>JAOXNQ010000001.1:1916602-1961284 GCA_028571165.1 Hypoxylon perforatum
CTCTGCAGGCGACGGCCAAGGCCGTCGAGGGGCGCGAGAAGTGGTGCCACGTGGTGTCTGTGGACAAGCCCAGCCGCGCCCACGCCATCGGCTGCTCCAAGACCCCCTGGGTTTCGGGCTTTACGTGGAAGCTGTTCTACGCCGGCGGCGCGTACCACCCGCGCGCCGAGGGCATGAAGGCCGTTGCGGAGATCGTATATAAGAAGTTGGTGGAGTTGAACATAGTCAAGGACGACGATGGGGAGCTATGAAGCCACGGCGTGGGCGAATGAGTATCATGAAGTTTAGGATTTGGGATATCTGCATTGGAGTAAAGGGGTGTGCAATTTGTGCATCAATATTGTCTTATTTATAACGAAGTATCAAGCTGAATATACTGATGAATCTTGTGTCTTGATTTAAATTTTCGATTTTCGTTTGACGCGCATATATACCGTCTTGGTAAAATATACCTTACCTTATTTTCCAATAAAACAAGCCTACTGATTTCGAGAATTCTTCTCAGGAATGCTTAGACCTAGATCTATAGAGTGGTATCGAGGGTTTAGGAGACGGAAACTCCGGGATGCCTTAGTCTTCTATGTGTACCGATAATATTCCAGCCTATCTCGTCTTTAGGTATTTGCAGCGGCCCCCTTTTCAGCGTTCTCGGCGTTAGCCAGGGGTTAGATAACAATACCGAGGCCAGTCGTTCTTAAGTACAAAGGAACACAGCATGAAAATAAATAGAGAGTAGGTACATTAACAGTTTAATGTCTATTTAACTTGGAGGGCTAAACTCCAAGAGTGTATCTATAAGATAGAGAACCGACATCAGAGTTCCAAAACCAGTAAAATACAACGCATCTATAATCCTCTTCCATTATGCACCTATAATTAGTGCCCATTGACCTGTACAGGCGGCGCGCTCGTGCCGTTGACACCGTTTACATCCTCCTGATAACTATCCCAGTCCTGCAAGATTTGCGCAATCTTGGGCGACCCTGTGAGGTCGTACACGTTCTGGAAGTACTCCTTTGTGAGCTCGAAAGGCCGAGCCGTCACGTTGGGGATGTACTTTCCGACCAACTTCGCCGGATCGATCGAAGTCTTGTTGATCTTCTTAAGAAGTATGTTTCTGAAGGGCTTGACGCCGGACCGCAAGAAGGTCGAGTGGAACGGCACGTCGATACCCTTGAGGGGGATTGTGGCAAACCCTCTCTCCAATTCTAGAGGCGTAGGCTTGGCCAGGGTCTTCTGTGCAGCACCCTTGATGATGTCAACAAGGTGTCCTTTCACTTCTTCGATGCTCAATTCCTGGCGGAGTTGGTTGATGTCCACCTTCTGTGACTTCAAGAAGTTCAAAACGCCAGTGAGAGTGTCTAGCGCGCGCAGATCACCAGCGCAGACGTACTGCATGTTGGCAATGTTGTAATTGACAATCTCCAAAAGCCAGCCTGTCTCCTCGGCGATGTTACTAACAACGTATCGCAGAGCGCTCTCGCTGAATGTTGACGAGATACGGCTCGGGTTGACGGCGCACATAGAGTAGTTGGAACGACCTTGAGCATCCCGCTCGACAGCGACCTGCATGGTCAATCCACGGTAAAAGACAACGGACACCAGAGACTCAATAGGTAGGACGTCGGCCAACGCGGCAAGAGCAGAATACTCGCCCAGAGAGTGACCAGCGAAGGTGCTGTCTCGCGGTACAAGTCCCTTGGCGTTCATGTCTTCAAAACTGGCCTTCTCCATGAGAGTAAGGGCTGGCTGCGTAAATTGGGTAGCAGATAGAAGACCGGTAGGTGACCGGTAGGTATACGATGTTGTCCTCTCATTGATCTCCTTGAAAATGCGCTCGGATTTGACGGAGCCATCCGCGGCGATGGTCTCGAAGTTCATCTGCATGTAGTTGTCGCGGATTGCCTTGCCTCGAGGTCCACCGAAATGAATAGTCAGTTCCTTCGGGTTGTTCTTCACGATGTTCAAGATTGAGAACCCTAGAGAGCGAGTTAGTGAGATTTTATGATGACTGACCAGTGTGACTTACCATATGTGTCCAAGAGATACTTGTCAGCTCTATCCCAGACCTCTTTAGCGACAGGGCTAGTATTGTATAATTCCATACCCATGCCCTGTTCCTGAGAACCTTGACCGGTGAAGACATAGGCTGTAACTGGCTGCTCAACCTCGGCTTCTCCGAGAAGTACTTTCTCCTCCGTCTCCTGGTTGCTTGCTTCAACCTTGATGATCTTCCGACCACCGATCATTCCGACGTGCTGAAGCTGAACTTGGATATCGTCATTAGGTAGCACCATGCCGACGAGAGAAGCATGGAAACTGCGGACGCGGCCGACGTTGTTCTCGGCCGCCCAAGTCTCTACAAGACTTCGCACGGCAGCACTGGAGTACATGCCGTGGGTGATGGTGCCCGGGAGGTTGGCATAGCTAGAGAAGACACGAGAAACGTGAATAGGGTTGTAGTCGCCTGATACCTTGGCATAATTCTCATTTGACGCCGGGGCCTTTAGCTGTAAGGGCGTCTTGCCACTAAGAGGGATGGGGTTTTCGAAGTTAATCGGCTGCTCGATGGACGAACCATGGCGTTCTAGATAATCGACAACTGGATTACCGTGAGAGAAACCAGCTTCATAATCTACACTTGCAACCTGAACAACCTCCTTGGTGGGAAGCTCCAGAAGTACTTGACCACGTGTCTCAACACTACTGAACACGGTCTTGTTCTTAAACTTGTAAAAGCTCTGGAGACGGAAAGTCAAAGTCTGGCCGAGCAGCTCGATATCATTATTATCGAACTGGATCCAGTCCTTCGACTTAAGAACGGCGACGTCCTTGGATGTATCGAGGTGAACTTGCATCGGCGTTTCCATCTTACGTTGGAAGGTGTTTTGGTAATCGGTATAAACACCCCGATACAAGAACTGCGACGTGACTTCCATGACGGCCTTACCATCCCTGTAGATAGTACCGCAGACTTCGACCATCTTACCAGACTCTTGGTTGATCACAGCATTGATTTGGGCCGTCGTCTTGACCTGATCGCCCTTCTTAAGGGGATCGGCACCTGGCATCATACGGAACCCGTTGGAAAGATGGACAAGCTTGAGAAGGTCACCGTCGATCAATTGGGGAAAGATGGGCTTGATGATGGCTTTCCATCCGACAACAATGGCGAAATCCATGGGAGCGAACATCTCCTTCCCGGGGCGGTCGACAAACGCTTCGCCGGTGTTGCCAACAGCATGCACAAAGTCATTGATGTCTTCCCTGGTGATCGTAGTTCGACCTCCGTCAAATTTGCTGGTGACGGGTGTGTCGAGTTCAAAAGACTCGTCTCCAAACCACGCACGCCAGTAGAATTCCTTGATACGATCATTTCGTCCATCCATGACCTCGTGAATTGGCGCATACCCAGCTTCAGGGTGGTAAGTAAATCGAAGCGGTAATGAGACAGGCTGGCCAAGAGCAGTGGTCTCCTTGATCATACTGACAACGATCTCGCTCTTCCCATCCAGTTTGACTTCGATTACGTCAACGTAATGGTTATGTCGGGGCTGCTCGCGAACAATAATCGATGTCTTAGCTGGTTCATTGGGGTACATAATCTCAACAAAGAGTCCGCGCACGGGTGCGAAAATTCTCTTCATCGGATTTGTCTGGTATTTCTGGCCTTGGACCAAGACCTCGGAGGTGAACAGAGCATGGCGCCAGTTGCGGTTTGGACCAGCAAGAAGTGCAAGCCAGCTGTCAACTGAGGGAAGCGTAACAGCAGGCGATGATGATAGGCGGTACGTGTTCTTGTGTTGGTCGTACGACACGGTGAGACCCTCGATGTCCAGTGGCATCTCAGTATCGATCAGCTTGCCACCAAAGTATTCAATGGTAGGGATAGATTCAGCCATGTTAGCATAGATGTCTCGTGTTAAGTATGAAATATGAGCGTCGTGGATGCCGTCTAGGATTTCTTGGATAGGCTCATCCATTACCGTCGAGTACTTGACGGCAGTAGGACCCTGCAGGATACAAGTACGCCCAACATCCTGGTCGATGACTGCTGCGAGGTCTTCAGACTGCCAGAGGGAGTCCTTCTTGAAGAAGAACTCGAAGCTCTCATCTAGAGATGGCACAAATGTCACGGGCTTCTGGCCGCGGCGCTGGCACAGAAGCAAAAAGTGTTGGACGTCCTGAGCATTGATAATCTGGGTTTCAGCATCTGGGTAGTGTGACAAAATCCTCTCGACTGCAGAAAAGGGTTCCTTGAGTTCGGAGTAACTTTGTAAGTAGGATGGCTGGTCTGTGCCTGTAGTGAATCGTTCCTCAACACGGTGGATGAAGTCACCTGTGAGCTTGGTGAATGATGGGTCAATCCATCGCGATTCGTGCTTCACATAGAGGAGGTCTACCATGCGACGAACGACTTCGCCGTACGTCATATCCTCGAGATCAACAGTTTGGCCAGCCCGGTTGCGGCCAAACCAAACCTTCTGGAAATCATCATTCAGCTTCTGAATGATGTAGTCGCGGTTCTTCTTAAGCTCCGCGACACGCTTTTCCTTCGGTAAGCTGAAAATCTTCTTGTCCATCTCTGCCCAAAAGCGAACACCTCGGGTAGCAAGCTTATGGATTGGCTCACCCATCTCCGATCGGACCGTAATGACGCCACCAGCTGCACCCTTGTATGTCTTTTCCCATGCGTCGTCGGGAAGTCCCTGGGCGTCCACAATGGCCTTCTTGGCGTCTTTACTCGTGTGTGCTTCCTTCGCAACCATCATGCGACTACCGAAGAGGCAACCGTCATAAGGCATTGGCGGGTAACCATATTTCTTTGACCACTCACCAGTAAGGTACGGGTATGTGTCTTCAGCGCCACCAAAACCGCTACCAGCAACCAATATGATGTTGTCTGATCGTCGAATTCGACCATACATCTGGAGAATTGGTTGATGGAAATCTTCAAAGGAGTGGTGGCCACCTCCTCGGCCGCCGGTCCACTGTAGGATAACCGGGAACGTGGGGTTTGCTTTTGCAATGTTGATAACGGATTGGATTGCCTCCATAGAGCCCGGCTTGAAGGCAATGTGCTTCAAGCCAAGGGTCTCTATATACTCCTGAGCAACTTCGATAGACGGGACACCAGCACCAATTGTCAGGCCTTCGATAGGCACACCTTCAGCTCGCAGGCGGCCGATAAGGGGAATCTGCCAGCCCATAGCCCGAGGGTTGACGTAGATCAAGTTAATACTGATGCCCCGTCCTGCCGGAATGGCCTTCTCGATCTTTGATAGAGCGTCGGTCATTGTCTTGCCATTGTAGTAACCACCACCGGCCAACTCAATGTGATAGCCGGCGTTCATTGTTGCTGCAACGAAGTCCCACGGCACGGTACACGGAGTCATACCAGCAACCATGATTGGGGGTACTCCTAATAGTCTACTCATCTTCGTGTCCACGTAGGTACGGCCTTTAGATGTCTTAACTAACCGGGGACCGTACTCCTTGACCCAGTCGTTGGCGTATACTACGGCGTGTTCCTCGTCGCGATCGAAGAGCTCGGACTTGTAGCCAACTTCCTGTGCAGCACCGTCAATAGTACCGGCAAGAATAACACGGACACCAGTGCCTTCTTTGTTACGGCTAGTTAAAATGCCCAAACCAGAAATGCCACCGGGGCCGAAGTCTAACACATGAGTTGCCTCAGGGAAGGTAGTTGCCTTTTCCCAGTTGACAGGGTCCCGAGTGATCATGCGAACTAGTGAGGGAACAATATCACCTTCAACTTCGTCCCTAAGATCAGCACCGGTACATGTGTTGTAGACTGCGATTCCTAGCGATTCCGAATCGATCTTGATATCCTTGAGATCTTCATCGATCAGTTTAGTCGCACTGGAAAGGTACTTGCTGTGGAAAGGCGCAGTGATTGGCAAAAAGCGGTTGACGAATCGCACTTTGCGTTCCGTATGAGGAATTCGAGTTTGGTCGAGGCCTGTTGGCGCTTTCACCTTTCGCAATTGGAGGTTCAGACCATACAGAGAAATTGGCGGTCCAGTGACAACCATATTCCTGGGGCTATTGATGAGCGATATGGCGATGTGACGGTCTTCTGGAAGATACTGGTTCGTAGCATCGATATGCTTTTGCACCTCGCCCTGGGGTAAATCACGAATGCTCAACATGGGCGTCGGGTCTCCTTCGCCATTGTCGATGGAATCTTGCAGCATAATGGGGGTCAACGAGGTCCTGGGGAACACCTGTTGACTACGAGCGCCAATCCAGAATAGGATTGTAAGAGCATCTTTCGCCAACTTCTCGTAGGACTCCCAAGAATCTGCAGCAGCTGTCGCCGCCGCAACAATGACACCTTGAGAGTGACCGGTGGCACCGCGAATGCGGTCTCGTAGTATCCCGGGATGTACACCAAGACCCTTTCCAAGAACTTGATAATGGCACAATTGTACCAACCCGATCAGAGGCAAGCTTACAGGCGCGGATATTAAATATTGGGGGTCGGGAGTAGTGTCTGGAGAACGCAGCCATTCCATTATATCAAGTCCCTTTGCATACAACTTCTGCACTCTGGAGTCCAGAGCCAAGTTGTGAAGCAAGTCGGCTGATGCCGCGACCAGCTCACCCACAAAGGAGGGGTAGGTCTCGTACACCTCGCGCAGTTCATCGAAGTACTCGATGATGTTTCCCTGGCCACCGAAGATGTTGTAGATAACAGCATCGCCTTCGTCAGCAGCCCTCATGAGCGCGGATTCGTGGGGTCTAATAGCACGATTTGCCACTGAACGGGCTGTATAGTAGCATCGCACGACACCGATTTGCTTTGCAAGTATACCAGGCAGATTTTTAGCCAGCGTATGCACGTCATTTCCTCGAAGAAACATCCGCTCAAATTCGTTGAGGAGAAGTTTTAAAACCTCCTCATAAGAACCTTGAGCATCATCTTCTCCTTCCTCAACTTCGTGCGCCACAAATCCCATGTATGTCGCGACAAGTTCGGCTACGGATGAGGGTTCATCGTCCAGAGCTAACTCGTCCGTCGGCGCTGGGAGGCCGGCGGTGAAGCGGTCCTTTAACTGGGAGGCATGGAAATGGAGGCCGGTGGGTACGAGAAAGGAAGATTCAAGTGACCCATGGGAGAGAGTGAGAGGTCGGAGGGACGAAGACGATCGAGGAGTAGAAACGCCCGTCTGAGGGCCTGTACCGGTGCCGGTACCATACATGATTACGGGTATCGTGGGAGTCGGATCAGGCAAGAGGTATAAAAGGGTGCTTTAATTGCGTGTTAGGAGTTGGATTTAAGTGGTCTATTCTTCGCAGAATAAACAACTTACTATTAGGGTTGTCCCCGTTAACTCAACCAAGAGCAGGAGACGTACGTTGTGGTGTAGAGGAAGAAAGCAAAATTTACGATTCAGACAGCAAAAGAATTGCGCCTACGAGTGTGACCAGGCAAATGAGAGTCTCGCAGTTGAAGGACGGGGCAAGCAAGAGCAATTGCCTGGCACGATGATAAAAAAGTGAGAATAGAGTCAAGAGTAGGATTGAAGCTCTGGGTAAAGCTTCAGTACAGAGGGAACGTCTTTACAGAAAAACGAAAATTGGATGCCGGCTTGGAGGTTGCACTATCACTCGTTATCGACAACGGGGCAAATCAAGCAGTTCGCTACTAATGTTGGAGGGACCTAACAGGTGCAGTGTACTCTACAAAAGCCCCTGTGGTCCCCTGGTCCTGCTTCCTCAACGATAGGGTGCGTCAGGTACCTTTACCCGATAGAAGGTCCATTGGAAATGCCCTAACAACAATTTTTGCAGGGATAGCTCCCTCGCCAGAAAAAAATTTAAGTTTCTTGTTGGGGATCCATCTGGCCTCGTCTGGGTTAGGTGCCACGCTAAGTGCCACACTTAGGTCTTGGTGTAAACTGCCTAGCGTGCAGCTCCCTCCCTGTCCCACTAGTAGTGACACCATGATTAACCAAGTATCGGTACTT
Organism: Hypoxylon perforatum; assembly: GCA_028571165.1. Lineage (NCBI taxonomy): Eukaryota > Fungi > Ascomycota > Sordariomycetes > Xylariales > Hypoxylaceae > Hypoxylon > Hypoxylon perforatum. The sequence continues at coordinate 1,924,597 of JAOXNQ010000001.1, forward strand.
TTCTCACGATATCGATATCTAACCTTCCGACTTCACCTTTCATCCGATATGCCGTCAGAGTTTCAATGTTCTCCGAAAGCTCAGCCTCGAAGTCGGACCGCTCCATACTTGAGATAGACATATGTCACTGGCATATGTTGAAATTATAAATACATATTTTCGTTGCAGGGGCTTCAAGCCCAGTCGCAACCCATCTCCAAATTCACCTATTATTTCATTTCTATACCCTGAGTCAGTACCTGTTAAGTCATTGTCAAGCACGGGGACTCGACTGACTCCTGTTTTAAGATACTGGTAAATCTGAATATACTTAAAATCTAGCAGCAACGAAACGTGAGGGGAAGAGCTGATGAGCTGATGAAGCAATTTCGATTATTGTCAGCTAACTATACCTAGATGTTTACTTCTTCGGCTCAAGGGAACATGCTCACGGATGCGGATACGGCCCTATTCATGTTTCTAACCTGCCTAACTTCATGCTCATGAACGTTATCCGGCCACGGAAGGCTTGATCATCATATATCGGTCTATTTTCTAATCAATCGAGTTGACCGAGGTCCTCGTTGATGCGTGTCATCCTCCCCCCTTGCAGGTCTAACTGCAGAAAGTGAGATGATGCAATTCCCCAGAAGGTGGCTTCTCTTTGGGAATATCCAGATGAACGCCTTGCCCAATGGCAGTACAGGATCTAGCGCCAATATGCAGCATTTCAGGATTACGGGAGAGCATATATGATGTTACGCAAATACAAGTCTCTTATATCTTGCTCATGAGGACGAATCCTTTTGTTTCAATTGTCTTCTAAGTCAGTAGAGAAGTACCTGTACATTTTCTAGGAATTGCCCCCTGTATTGCAGCCGATGGTCCGCCGGAATGGTACGGCAGACAAACTAACCTGCCAAGACCACTTAGGCGCGACCTTGTGTTGTACCTGGTGTTACGGAACAGGATTCCCTGGGACGCCCGTGAGCACTACAACTCTTAGCTGTGTGATCATGCATGAGACTAGAGGCAGATGACGATCGAGCTACCTAATAGCTGAAAATCGTGGGTGAGGCTATAGGATTAAGGGCTGAGACCAATTTCAGTGACGCGAGGTCGATAAGGAAGGAGTTTGCTAGCCCATCTTCACAAACGCCCAATTGGGTGTGATAAAATAAAATCACTGACAAGGGAGGCAAAAAGAAAAAAAAGAAAAAAAAAGCCCACGAAAACCCCAACTTCGCGGCCTGGGTCTTTGTGGAGAAAGGGTCTCGTGGAAAGCTAAACTTCGATAGGTATAGCACATTGAAGATGGTTGAGGGAATGGTGGAGGAAAAAGGGTTTCTGGAGCAAATCACGACAGAGCAAATTTAATCCATGCTCTGCAGACGGGGAGTTGTCGATACCCTGTCCAACCTGCAGCATCTGGCGATATTCGCTTCTGTACTGCACTGGCGAAGTTGTATGTCGCTTGTTTTAAATGAATGGCATAGAAGTTAAGCAGATATGGTGACACCGCAGGTCGGCTGCAGGCCTTCAAAGTCAGGTCTTGCAGCATGGGGGGGCCGAGGTGGGTTTGTGCTCTAGGCCCCTCAAGGTCGGTGACTAGACTCCCCTGACCCTCTAACCCCCTAGCTTGCTACAGGTACTTGCAGGCTAGCCATTGGCCCGGAAATGGGGAACCGCAACACCCTAACACCTTGTATTCCATCCCGCCAATTTTTTTCTTCCATTGATGCAGTTCAACATTTGGGAAAAGCTCCGTTTCATTCCGCCTTTACGTCTCTTGTTGCATTTCACACCCTCTGGCCCTATCACCTTATCAACCGAGACGCAGGAGGGAGCTACCTGTCCACCTAACCGCATTTTGCTATCCGTAATCAGTACCTGTACCGCCTGTTCCTCCCAAGCAGAAAAAAACCTTTTGTCAAGAGATCGCCAACCACACGCTGGCGACGGTCTACTCTTTCCTTCATATCCAAGCCTAATAATCAATTGATCAATAATCTGCCGATCAGTAATCCTTCTTCCAACATTCTCTGTCTTCGAGTCCCGTGCTGTTTGTCGTCGAGCTTGGCATACACTCCTTTCCCACTCGTTAAGTGTTTTGCTATTTGCCGTTCATCTTGAACTCTATTCAGTTAAATAGGAAAAAGAGGGGGAAAGTCTCCTCCCCGGCGATCGATATACCATCAAGGAAATATACCTATTGCAGTTGTCGAAATCCCCTCCATTAAAACCTTCTCGCTCGTCGTCCATCTTCCCGACCATACCTAACTGACTCTTCCGAGTCTACCACCAATATGCGTCCCGAAATCGAGCAGGAGCTTGCTCATACCTTGCTCGTCGAGCTCCTTGCCTACCAGTTTGCCTCCCCTGTAAGATGGATCGAAACGCAGGATGTCTTCCTCGGCGAGAAGACGGCCGAACGAATCGTTGAAGTTGGTCCCGCAGATACCCTAGGTGGGATGGCCAAGAGGACAATCGCGTCTAAGTACGAAGCTTTCGATGCCGCAAAGTCTATTCAACGTCAAATTCTATGTTACAACAAAGACGCAAAGGAGATTTACTATGACGTAGATCCGATCGAGGAAGAACCAGAGCCAGCTGCGGCGGCGGCTTCGTCGGGCTCTGCGCTGGCACCTGCTGCTGCTGCTCCAGTTGCTGCCGCTCCCGCACCAAGCGCAGGCCCTGCTGCTGCTGTAGATGATGCCCCAGTATCTGCTCTTGAGATCGTCAGAGCATTAATTGCGCAGAAACTCAAGAAGCCATTCTTAGAAGTACCCCTAAGCAAGGCTATAAAGGATCTCGTTGGAGGTTAGTAAACTTACCAGTAATACCTATCGTCGTCTAGGGTGCTAACGAAGAGATAGGCAAATCCACTCTTCAAAATGAGATTCTTGGTGACCTTGGGAAAGAATTCGGGTCCACTCCCGAAAAGCCGGAAGATACCCCTATCGATGAATTAGCAGGATTAATGCAAGCGACGTTCAACGGCCAACTCGGGAAACAATCACAATCCCTCATCGCGCGTCTGATTTCTTCAAAGATGCCTGGTGGATTCAACATGACTTCAGCCCGCAAATATCTTGAGTCAAGATGGGGTTTAGGGCCCGGCAGGCAAGATGGTGCGCTCACGTTAGCTATCACCATGGAACCTGCAGCTCGTCTAGGTTCGGAGAATGACGCGAAGGCCTATTTGGACGATGTAGCACAGAAATATGCTGCCAACGCTGGCATCAGCCTATCCACAGCTTCAGCCGCCGGCCCAGCTGCTGGCGGATCCGGTGGCATGATGATGGATCCTGCTGCTCTCGATGCTCTTACCAAGGACCAGCGTGCTCTATTCAAGCAGCAGCTAGAGTTGCTAGCGAGATACCTGAAAATGGATCTTCGAGCAGGCGACAAAGCTGCACAAACGTCACAGGAGTCACAGCAAGTTTTACAGGCCCAGCTTGACCTTTGGAATGCCGAGCACGGTGACTTCTATGCGGCAGGTATCGAGCCCGTCTTTAGCCCCCTGAAGGCTCGCACCTACGACTCTTCTTGGAACTGGGCGCGTCAAGATGCCCTCAGCATGTATTACGATGTTATTTTCGGGCGATTACAGGCAGTTGACAGGGAAATCGTCAGCCAATGCATTCGCATTATGAGCAAGTCGAACCCTCTACTGCTCGAATTTATGCAGTACCACATCGACAACTGCCCTACCGAACGTGGAGAGACCTACAAGCTTGCCAAGGAGTTGGGACAAATGCTCATTGAAAATTGCAGAGAGGTCTTGGATGTCCCGCCTGCTTACAAGGACGTGGCTGTTCCGACTGGCCCCCACACATCTATCGACGCCCGTGGTAATCTTAACTATGAAGAAGTTCCTCGACAGAGCTGCCGCAAGCTTGAACACTACGTTCAGCAGATGGCAGAAGGTGGGAAGATATCTGAGTATGGCAACCGCACTAAGGTACAGAATGACCTTGGTCGTCTTGTCAAGCTCATCAAAGAACAACATAAGATGTCGAAGACTGCAAAGCTTGAGTTCAAGAACCTCTATGGGAACGTTCTCCGTTCGCTTGCGATGAATGAGAGCCAGATCCTGCCCAAGGATGGTAAGGCAAATGGCATCGTCAAAAAGCCTACCTTGAAGACCAATGGCCAGAACGGCAAAGGCAAAATGGAGACTATCCCGTTCTTACATCTCAAGCGCCACAACTTGCATGGCTGGGAATACAGCAAGAAGTTGACCGGAGTCTATTTGGACTGCCTGGAAGAGGCTGCCAGATCTGGTGTCACCTACCAGGACAAATACGTTCTCATGACTGGTGCCGGTGCGGGTTCGATCGGAGCTGAGGTTCTGCAAGGTCTTATCAGTGGTGGCGCCAAGGTCATCGTGACGACAAGTCGATTTTCGCGACAAGTAACGGAGTACTACCAATCAATGTATGCCCGATATGGCGCTCGTGGATCCCAGCTCGTCGTCGTTCCGTTCAATCAAGGCAGTAAGCAAGACGTGGAGGCCCTCGTCGATTACATTTACGATCCCAAGAATGGATTGGGATGGGACCTCGACTACATAGTTCCTTTTGCTGCCATCTCTGAGAACGGTCGACAAATCGACGGTGTTGACTCGAAATCTGAACTTGCTCACCGTATCATGTTAACGAACCTCATTCGGCTTTTGGGATGCGTCAAGACGCAAAAGTCTGAACGCGGTTTCGAAACTCGACCCGCTCAAGTTGTGCTGCCCCTATCCCCCAACCACGGTACCTTTGGTAACGATGGTCTCTATTCGGAGTCTAAGCTTGGTCTCGAGACCCTTTTCAACCGATGGCACTCCGAGGACTGGGCCAACTACCTTACGATCTGTGGTGCAGTCATTGGTTGGACCCGTGGCACGGGTCTCATGTCTGGCAACAACATCGTGGCTGAAGGTGTCGAACAGTTTGGTGTGCGCACATTCTCCCAACAAGAGATGGCCTTCAATCTTCTTGGACTCATGTCTCCTGACATCGTAGACCTTTGCCAGAATGAACCTGTGTTTGCCGATCTGAACGGTGGTCTCCAGTTCATTCCCAACTTGAACAACGTCATGACGCAGTTGCGCAAGGACATTATGGAGACCAGCGAGGTTCGCCGAGCCGTCACCAAGGAGACAGCAATCGAGAACAAGGTCGTCAATGGCGAGAATTCGGAAGCTCTCTACAAGAAGAAAATGATTGAGCCCCGTGCCAACATCAAGTTCGACTTCCCGCCTCTTCCCGAGTGGGAGAAGGAGATCGAACCGCTCAACGATGGTCTGAAGGGCATGGTCGACTTGGAGAGAGTTGTTGTCGTCACTGGTTTTGCTGAGATAGGACCGTGGGGTAATTCCAGAACCCGCTGGGAAATGGAAGCTCATGGCGAATTCTCCATTGAAGGTTGCGTCGAGATGGCGTGGGTCATGGGTCTCATCAAGAACCACAACGGACCCATTAAAGGACAGCCCTACTCGGGTTGGGTTGATGCCAAGACTGGCGACCCGGTCGAAGACAAGGATATCAAGCAGAAGTACGAGAAGTATATCCTTGAGCACTCGGGTATCCGTCTTATTGAACCGGAACTCTTCGATGGGTACGATCCCAACAAGAAGATGATGCTTCACGAGATCCAGCTAGAGGAGGACCTCGAGCCATTTGAGGGATCTAAGGAGACTGCCGAAGAATTCAAGAGGCAGCATGGCGACAAGTGCGAGATCTTCGAAATCACAGAGACTGGCGAGTTTACCATTCGCCTAAGGAAGGGTGCTACTCTATGGATCCCGAAGGCCCTCCGATTCGACCGTCTTGTTGCTGGACAAATTCCCACAGGCTGGGATGCGAAGAAGTATGGTGTCCCCGACGACATCATCTCTCAAGTCGACCGTGTCACGCTATTCGTCCTTGTTTCTGTCGCCGAAGCCCTTCTATGCTCGGGTATTACCGACCCATACGAGTTCTACAAGTATGTTCACGTATCTGAAGTGGGTAACTGTATTGGTTCTGGCCAAGGTGGTATGAACGCTCTTAATGGGATGTACACCAAGCGCAAGATGGACCATGATATTCAGAAAGATATCTTGCAGGAGTCCTTCATCAACACCATGGCCGCCTGGGTCAATATGCTCCTGTTGTCCTCTTCTGGTCCCATCAAGACTCCCGTTGGAGCCTGCGCTACTGCGGTAGAATCCGTCGACATCGGATACGAGGCCATTATGGAAGGCAAGGCACGCATCTGCCTTGTTGGTGGTTTTGATGACTTCGGCGAGGAGGGATCGTACGAATTCGCCAACATGAAGGCCACCAGCAACAGTGTTGACGAGTTTGCCCACGGACGTACACCACAGGAAATGTCTCGCCCGACCACCACGACCCGAGGTGGATTCATGGAATCCCAGGGCTGCGGTATCCAGGTCATCATGACAGCTAAGTTAGCTCTCGACATGGGCGTGCCAATCTATGGTGTCCTTGCTCTCACTACGACCGCAAGTGACAAGATTGGACGTTCCGTCCCAGCACCCGGCCAAGGTCTATTGACTACCGCTCGCGAAGCAGCTGGCAAGTTCCCTTCGCCCTTGCTCGACTTGAAGTACCGTCGCCGACAAATTGAGCTGCGCAAGAGACAGATTCGCAACTGGAAGGAATCTGAACTTGAGTACCTATACGAAGAGGCAGCGGCCATGCAAGCTCAAGGTCACGAGTTTGATGAGAAGGAGTATACTCAGGCGCGTGCCGTCCATATCGAGCAAGAAGCGGTTAGACAGGAGAAGGAAGTCCTGCGAAGTCTCGGAAACAATTTCTGGAGGCAAGACAACAGCATCGCTCCGCTCCGAGGCTCGCTCGCTACTTGGGGTCTTACGATTGACGACCTGGACGTTGCCTCTTTCCACGGCACCTCAACAAAAGCCAATGACAAGAACGAATCCTCAGTTATTTGCCAGCAGCTGCGCCACCTCGGCCGAAAGAAGGGAAATGCTGTGCTCGGTATTTTCCAGAAGTATCTCACTGGTCACCCCAAGGGTGCCGCCGGAGCTTGGATGTTCAATGGCTGCTTGCAAGTCCTCAACAGTGGCCTGGTTCCAGGTAACCGCAATGCCGACAACGTCGACGAGGTCATGGAGAAGTTTGATTTGATTGTCTACCCCAGTCGAAGCATCCAGACCGACGGTGTAAAGGCGTTCTCCCTCACCTCCTTCGGTTTCGGCCAGAAGGGCGCACAGACTATCGGTGTCCACCCCCGATACTTGTATGCTACCCTAGACAAGGAGACATACAGCGAGTACTGCGCCAAGGTGACTGCCCGTCAGAAGAAGGCGTACCGTTACATGCACAATGGTATTGTCAACAATGCCATCTTCCAGGCCAAGGACCACGCGCCGTACAGTGACGACCAGCTCACTGCCGTCTTGCTGAACCCCGATGCCAGAGTTTCGGAGAACGGTAAAACTGCTGAGCTTACGTTCGCTGCCGACTTCGCCAAGCAGGCTGCCGCACCCCATATTGCAAAGGCTAAGAGCACAAAGGAGATGGTAGAAAGCTTGGCCCGGAGTCTCCAGACGGGCAAGAACAACAAGGTCGGTGTCGACGTAGAGGATATTGACGCCATCAACATCGAAAATCCCACCTTCATTGAGCGCAACTTCACGGACAAGGAAATTTCGTACTGCCAGAAGACGCCCAGCCCACAGAGTTCCTTTGCCGGACGCTGGAGTGCGAAGGAGGCCGTCTTCAAGAGCCTTGGCGTCCAAAGTAAGGGCGCAGGTGCCCCCTTGAAGGATATCGAAATCTTACCCAACAAGAACGGTGCTCCTATTGTCACTGTAAGTGTATCCTCCGGTGAATCCTCCATTTATACACTGGCTGACCAACTATAGCTTCATGGCGATGCCGAAACCGCCGCCAAGAAGGCGGGTCTGAAGGAGATCAGCGTGTCCATCTCGCACTCTGAGACTCAATCCATTGCTATTGCAGTCGCCTCCTTCTAAACGTTGGTAGTGTAACGCTTGATTTTGTACATGCTTGGTGCGGTATAATGTTTTTCGCGCCTTGGAGATTTTATTCCTCGCCTTTTTAGTGTATATCCCTGTAAACAGCTAGAGAGACCGAGAGAAGCGATGCGGTTATTAGAGACGGGCGTAGCATGAGAATGGTGGTACAAAACGGGAGATGGGTATATCAAACGATCCCCAGAGATCTCACCCCTCAGGCACATCAGGCCGAGAGGAAAACCAATATAATACATTTTATTACAATAGCGTATTCGGCAGCATCTGCTCAAACTATTAATGTAAGGATACTGCTCAGTATTTGTAAAGCAAGGACCTCAGGACTTGCCGAGGCACTGGAATTTTTGCTTTGAGTGACGCATTATGAATATGAAGCAGCTAGGAGTATGGTCTCCTAGAGGCTCGCTGTCCCTTGTCTTTTGGCATGTGAAAGTCCCATATCGACGATATTGGTGGGCCGATGTGGATGCAAACCTAACCCAGATCGATGATATAGCCTGAACCCTGAAACGAAATGCACGCACCCATCCCCCAGGAACCCAGGAACCTAGAAATCCGCACGGATTATGCATCATCCACGTGGAGTCCTTGCCTCTTTTCCTCAGATAGATGGGCCCGTCCGATCTATGTACTGTACTTCCCCCTGGAGGCATCATCGCCAAGTGAAGACGGCGGCTACGGTACCGTCGTGATAAGGCTTAGTTAGTTTGCCCGATAGGTGGGATGAATGAGGGGCAAAAAAGAAAGCGATGCCGGCTGCTACCGTTACCTTTCGTTCCTGGAATCTTAGGGCGTGTGTGTAGTGGCCCGTTTTCACATGCTTTCTTCCACATACACGTGGAACTCTCGAGAGGCCACGCCATTATCGGCAGGGTTGGTCTGAAGTTAAGCTTCGTCTGTCCCTGTCTTTAGCTCGAAGATCGTCGGAGCGTTGGGCTGTCGGAGCTTGTGTTGGTGCGGTTCCTAGTAGACTCGCTCAGGTACGGTGCGGTTAAGCTGCTTATCACACATGAAGTTCTCACACCTTAGGAGGTAGGTACTATCTAATATAAGATGGCTAGCAATTTCGGCTCGTGTAGCTAAATACATATTTCCCTCATACGTCCCATCTATTAGTCGTGGCTTCGTTCCCTCTTTCAGCATGATTTCCAAGCTCCTCTGCCCTCATGCTCAATAGATGCGTATTAAGATCCAGGCTTGTCATGAAACGAATGATCCGGGTGTATCTGACCCCCTAAAGGATAACACTTGAAGCATAAAGAAAAGCACTCGCAATCAGAGCACGTATGGTATGTCCCAATCAAGCCCTGCGAGTATTCGTTAGTTGAAATCACAACAAGTAAAGGGCAAATATATGGGCACCTACCGTTAGGCATGCGGCGCAAAACCCACCATTCGCTACTTCGCCCTTCGGTATCGTGTGCCGTACACTGTCCCAATCCGACGTCGGCTCGCCTATCAGTGACTCACAGCCTTCTCCCCCAGGCTCAAGAAGGCTGATGATCTCGGGTGATAAGCCGTAGTAGTTAGCAAGTTTCAGTGCACTCCACGGTCCGTCTGGACCTGACCCTAAGGCCCTTAAGTCTGCTCCTCTCTCTAGCAGCTCCTTGATAATATCCAGTTGCTGGACTTCGAACGACTCGTCCGGATGCCATATCTGATAGAAGCGTGTAGCCCATAGCAGCGGAGTCCATCCATCAGCGTCCCTTTCGTTAACCAGTTCCCTACCTTTCCCTTCATCGAGGACGTACCGAACTATGTCCAAGCAACCGCTCAGGACTGCAAAGTAGAGGGGCCCTCTTTGTATGTTGTCCTTTTCGAACAGTTCAGCCCCGTATCTTCGAAGAAGCTCTACATTCTCCTTGGATTGGTACAAGGCATAGTGAATTGGTCTTCTGCCCATGGTATCCGAAGAATTAACGTCGGGGCCAGCTCCGTTGTCCAGCATCAGCTGCACAATGTCCGCGCTGCAGTTGAGGCAGGCCATATTCAAGGGCACGCCCCATTGTGGGGTGCTTTGGCGGACATTGGCTTTCTGGGGAGCGTCTTCGATAAGATATCTGATAATCGCGTCTCGTTCGGGGCTTGGATCGCGGTACGTTGCCGCCTGGAGAGAAGATGCAAATTCACCCCCGCTGACGAAATTGATATCAGCACCGTGCATACACAGGAGTCTCACCACGTTTATCGATGAGAAGAAGCATGCGTTAGCCAGCGGACTGCTAGATGAGGTATCTTCAGTATTGACCCTGGCGCCTTTCGATAACAAATATCTGACTCCCCCCAGGTGGTCTTTGGTAGCCATTTGGCAAAGAGGTGTCTGGCCCGGGTGGCCTTTGCTCTCGATATCGGAGCCTCTATCGACGAGAAGTTTGATGATGGAGAGGTCAGAGCTTTGGGTTACCACCATCACAGCTGTGCTGAGGATAGAACGTATTTTAGATGGGTCTTCTTTTCGGCGTTCCAAGTCTATATCAAACTCTAGCAGCATCCTAAATATTGCGAGATTATTTCTTCTAACGGCCCATGCTAGTTCAGCGCAGCCTTCGGTTGCTGACTTCAGAGGGTCGGCACCGGCGTCTAGGAGGAGCCTCGTTGAATTGGTAACATCCTCCTCGATCGCCTCGGTAAGAGCCTCATGCTTTGACTCTGCGCTAGGGTTGAATTCTAGCATGACTTTCACGGTGCTATCGTAACCAAAGCTTGCTGCCTTAGACAGTGGCGTGGCGTTGCTTTTGTTTCTCGCGTTGATATCTGCCCCAGCTCGAAGGAGCATTCGTGCAATCTCAGGGTATTCGTAAGCGGCATGGAGAGCAGTCCAGCCCCTATTGTTAATCCGCATGTTTACATTAACTTTGCTATCAATAAGGAGACGGACGATACCAGTGCATCCAGAACAGACCGCATCATAAAGCGCAGTATGTTCAAGATCTGCTCCATTCTGGATGAAAAAGCGCACAATATCTTCTCTATCGGTCGCAATAGCTATAGAGATCCCATCACGAAGCATCGAAATCCTGTCTTCTTTGTCGCATAGTTGAGCGACTAAACCGAATATGTATTCTACTACTTCGAGGCTAGGTCTGTCCCGAATTATGTCTACGGCGTACAGCTTGAGCTTGTAAAACGATTCATACCGCACCATTCCGTATAAAATAGGAATTATTTCGGTGTAGTTCGCTTCGGCGACTCTTGTCTTAAAATATGACTTCGCCGGGTTAGCCAATGTTGTTGCGATGTGGTCTATCAGTACTTGGCCGCACTGGGTGTGCCCAGTAACCATGATCCAGGCTAATAAGTTGGTTATGTCAAGTTTGCCTGTCAGCCCAGTCGATTCCAACTTTCCCAAAATGACGCTCAGATTATCGAATCTTCCTGACTTGATGGTGGCCATGAGTAGATTCATGCAGTACCATTCTGAGTCGGGCTGTTTATGTTTGGTATCTATATCCATCAGATGTGTAATCATCTCAGCACTGGAATATTTGCAGGCAAGTTGTAGCGAGGCCTGGATGTCTTCGTCCGAAATCACTAGATCGCTCTCCATAATGATCTTGACGGCCTCGTATGTACCCGTCAAACATGCGTTTTGAAGGACAGATGTGTCTTGAAGCGGGGTGTTCGGTGTCCCCCTTTGCTTGGCTACGGGTATCAACTTTGCTAACGCGTTGATCCGACTAAGTGAAGCAGCACGACAAAGGAGGATCTGCGGGTCACCAATCCTTTCAGCATTGGCTGATGCGAAATCTACCAGCTTTGCTATGATTTGCTCATCCCCAGAGTGGAGGGCAGCTAGGATCGCACCGTCCAACTTCCCATTATTAGGAAACGGTAATTTCAGAAGATCCAGTACGATATGTCGTTGGGCTGTTCTGGACGCATGCTCAAGAAGTTCGATCAGCTCCTGGTCCGCTAATGGACCTGCTTTCTTACTCCTTTCGAACGTCAAGAGAGCGTCCAAGCCGTGCCTCGCCAAGATTGATGCCAAAGGACTGCTTGGTGTTTCCCCGCAGGAGAATGGGTTGTTCAAGGCCCAATACAGGTCAGCCCAAAGGATTGCTGTATCGTCGTCATTTAAGAATTTTTTCATCTGAGGGCTGTTCAGCTGCCATTGTGCCCCAGACAGTTTGGCATGATGCGGCCAATATTGTGCAGCGTAGGCGAGAAAGTTATGCCTCGATTCTAGGCAGTTCGTTCCCACCACTCGCTTGCCGGCTTTCAGGGCAGCTTGGCCAGCCGAGGAGGTCATATACTTTAGACATATTCCTGTAATCTCTTGATGAATTACTTCGCTCGTCTTTCCCACTTTGGTCTCGGGGTTTGACAAGATACTAGGAAGAAGCGGGTGCGAGAATTGAATATCATTCCTCCGTATCTCCAGGAGACCCCTAAAAGCTGCAGCGATGTCTGGAGGCAGATAAGATCTATTGACATCATCTCCCCCGATTGACGCTTCACCACAAGCTACCCAAATGTCTCGAACCTCTGCGACAGTCAGGGGCCGGAAGACACCCAGTAATAAAGTTAGCGTGCTCGCCACTATCTTGCTCTCAGATAATGCTATGGAGTCAATGATGACTTTGAGCCATCCTTCCAGCGTGAAATTAGTGAGTGTGGATAGTGTTTGTGTTAGATCGTTAGATAGTGAGCTCCTTCGCCGTACAACGTCGGGCGGCCCAGTCCACCGCCTGCGCCCCAGCAGTTTCAACCCTTTGCACCACAAGGCGGCCCGCAGCAGCCGTGGGATTCTCGACTGGCTCAACAAGCAGCTCGAGTTGTGGGTTCGAAGCCATGCTGAAATAACGTAATGGAGTGTTTCATCTCCGTTGCATGCTTGGAAAAGGTTATTAATCTTGGCTGCAATTTCAACAGGTTCTGGGTGCTCCCGAATCAATCGTATAATCTCGGGGTCCTGTTTGAAATGGCCAGTAATATCTATCGTCTGGCAAGGCTCTCGAGCCTTTATGTGACTTGGTTCGTGAAAACTCCTTGTCTCATCCCTGGTACCGCTTTTAAAGGTGATATTAAACTGTGGCCATTTGGCCCATTGCTCTGGTAGGAAGGCCTCCTCTGAACAGGTAACGAGTACCTTAAAGTTGAGCTCGCATTCGTTCGCCAGTCTATCAAGTCTGGCCACCAGCCAATCCCAGGAGGTTATATGCTGGTCTAGGTTGCTCAAAATACAGCCAACGCTCCAACCCAGAGATTTAAGTTGTAGAAGTATATCGTAAAAGAAGCCAAACAGATCTTCCAGGCTCAAAGCACCAAAGACTGAGTACACCCCGTACCATTTATTAAAGGAGTCGAAACATGATACCCCCCTATGATAAAGTTGCGTAGTGAGCTGACTTAGAAACGTGTAGAATATAGCTCCAACTGTGTTGAATCGACTGTCTGAAGGCAATAATGCGAAATGGAGCAAGACATCAAGTTTTGAACGCGACATATGCCCGATGCCGTGTATTGGGTCGAATAATATATTTCCCCCCAAAGCTGCATCTTCTCGAGATGAGCAAGGAATCAAGAGGTATTCCAATCCAGGACTGCGTCCAAAGGCCACAATTTCAGGGTTACATATTATCCATCCCATCTTTGAGTCGGCGTGCACTGTTCCAAATGCGCAGTGAGGTGATGCTTGAGACGTGAACTTTTGGATATATTGTAAGGTTGCCTTATCTGCAAGACATCTATTAGCTGGGCTCATGCGGCTGTTGAAGCATATGGTATCATGACGAGTGACATAGGGAAATAGGATAGGGATATACGGGAGGGAAGATTGGGGAGATATGGTACTCCGTTAGAAGCAAATACAGAGTTGTTGTCAATACTAGCACCTAGGTACCAGGGACTTACCACAATCCCAAAGCGAGAAATTTAAAAGATCTTGCGTATACTCAGGGGCGATTTCCCCTAAGATTATTTCCTCGAATGTCATTGATCTAATCTCTTGCTGTACTTCAAAGGGACGGGAATCTGCCAGGTACTACATCGTGGAGATTGTGTCAGAAGTTTTATTAAAGTCCATAAGAATTCGTAAGGTAAAGACTGACAGTCAAACCAGCCGAAACCACGTTGATTATATTCGTGGTTATTGGAAGCTTAGTCTCTGCGAATGCATGGTCGGTTTCTACAGCCCAACTAGATAATTTTATAGGGCTATCGGCAATTTCGAGTAGGCTCATGAGGTATCTCCTTAATATAACCTCACTGTTGTATTCGTGGGGACATCCGAGGTATATCTGTAATTAGTTACTATTACTAAAAGGTAAAAAAAATATTGGATAGATCGTCTTACTATGGAATTTACTGAAAAGAATATTTCCTCGTACTTGTCAAGATTCTGGTGAGCAAGCACAAGAGCCTGTATTACAGGTACATTAGAGCGTGATCAAGATACCGATCATGGCGAGGCGGAGAGCATAGATTACCCACCTCTTTGATCAAGACCCCGCCGACATCTTGCCCTATGAATACTATGTTCTTATGTGGCTGCGTTGATTCCTTTAGAGATATATATTCGGCGCACGTGATCGGAGTTCATACCGTGTTGTATCTCCTCAAACTGACCAAACTATCAAGTAGCTGCACTGACTTGGTTCTCGTGCCTTGGCGAGTGAACACGGCTTCAGATTGTTGGCTCCTAGTAAAGTTAAATATCGAAATGCGGCAACCGGGGTAGCAATGATGTAGCCGATGAAGAATCCAATTAGCATCACCCAGATTGGACTTGGAAGCACGGTGTCGAAAGCTGATTAGCCCGTTCACAACTACAACACTTTGAATCATCAGTCAAAATCTCAGTTGCTCCGATAAACCAAGAAACAGGACATACTCAACGGAGGGCCCCGAGGATGAATTAGATGGGTTGACTACAACCTTTAGGCCCATTGCTTAACTATATGCGTTGTCGTCTCGTTGTAGTTGTTTAGGGAGAGGTAGAGAGTTTTGGAGTCGAATCATGGGCAAAAACTTGGGTGGTTGCCTATTTTAAATGGCCCGAGCTTGTAGGCAATTATGAGCAGTCATATAATGCGTTCGCTGGTAGGTACTACTGTACCTACCCTAAGTACCCAATCAATACATCGCTGGCCAGCCACGATATGCAGCCCCCTTTCTTACCTAAGCAGGTCAACGTCTAAAAAGTAAAGCGAAGACAAAAAGTGAAAAAAGTAAAACATACAACACCGGGGATTCGCTGGTCGTCACCGACCCAACTACTAATCCGGCGGTATCCAGTTTATCTAAGGGAGAGCGGACGGGATCCCGAGTTTTCTAGATCCTATGGTCGTATGTGCTAGACTTCCAAGCTATCACCCTTTATATGTTAAGCTGACAATCAACTAGGTTACACAAGGAGGTGGAAAACTAAGAAACAGCAATCTCGTCGGTATGAACATAGCACATAGCACATTTTATTCTACCATTCACAGACCAGTTAATTCCACGTTTAAAACCCCCTTGAAGTAATCAATGGACTGGTTCTTTCCAGTATTGCCCAACCAAATTTCCTAGGTTAGTGGATAATAGAGAACTGTTAGCGCCTCAAACCCACACCAAGCGGCCGCAATCATAAGCGGTTGCTTATCTTCCCCCACTATCGCTATCGCTTACCTTTTTAATAAAATACCTAGGAGGTAGGTAGAAGAAAAACAATAAGTACCTCCTAGTAATAGCAGTAGCAGCAGTAGTAGTAATGGCATTTATTAAAATACTAGGGAGATTATCATAGTAGCTATCCTAGAGCCTCCCTAGAGGCATACCGGCATACCAAGCTGGGCTTCTACAGACCTTTCTAGCAATTTATATCTACCTTCTAAAGACGTGTGGGCAGCCACGCATTCTCGCACCATATATTCTTACTGCTGGTTATGGGTAATCCCCGAATCATCTCGCAAGTACCTAACAAGATCACGATCAATGGAGCGTAGTTTAGCCCATCCAGGCCCAAATGGTGAACCACGAATACCAGGTTATATCATCTCCTTACTAGCTTTATATCCTCTCGTCCTTCCTCCTAGGGACTTCTACCTGCCGTCCGGCTACCACCACTCTTTCCAGTCTGAGATTTGTATCGTATAGGGGGTTGCCTCGTAAACTTGACAGCGATAAGTCCGGCAGGGGTGCTCGCTCGTTCGTGCTCTTTGGCAAGGATGTTATGTACATATGTACAGGGCGGTCGCTAGATAACGCATGTGAATCGAGTGCCCTAATATCAGTGAACTGTTAGCATAGGTTTGAAGTTTAAGTACCTACCTAGGTAGGTAACAGCCTACACCGAACATCCGGATAGTGTCGACATTGGTCTGCAAGAATAGCTCCTGTTCGCATTGGAAAAGAACTGCAGAGCCTAAGCATCTTGAGCGTGACGTGCTTGATATAGCAAATAGGTATTACTAACAATCAAGCGGAGGAAAAATTACACCTTTCCTCAGATTCGAGAGATGGCTCGGGGCATACCTGTACCACTTGAATCAGGTCTCGTACATCACACGGCAGGCAAGCTAACCGGCTTCCGGTCCGAGCTGAAGAACAACTTCGGCACCTCATCTAGCAAGTTGTGGCGAGGGCGCCCTAGGGCAAACATCATCCGAACTTGAGGCGTACGCAAGCACTGACCAATTAATGTCAGGGGTTCCTGGCAGATGTTCAAAGACAAGATAGACTGCAGTCATTCCCTGTTCCGTAGCGAAATGCATTATCACGTCTTCCAATCAGAGACTAATCAGTCTTGGCCCTTTGGTCTTTGATAGTTACTCAGAGACATGACTGTTTTATCCGCAGTTCCGTAGGTTATTGAATCACTGAATTGCAACCAGTACAGCGCCTAGGTATCTCCCACAGCTCTGATTCAGTACTGATAGTGAAATTACCGCGCAAGAACGTTGGGCTGTTGTATTCAAAGCGGGAAATGGGTTGGTTTCTGGGTTTGGCTCTAGTTTATTGGTCCCGCAGCAGCAGGTCGTCGAAGGGGGGGTACTGTTTCGTCAATGAGATGAAAATTCGGCCCCCTACTTGCCTAAATTATGCGGATATCAATGCCTGTTCCTCAGCGAGTGCAATAGACCCAATTTTAAGCACGTAGATGTATATATTTCAGTCTTGAAATTCGTGCCGGTAAACTTAGAGGGGCGAATAACTTCTTGCAAATGACGCTTCCGAGTATTGTTCGCCCAGCCACATGACCAAGCATAGCAACCTTTTGATTACCTAGAGCTTCGGCCGAATCTATGAGTTCGGAGTGTTTGCAGGAGATAGAATGCAAGTTCTGACTACCCAGCCAAGTCGACAGTCAGAGAGCTGTTTTAGCCTACGCCCTCGCATCACACAATATCTCTTGTTGCCTTCTCGTCATCTGAACTGCACCGACCTCTCAAGTGACCAAATCGGAGTCACGTAATAACGTTGTAGAGGTGTTTGTCCAAGCCTGGCTGTGGCTTTGAACTGCGGCTCCGGATTCTCTCTCAATAATCTTCCCTTGATATAAATGAAGGGGACACTTCTAATTCTTGCTGTATTGGCCCCCTCCACATCATTACCATCCATTCATAGCCAGATTACATCGAGTCCTGAAGTCTTCCTGACCTTTTATTTCCACATCCATCTGCCTACATCACGATTATTACTTACCACTATGACTCAACCGGCCTGGCCAGGAGACAGGTTAGTACCAATTCATTAAAATATTTTATCCGGGAATAACTAACACAGCGCAGGATGCCTAGCCCATACCCAGCACAGAGAAGAGATCCTAACCTATCGTCATACACGATGCCTACCCCATATCAACAGAGTAGTAATGTAAACCAAAGCCTGACCTCGCCTGCGCCGTATCTACCACCGATAGAGACGCCTTATGGGGCCTGGAGAGGTAATGATGTGTATTTTGGGCGTGGGGGGTTCCCAATGAGCGGTAAGGTGGATCTTATTAGAAGCACCGAGATAGGAGTATTCACTGATCTTTGTACTAGGCGGTTTGGCACCGGGCGTGGCGCCAAACCAACATTGGATGCCCGACCATATGACCGACCCTAATCGCAATCTCAGCACTCTCAACAGTGCCGCGAATATACCGAATCACATGCCTACGACTCAGAATGGATCTAGCTTCTCTAGCCACCCCATGCAGCTTCCAGGTGCCTCCTCGTCGGAGCAACTAGATGAAGCCGCCGCCACCTCCGACCTTCTTAGTGACATCGAAGAGTCTAGCCCAACGCCGCGACTCTCGAGACAGAATGCCCACAAAGGGCGTCCTAGAGTGGGTACGCACAGAGATACAAGTCAACGGAAGTCGGCGGCACTGGGTAAAAAAGATGGGCCAGTGCCAGTGAAACCGAAACTGGTAATCAAATGGAGGAAAGGCCTGAAAGAGGAGGCCATCCCAGAGGATGCCACAGAAGAACGAACGAAATGGCTGAAAGAATACAACACTGCAGTCGGCGAAGCCAAAAAAACCCATACCCGTGAGCAGAACCGCAAATCCGCATCGGACAGCCGGTTAAGAAGGAAAGAACAACTCGAGAAGGCTTTAGCAGAAGCTCAGCTCTATAAGGACGAGACGACGAGACTTACGGCGATGTATAACGACCTGTACCAGCGGTATCTCTCTAACCAGAGATTAATAGCGGAACTCCGCTTCGTGAACAGCAGGCTAACGAATAACGCCGGAACGAACTACGGAGCCCCACCACAGGGCTTCAACTCGTACTCGCAATTGCCAGTACCCAACGCCCCAAGCCGGTCGCCGATGTCCGCTTTGAATGCTGCGCAATATCCGACTCCCATGCCGGGCCCAGCATCATCCCCAGCCGCTGTTTCCGCCCGAAACTCGAGTTCCGCACAGTTTGGCAGTTACATGCAGACCCAAGCTCAAGGGTCTCTATCAGCGCCGAACCAGAGCACATACCAGAACATGCCGCAGACTCAAAATTCAGCCCAGGCTGCCCAGAATATGAACCAGGCGCAGAGTGGTACGACACAGATGGGCTTTGATCACAACTTTGCTGCTACAAGTAGCAACACCCAAGCCGCTGCCTATGAGCAGCAGCAAGGAAATTCCCAAGGGAACCTCTCAGGGAATGTACCGGAGGGTCTTCAAAACAACCCCCAGGATGGTATTGAAGAGAGCAAATACCTCACCGCGGACCCACTCGGAGATAATTCCATACACGAGGGGTGGCCGTACCAGGAGGAGCCGGGGCAGTCCAGCCAAGAAATGTTCGAGGGAGGACCTATCGATCCGGATCTCCAGTTCGCTAGCTTCGGCTCGCCCAGGAGTCCAACTCCAGAGGATCCGCCGAATGCTGGCTCGTGAGCAACGTAGAGAGATGGCGGTCGGGATCGGCGGCAGGCTAGGGAGCTAGGCGATAGACTCCCACTTGCACATTTTATCGTCTTCACCGGTATGCTACCTTTTAAGCATTCGGTTTTCTTCTTCGTTTTAGTGCCCAGGGACGCCGGATGGGGGTTATTTGAGCATGGAGGACGCGTTTCCGGTTCTGGCGACTGGCGTAAATGGGCATAATGGTATACCGGGGGGATTGGTACTGGGAGGGTTCGTTTTTTAAACTCCTTGAGGTGCCTTCTTGCGACATGTTTTTGCCAGCTACTGGCAGTCTATTGCTTATTAGCCTTGGGCCCCAGCATTGATACCATTGATGAGGGGCCATTGCATACCTGTTAGCCCCTGTCTTGGGGGTAAATCTTGTATCTAGTTAGAGAAACAAACACGCGTTGATTTAGGCACGATATTTGCTATGCGGTTATGATGGTGATTCCTGGCTCGAGGCTCATAGACTTTCTGGCCTGACCTAACCTCCAACCCAGGTGGAGGTAGTTTCGATGATTTTGGTAAAGGTGAAGGAGAACTAACTTGAAGAGCGAATCGAGTCCCGAAAGATCAGCCATCTGGTTCCGAAATTTATGTTGAAAGCTCTTCGCGCAATACCGTTGGTCTTGTTCCGTCGCCAGGCTCCCATCTTGGCATACGGAAAGCGAAGAAACGGTGCCAAATTCTAAAAGGAGTAACATTAGTATATCTCTGCCTTCCATACAGTAAATAAAGCTCTTGGTAAGGAATGATCCAACCTAGAGCTACACTCGGACCCGGACATACATAGATGATAGTGAATAGTAATGATAATTCTAAAAACAAAGCGATAGAGGCCTCAATATATGCTTATGTTCGATACACGAAATAACAAAGACATTCAAGGACGTCCCTCATAGAGAGAACCAACCTCCCCAAGACTTAGACAGGAAGAAATTGTGTCTTCGCTGGAGAAAGAGACGCATTTATATAGGGACCGTCTGTAGCTAGTGACAACGTATTGACTAGGAGACGTTTGAAGAATATTGACCGACGAGAAATGTTGAACAAGGGTGGGAAGCCTGAGCCATATTCGATGAAGTATGGACGACATGATAGTGTTGTTGATGGGGCGCAGCTATGGAAACGTGTCTACGTAGGTGGTCTTGAATCCGATGTAACAATGCGTCCTACTCGTGACACTTTGTGGGTCTACACGAAATATCAAATGTATACCACTTGTGAAGAGATACCATATCTAGGGAGAACATCTGTAGTTCGATTATGTTTGCGGCAGCTTCTTGAAAAGGCATGTGGGATAGTGGTTTGTTTTCGCATCCAGCTTGGGTCTGGACTAGCCCCTATTCGTTATGCTTACATAAGCGAGATACCCCTGGATTTGACTAGGAGTGCTATCATTACTTGGGCACATCCTGCATCAACCTTGGAACTACCATACCTTCTTAGCCTCATCAAACTCTACTATTAAGACGACTTAAAAGGGTAAATAACCTTCGCATTAGCACCCAGCTGACTATGTGGATTAGTACACGTATACATACTACTAGGTGATGGCGCACTTGAAACGACACACTGGATGATAATCATTATGATGATCGAGTCGTTATCAACAACATCATCGATGCTTGCGGCTCGAATACTATTCGTAAGTGACGGCAACCTAACCTGGGATACAAGAAATGAATCAGTGGATTTCGAAACATCACTAACACGTTGTGTAACATCATTATTATTATGCGTGGGAGCATTGCCTACCTCCTACCGATTGAGTGAGTTCTCACGCAACCCCAACGGTACTAATTACAGTATAAAACGGTAAAGAAAGTGGGCATATCTCCCAGTACGAAGGCCTCCAATTATAACTGACACATTGGTAACACCAAAACGCCATTTTGGCCGGAATCTAATAGCCGTGCCTCATTTCATGGTGAAGATCCCGACCAACCAGATGCAGGTATAACTTTCAGCCTCTCGGCCGTCTCCGCCTGAGATATCACCGACTACGGCGGCGCTTACGGCGTCTTTGGAGAGTCGAGGGCCGTTGACGGCTACCACATGGCAACTTTTATGGTCGCATTAAAACCAATACTTAGGCGCTTATATACCCAATTACTAGTTCTTAGAGGACCTTTCTCTAGGCGAAGCTTCTTTATTAAATTTCAAGATGTTCTCGAAAAATCAACAAGCTTTTGCTTACAGTGAAATTCTAAAAGAGATGCCCAAATATTGTGTAATGTGTGCCGCAGAATGGAGGGTGGAATAATTTCCCTACCTAAAATACCTGTACCTCTCAAAATAGGATAAATGTTGTAGAAATTAGCCGATATCCGGCGTATTGCTCGGTCCTAAGTTTCTCTCCTCTAGGTACTTTTTCAAGTGGAGTGAGGTCCCCATCAGAGACATAGAGTAAGAGGGATATGCCAATGAAACTATAATACGATTCTCAACGATATTAATAAAAAGGCCTTACCAGCATGTGGCACTCAGCTTTTCTATGTGCAACGAGGCACAGGTGTAGGAATACTATACACGAGTTGGCGCGTGCTTGTGATGTCATCAAGTTTTGTGCGCTGCGAGAAGGGAGGAGACATGATAATCATTTTGGCGCACTAACTCAACGTGGCTGTAGGCTCGACGGGCTCTCACCAACCAGTGGTGGTGGCCCGAGTCGGTGACTACCTAGGTAGGTAGTCCGGTGGTTAGAACGCAGCCGGCCGCTAGGTGAAATCTAGAGTACGCTTCGGATTTGGTAGGCTGAGTTCGAGCCCTGACAGAGGCTCGAACCTAGCTGAGGTTTTTGCACACAAACAAGACTAACTTAACAACTTGCTGCTCTCTTGAAACTGATCCTACTCTCCGTATTAAGCGCCAAAACGATACACCGTAGAGAAAGAATATTCGTGAATTTACTACTCTCGGGAGGAAACTCTCAGAAAAGTCGACCAGTCTTGGCGCTCTCGACGGCGGAAGTCCATATGGGGCCGTTGAAAATTACATGCGTACCAATCATGCAGATGAGAGTAGTTATAATACGAAGCCGACTTCGCTACGAAGTATCTAGGTAGATATCTCCCCAGCTGCTACTTTAGGGGAAGAAATTTTGTTTAGTAAAGGAAATGCTTGCAGACGATGAGATGGATATAGAGATTCTTGATAATGTAATAATAGTCTTCATCTCTACTCCAATATTTGTTTTTAATGCCTAGGTATCTTCTATTCATCTATACCTGATTTCGTTAACTATCATATACCTGCGGAGCCTTGTAAATACACCATAACCCTGTCCCGCGGGTTTGCTTGTTCGTAGCCGTCGCAGCCCAACACTGAGAGATAGTCAAAAGGACAATATGTCATCGAAAAAACTACCCAGTGCCAAATAAGTATCCAAGAGCATCGCTATGACTCCACTCATAGCCAGCCCTACGATATTGCCTGTCGTCTGGCACATGACCATTTTCCCCAATGCTGACGTTGCCGTGATCTTTCTCTCCTCCTACCACTAAGAATATCCCATGTTGGAATTTATGACCGGTGAAAACCCCATGCTGATCTCCGGGTTCAGCTGGTTGGTCGTTGTCTGGACATACTAGTCGATAGCGACGTAAGCCAGTTCCATTTATTTTGACATCGCATGCCAAGACAGCGATATAGCGTCTTGAGGGGGAACGGATGTGGCCAGCGCGCTTCTCCTCATCCTCCCCTCCAGCCTTCCATGACGTACCGTCGTCATATTACTTACTCCAAGAGCCGACCTCTTTCGTTGAGATTGGGTGTGTTAAATCCCGAAGTAACGGTCAGCCTGCCATCGATCCTCTCGACTCCAAAAAGCTTATTTTGGGTATATACCCCCTCCCCTATTCACGAGTGGTTCGTGAGGAGCAAATATTCCCCCTCACTCGAGTGACGCGACTCGACACACCTTGGCTGCTTACTGATATGGATCTCATTCGTGGTGTGGTCGCTCACGAGCTGATAGGCTCGATACGTTGGGCTCCGAGCCCTATATTGATGCCCTTTGAGCAAAGACATCCTTCTAAGGATGACTATTGCTTTCCGCCGCGGTATCGCACCTTCTATTGGTTGGAAGGAAGATGGGGAAGTTGAAAAAGGATGGAAAGGGGGGTAACGAAACGAGGCTAGAACCGGTTGTTGTACAGGAGGTTGAAACAATCCGATTCGTCTGTTTCTCCCGCCATGACACTGTTTTGTCACTCCGCAATGTCGTAATATGGGGAGATCAGAATAGGTAAAAAGCACTTCTGAGATCTACAGCGTCTTATTCAATAGGAATGCAATATGATTTACAAGCTGAACCTAGCGTGGTTGGAATCCCATGGCCGATCATACAGATGAATATGACTTCATCCTCACAACCCCGTTTTGTTCAGCGAGTCCCAATTGGTGATTTACTCTTACCCCAAAAAGGTTTCGCTTCGATCAAAAAGACGCCAATAAGATATAACGCTTGTGATTCACCGGTATGTCCTTGTGTACACCTCAAGATAACAGTAGATTACAACTGCAGACTGACATTTTGTAGACCTCGACTGCAGCGCTAGATACGAGATTTGGGTTAGGACGTCACTATAATTGAAAACATTTGTTCATCGAGAATTGAAGGTGTCATAGCATTCATGACTAGGTAGCTATGTATTACAGTATTAGGAAATTGCCCTCGACCGACAATCAGTACATTCGTAAATGTGTACAAGCGAACTGAAGATGTACGCTCCCAAGACCCTGCGCTTCCACAAGTAAATTACATGAAAGCAAAAGCGAACTCCCCCAAAACTCCTACATCGGGAGTCCTGTGTGTGTGTTCCCAAACTATGACCTCGGCATTCCTGTCATACTCATCATTCGTCTCGTAACGTGTAAAGGTCTTAATACATTAAATTGAACTGGCTGAAAAATACTGAAAATATCGGTCGAAAGTAATGTGTAGTATGATAATAATAGTAGTAGTAAAAGTAAATTGTAATAAATTGAATGTTAAATGGTGTTAAGAATATTGCTGTTTAACAATCTCGGATGTACTTCCGATGGCGATGATCTTCGATTATGATCTCTTGATCGGAATTCCGGCGACTTTGAGGCTCGAACCGCCGTGGTGCCTCGATGTAGCGAAAGCTATCTTGTTGAGGCGGCTGCTGCTGCTCGATCTCAACGTGGTGCACGTGGTAGGGCACGGGAATGCGGACGGGCACCAGTCGTTCCCGCTCGATGTAGACCTCGCGATCCCGGCTATGTCTGCCACTGCTGCTGCGCGACGACTTAGACGACTTGGAGCTTCTCGAGGAACTCTTGGACGAGCTCTTGGAGGATCGAGTCGATGCGACAGATGGTTCTGGGTCTACATCTACGGCGATGACCTCGATCTCTGTGTCCTGCTCTGGCTCTGGCTCAGGTGGCGGCGGTGGTGGGATGTAGGGCGCCGGCGGAGGTGGAGGCGGCGGAAGAGGCTCATAGTATACCGGCGGCGGCGGCGGCGGTGCAGGTGTAGGCGCAGGTAGAATATGAACCGGAGGCGGAGATGGGGATGGAATTGGTGCCGGTGGGGGCACAATGGTAGTGACTCGGGTGCGGACAGTCTTGCTACCGTTGGTAGGGGGCTCTAGGTAGAGGACCTTCTTGTACTTGTGGTAACGCTTCTCGCGGGGAGCTGCATAGTAGGTAGACATGATGTTAGACTTGTGTTGTATCACTTTGTAACACTGGGATGAGAATAAGATTTATGATGCACAGGTAACACGACGAATATGTTCTTGTGTAACTAGTTGGTGGTGTTCGAGTGTCGAGTTGTGACTGTTGAAAAGAGAAAAAGCTAACCTGTTGAAGTGTAGAACCACATGGCGGGGATGAGGATCTTGATATGGGAGTTCAAGTTTGGAGCTTGATCGCGATGTCGCTTACGTCACGGACGTCACGGCAATCTACGGCACTCTAAACCGGATTTTCGTTCGTTTAAGGTAGACCGCTTCTCTATCGATAAGAAGTGGTTGCAGGGTCTGGCAGGGTCTAGTCCCTTAAGTCCCTTATTTACTAGGGCCTAGACTAGGGGGGCAGTGCGTAGCGCAGCGCAGTGCAGTGCAGGGCAATGCAGTGTAAAGTGCAGTGCCTAAGTGCTAGAGGGCGTGTAGTGGCGTGTAAGGGGCCACGAGCTGGGGGCTTGGAGGGCTTTTGGGGGCTGTGGGAATGGGACGCAAAGGACAAAAACCCGTGTGACTGGTTCCCTTCGCTCGCTAATCGCTAATCGTAACAAGGATCTGGATTTTCCAGAATTAAAAATTAACTTGTTAAAAATATTAACTTCCTTCCAGAGGTAGCTTTCTAGTTTACTCTAAAGAAACACAAGTCAAGTCGAGTCTGGAGTCGGGAGATAGGAGAATGTTAAGTACTTTGCGCGACGGTAAAAGGGAGTGTCTCAGTTGTGCACCTTGCCTGGATTGCGTACACAAGTGTGCACTAACACGAGCCCAATGCAAATCCCGTGGCGAACATCGTGACACCCTTGGCTTCTTGGGCTCCGAAAACTTGCCACAATCTGTACAATCTATGTACGCCCAGCTGCTGTGAGACCTAGGTCACCATGCGAAATCTCATCAGTCTGACAGGGAGTGACATGGTATCACGGGCAACCCTGCACACGTCGATATTGGCTTTGCTCGGCCTGCATGCCTTTGCCGGCTTTGATTCTGCCACTTGAGGTGGGTGGCAGGGTCGGTAGGGTCATGGTGAATCGTCGACCAGGTAAAACCCGTCCACTCAGATCATACACACCAAACAGTATCCTACACCTGTTTCATCCATATTATTTATTGGAGAATATTGCCTTTAAATTGATATACGATACTGCGTGTGGATCTGCGCCCGGTTTTCCTCATTGTTTACCTCTCGTAACGGCATATGAATAATTCACCTAACCCAATCATATCGAGAAAACCGGAACATGGTCAGGTCCTATACCCCAACTTACACAACACACTCAGCTGATTTTAAGAATAGTCTGATGTTTATTTACAACACAATAGTTACCCGGATAGGCCATAAGTTTGGTTTCGCCGCTACTTAGGTAAAATGCCAACTGTACTCTGAAGTAGGAAATGCCATAACCAAAACTCAATCAAGTCACCAAATAACCTTAAGATTTATTCATCATCATAACATGTTTGGAACCACAACATTTAATTGGGAAATATGTGTACGCAGCCTCGTACGACACATGGATTCCCACTCATAACCTGACCAGTCCTAATTCAATTTCCATTCTATCATCTTCTCGCCCTATCCCTGGTTGCCAGGCTGAGTAAGGGATGTTTGGAGTTTGTCAAATTCTACCACTCGTGTTCACAAGTATCGGATGTCTCCGGATAGCTGGAAGCCGTCTAACCTAGCAGTTGCTTGTTCTCACTAAGCATGGGGGCTATGGTAGGCAAGGCATGGATATTTATTAGTTTTCATCGTAAGAGTTGTTTGGCTCTCGGGAGCTTATTGTTCCTTACGCTATGAACCAGTAGTCAAATTTGTCCAGCTGTAGAAATCGTCAGATCCTGGCCTATCACGCGTAATTGAAGGTGGATTCTTCAGGTCTGTCGTCTGAGCGAATGGTGTTAGAAATCTTCTGAATTCTTCCCGTATGTGGGACTGAGTGTCCCCTGCCAATTAGATGAGTAACAGGAGCTCAATAGCTTCTTCTTTCTTTTAGACCATACTGAGCACATGGAACGTATTGAAATTGATTAACATGAAACTAAGGTTAAGATACAGGTTGCGAAAGTAAGGATGGTGTGTATAGAAACTCAGTTATCAAGGTAACAGGTGTTTTGTATTACAGGCTTGATAAAAGGCTGCAAAGAAATTTACGGGAAATGAGTTGAGAAAAGTCTAGAAGTTGAGAAAATACGAAGTTACCATTGGTGGTAGCAATGGAAAAGAAGCCTTAAACTAGAGTAGAAATCGGTATAGGTAAAAAGCGACTTACAGCTTCGCATTAGCACAAGTATTATATAAGATAGAAACAGGTATTCATATATTCAGGTTGATTTGACTCGTCATGGGTCGTTATTCCAGGTAAATTTATATCCAGATTAGATATTTATTAGGTATAGCAGCCATCTAAGAGCATTGATGCTCTGGGCAAAGAACTAATTGATTCATGACACCTGTGTATATTATTGTCATATATTTAAAGCAAATGCATATGACAGATACCCATCACATGTGGCATCACCATGTGAGAAATTCTTAAACAAAAGAGAATCTACGAATTCTTTACGCTACAGGGGCAGAGCATATCTCACCGATTTCTTGAAAGTATAGAATGCGAAGGTTCAACAGCTCTTCTAGGTTGAACTGGGATCATCTGCGAAAGAGCCAGACCATCCACACAGACACCTTGTCTCGCACGATGCTTTCGCAGTCGTCGAAGCATTTAGATATAATACAGAGATATAATGAACCAATGAAATTAATTCATTTCTCTAAGCATCAGGTAACATCTCCGAAGCTTACGAAATTGGTCACGGAAACGGAAACACCGGTTAGGAGTGACTTCGCGTTAGCCCTTATATTCTCCTATCGAGACAAGCTTATGTAAAGACGGAGAAATACCAGTTGTAGGGATATAATATATCACAATATCACACACCCAGTACGAGGGACCATAGATCGGATGACGTAGGGCACGTAATCTGCGGTAGCATCGTCCCTACGCCATCGCAATCTAGCCTGCCGCTGCGCTCGGCACAGAACTGTACCCAGATCGTCGGCTACTGCCGCGGTTAGCCTGTGTGTCTGTGTGTTTCTTGAAAAGTGGAATGAAAAGTGGGCAAAAAGTGGATGGGAAAGCCGGAAAGTCGTAACGAAGAAAAAAAAGGAGCCTTTTGCATTTTTTTTGAGGCTGAAGGGATCGCTTGGACCCCTGATCTCGATGTCCTTTTCTGCGATGTTCCGCCGGCGAGGCCAGAAGCGATGCATGGCGTTCGCGCGCACGCGCCTCCACCGCCGCTGAGGATCGCAGCAGTAGTAAGGTAGGCAGGCAGGTACTTTGGGGGGACAACTCAGAAAGCTTGCTGGGAACCCCCCAACAAGTTCGACTTGCTCCAAGGAGCACGGCGGAGTTACCGGGAGAGGGGTCCCGCCGCCTCCCCCAATCAAGCGTTCCGGGTTACGTCTACATATGCGGTAGCTCTCTTTCTTTTTCAGCCACTGGTGAAAACTCTGCG
The DNA here is from genome assembly GCA_028571165.1 of Hypoxylon perforatum. Lineage (NCBI taxonomy): Eukaryota > Fungi > Ascomycota > Sordariomycetes > Xylariales > Hypoxylaceae > Hypoxylon > Hypoxylon perforatum. The sequence goes on from JAOXNQ010000001.1 coordinate 1,953,146, forward strand.
CTACTGGCAATTGACAAATGAGACAGCTATCGGCACTTTTAGTGAACAGTGGCACGCCGTAATAGGATGGTTCTTCGATCATATCGCATAGCTAGGCTGCGGTGGTGGTGGCTACCACCTTACCTTACAGCTTACAGGGCCTTTCCGCTTCGCAATAACGGAGTATATGCAATGACCGACAGCGCGGCGCATGCACATGTCTGGTATATTGCGTGGTGTAAGGGGATCGTCAAAACACCGCATCGATTGACCCAAAAACGATGCCAACTGGCTTTCGGAATCCCAGGCGGAACTTGCGACGTGGCTGCATGGATATCCGTTCCGATCTAGATATGAAATATGAAAAAACTGTTGCAACCCGGAAAAGGGGGTAAGGGGGTTAAGTTGGTAGGGAAAAGATCCCTGAATCTCAATACCGCCACGACGCGCGCCGCGGCACCGGCGGGCCCATCACAGTCGCCCGGCTGTATGGCCTTATCGCCTGTGCTTCCATTCCCGGATAGTCTCCTGGTGGGTAGTAGATGACGCCGTTTGCAGCCGGAGGCTTCACTCTTGCATAACCCCTATTTCTCCGAGTGGGAGGAAGCCCGCGCAGCCAATCTACTATATTGTGCAATTCGCCCATCCACCACAGTCCCAACACGATGACCGCCACGGTCGTGGGTAGAGCCGTTGCCCAGTACGCCCACTGGCCGAGATCCATGTCGCGCACGTCGCTAGAATTCATGCCGAAGATGGAGCTAATGGTCGACAGTGGCAAAAAGATTATGGTGACCATGGTAAAAGCATAAACAGCTGCCTCTTGTCGATCCTTTGTCACCTCGATCTTGTTGGCGTTCTGCAGGAAACGGGTTAGGTTAGCGTCAGCTTCACTTTTGCGACCATACGCCAGGAATCGTTGTTGGCTTTTTTACCATGTCTTCGAGCCTCGACGCCTCGACTTCGAGCTCCTCGAATTCGCTGTCCCGGCGCTCCAACCAGGACCTGCATTCGCGACCGAGCAGCTCTCTAAAACCGCCCGGATCGGTCGATGCCAGCTTGGAGAAGGCGTCAGGATCGCGCGCTGGATCGAAACCGGCCAGACGGCTGACACTTCTCTTGTGGTAGGGATTGGAGGTTTCGTACACGTCGATTCGGTCCACGTATGCCGTGCCTTGCTTTTCGTGGGATCGCATCATCCTCACGGTATCCGCCTTGGACTTCTCACGTTCTCGCTCCAACATTTCCCGTTCCCTGCGAGTCTGATCGCTCCAAGTCGGTCGCTGAGGGACCGTCATGCCATCTACGACCTTAGACTGTGATGCAACCACTCTCCGTATCACCGCTATTTCCTGTTTGAAGAGAGCGATCCGGAATTGGTGTGAACGATCGGAGTTGTTCGCGGTGATCTCATTCTCCTAAGGCTGGCTCGTATCAGAAAGCAAATTAGGAAGTATTAATAAACTTACGAGCCCTTTAAGATAGTCAGAATACGTATTGTTAATTCTCGAATACGTCCCTGTAGAGTCTTGAAGCAAGTTCATGCTAACCAGTGCGACCAGCTCCATCGGCTGCACAATGGAGCTAGACAGCAAGTCTTCCGCTGGTAGTTCGTCCACTTCAATACGAGTTAGTGCCATGTAGATAATGTCCTTCCAATATGCAAGTGAAGGATATAATATTCCCTAGTGTCAACCTACTAATATCATTCATCCCTTTTCGTACTAAAGCTTCCGCGACATCCATATTGTCATTCCAGGCTACATTGCTTACTGAAGCCTGCACGAGGGCCATAACTAGATGTAACCAGGCGATGACTAGACCGTCGGGGACCTCGACCTTAGATCGGAGATGTCCGGGTGTGTGCGACATAATGTCCTGGAAAGATTGGATTACTCTCGTAAGGCCTCGAAGGGTCGACTTGATCGGGTGTATATGCGCATCGGCACGTCGTCGTGGTAATCTTGCTCGCTGCGGCCGGGCGGTGTTATCTTCATTTGACATCTATGTAATTTAGATCTCGAATTAGCACTTCACAGTTCTACCCTTTCTTCGTCTTGAATAGAATACTTACTTCAACGAGACTCCGGATTGAACCCCAGAATTGTCTGACTGTCGGTGTATCTTTTCCTATTGATTGTGGCAGGAAGAATGAGAAGACAATATCTGCTGCGTTGTATAGGTCAACCTTGTTTTCATACTCTTGCTTTTCTTGGGATTCTTCTTCGGCCTCCTCGATTTCCAATCCCTTCTCTTTCAGATAGGCATGGACAGAAACTTGAGAGGATAAATTGCAATTATTGTACGCGTTTCGGTCTCTCATTGCCGTCGAGCCCAGTACGTAATCTTCTATTTCTTGGAGATGTGTGATAAGTGTCTCGCCATCCGGTTCAATGCCATTGGTCTCATTTTCGGCAGCATCAAGCCAAGTAAATGCGTGAAAATTATTGTCAACGGTATTGCTAAGTTTAGCTTTAACATTTCGAGTTTCGGATTCTTTCGTCTCAGTGGTCGTTCCTGTTGTACCTCCCGCTTCTTCATCAAGTGTCCTTAATACGCCTGTGGGTGGTGGATGTTGATGGAACCTTTCATCAGGGTTAGCCGTGTCACTCCTTACAACAAGTATGAGGTAAGCAGTACCACAGACGAAGGTCAAGAATAACTTTACTATTTACGTTCTTCACCATATTTACAATTCTTGGCCAGTCAGTTGAGGTTAGTGCGTGGCCGTGGTGGAAGACCTTTACCGCCTGCGGCCAGAACTCGCGGAAATGCATAGAGAATTCCTAATAGCTTTAGTAAGGGGCTTTCTATGGTAGGCGGAAAACTTACAAACCAAGTCAGACAGGTATCCAACGGAAGTTGCCAAAGAACGGAGTCGTAATAGGTAACATATACCGTTTTCCCCCTTCCCGATGGTGGTTCGTTTATGATACGCACAAGATCGCCACGCAGAGTCGTACTCGACATACGACCGCAGGTGATAAGTAAAGCTATAAAGAGGTTAGTCAAATATACTTTAAGAAACCTTAAGAAGTTGGCTTACAATTATCCAGCACAATGCACCATAGCTGCGCGATATGAAAACAGACGCCTTCAGGAGCTTCGCCATTTTGGCACACGGCCTGTTGCATATCGCGCTCCTTCGTCGTACGAGCATATTCTGATTGCAGTAATGTTTCGATAGGGAAGGAAGAAGCTGTGTTGGCTGAAAGGAGCCCTGAATATTTCTCCAGGGCGAAGTACGGCACACATAGCCAGGTTAAGGACCGGGCGGGTTGACCCTTGGTACGTCCATCTGGAGGAATCGTCACCCGGATAGGGTTCGGGTCCATATGACGCACATTATTTCCATTAGAGGTAGGCCTAACCTTGACGGAGCTTCTTTTTACCTCTGCGAGCAGTTTGGCGAACCCGTTACGTTCCGAGTCTGAGATGGCCGGGATTCGGGAAATCTCGGCCTGGTTGGTTGTTAGCGCATCGTGAGAGAAAGAGGGCAAGGTGGCATACAGAGAGCTCGTCAAGGTTCATCATTTGCTGTTCCAGGTGCCTTGAGGGTTTATTAGTAGGTGATTGGTCCGATGTCGCGAACTACTTACATCCATCTGAAAAGAGGCTGCCGTTGCTTTTTGGGGTCGTGGACTACCGTCAGCTTTGCAGTATGCGTCCCGTCCGAGACTGCGTCTCCGGTATATTGCGATTGGAAGATATGAAGAATATCAGTCGTTTTGGGCCCGTTCAACTCATCTCTCGTATTTATCGTTCCGGTCTCTGACTTCTCGGCCGACACATCGGTATCAATGCTATGGCCGCTCTTCGAAAGTGCCCTAGAAGCTCTGGAGGGGACGAATTGAAACACTTTACCGCCCAAAGTTTCGTCAAATTCCTCTTCGCCGTCTTCGTCCGAGTCATTTGCGTATGAACTCTGGTAGGCACGGCGATGCATTAACCTTGATCTTGAGCGAGACTGACTACGATAAGTTGGCGCGGCACTGCCATATTCATCATCATCCTCGTCTGAGCCCGAAAGATACCCGTCTCCATTGTTATTATCGTAAGGCCGAGGTGGTGAAGGCCGAGAATAAGAGCGACGCGATGGGTCTTCCGGTTCACTAAACCTGACTCTTCCACGGGCGTGCCTTGTCGATGCCTCGGACTGGCCGTAATCAGATACATATGAATCCGCTGTAGGGCGACGATCACGTTCCAGGCTTACGGGTGGTACAGCATACGCTTGCGTTGGAGGAACTTGAAATCGAGAATACGGTGCCGAGTACAGGGGAATTGGCTGACTATGCCTAGGATTTTGCCAACCAAATTGGTCTACCGGAGCATCTGCCACAAGGTCTGGAGCTGAAGTGTTGTCATACGTCTCATACTGAAGCACTCCTAATGAGCCCAAGGCGCAAAGTGATAAAATGGAATGAAATGGGTACATACCGGATCAATCACTTCAGGTTCTTCCACAAAGTGAACGCGGTCTCGATTCTGAGGACGTATATGCCTCACATTATCGGGGAATTCCTGTGAAGAGTCCTCTCGATATCGTGGCCGGGGCTGTGGCCCTCGAAGCGGAAATGAGCCGGTTCGGCGCACTGCATTCGGTGGCTCAGCCATTTTTTACCCTATAAAACTCAGCCAGGCCGCGTCTAATTCAATTATAGCGATATAAGTCTAAAGTCCACATTATTATCAACTAAATCTCGTCTACTAACTAGGCTGGTGAGAGTACAAAAGAGGGACAAGATGAAAATTCACTTTCGTGGAGCTGAGAGTCGATTTGGGGGCCATTTCATCCCCCTGTCAAATGAAGGCTAGTGATGCAGGCCTAGCCATACAGCGACAATCACACGATCTAGTCTAATCATGTACTCCATTGCTTATATTCATCAAGTAAAGAGTAATACTACATCGTAAGTCTCAATTAATGCGGAGGCTCATGTTGAATCATATCTATTGGGTATCAAGGCCATGGTTCTCTCTCATGGAAATGACCTGTCTATTATGCTACAGTCGCCAATACTGGACCTATCAAACTGGTTTGACCATGAAAATCTGTTCGAATTAGCAATCAGCCCACACAATTGGTTTCGATTCCAATGCTTACCTGGTTCAGTGCCTGTAAATCGGCCATGGCCATACGTTTCGATGCGATATTGCGTGATCGAGCAAGATGCCGTGCGGAAAAGGCTTGGGGAGTTGAGGTACCTGTCCCAGTCGGTGTCGATACGCCGCTGTCCTGAGGAGTAATAGCCAGAACAGAGGTCGATGTCTTCGTCGATACCACAACCTCTGTTGAAGAATCGGTTGTATCCGATTGCTTCTGTTTCTTTTCTCTCTTTTCCCTTTTCCTCCTCTCCTTCCTTTCCTTCTTCGACTCTGAGCTTTCTTCCGATGCAATCGGAGTGGCGCTAGCCTCGGTGTCACGCTCAGGATCTAGTTTTGATTTCCTATCCTTCTTCTTCTTCTTTCTCTCAGAACGGGCTTCCTCAGTTTCCTCGTCGCCTTCTCGCTTTGCCTTCTTTGATTTCTTGCTAGACTTTCTGGCTTCTCGACTATCAGTCGAGTCTTCTAGGGAGTCGTTGTCCTTTGATTGCTTCTTTCGCTTCTTCTCGTGGACGCTGTCGGTACCATCTGCTGGCTCGGGTTCTTCTGCTTTGCGCTTCTTAGACTTCTTTTCCTTCTTCTGCTTCTTCTCGGAGTAAACCGGAATGTCATCCAAATTGACAAGCGACTTCTCGTCTTCCTTCTTTTCGGAGGGTTCAACTTTGGTGTCCGTGCTGACCACGCTCTGCATCTGGTCTCCAACTAGGAGTCCTCCGCGTACGAATCTCATGGGTCCATATCTTCTCTCCGCGTATAGACTGGTCTTGATGTCTGATCGAACCTGCTGCTCTTTTTTAATTGACTCCTCTGACTTTCCGTTCAGTCTACCGAGGAGATCCTTGAAGCCATCGAGGCCGGTACATTCAGCGCTCTGTTTTTGACGGATCTGCGCTCCGAGACCTAGGGTATCGTCTTTGAGGGTGACTTTGATGGGCGCCGAGCTGGCGGCAGTGTGTAAATGAGAGTGGGTGGAGTTCTGTGCGCCTAGAAACTTCCCGGGTTCCCAACCTTGTGCTCGCAAGATCTTCTGGCCGAAGGTGGTCTCGTCACGGCTCCATTTCGTGTTATTAGGATCGTGCTGGAGCTTTCGACGGCTATAGACGCACCCAGGTTAGCAATACTTCAAGGGTGTAACATGGACGAGACTGTCATACTTCCTTGGCCCTGCGAGACCCATCGTGACTAAATCCGCGTCGTCGATGTCAGGTAAAGGTGGAATTGAAGATGGCCAAATTTTGGTGGGGCTCGATTTTCAATAAATTTAGGCCGAACTGGCCGATAAGGGGCTGTGGAGTCCTGCATCGCAAGCCGATAAGCGGTCAATCGGCTGAATGAAAGTCCGATTCGTTGCTCACCTTATCGGTATCTAAGTACCTAAGGTGCCTTCCAGCTTTCACCTTCTACCCCTAAATAAGGAGACTGGAATGGCAAGCACAATGCTCTTTTCAGCACGGCTGCAGCCGTGGTTGCTGAGTTTAAGCACAAGATCTAAAATAAATCGATCTCATGTAACTAAGTCCCACTTCGTGAAAATACGTGATGTGCAAACGTGATATTAATTGACTGAATTCGCCGAGCATCAGCGACCTCACCTTCTAATCATGGCGCCTCGTCGCAACGAGCCCACCCCGACAGAGGCCGGTTCGGACTCGGATGTGGCCTTAAGCCTTGACTTTGACTATAAGCCGAGCGCGAGTATTCCGCAGGCTATGGAAAGCATCGTATGCTCATCCACTCTCCACAGGCGTAGCGTAGGCGACATGTAATGATACTAACCCTTTTCTTTTCACCCATAGGATAAATGGAAGTCAAAGCGATCCGGGATCCAAAAGGGCATCGAGACGGACTACACGAATAAGTTAGCCACTCTCAAGACCGAGATCAAGGCTCACTACCAGAACGAAGCCCAGAAGACGTAAGTTTATGTCAATCCATTTCCATGAAATCATGCAGACCTACCTAGGTACTTTTGGCAAACATACATTCCTGAAGGCGACCCAAGGAAGTACGTATGCTGATACTACCCCTTTAGATCCGATCACAGCAAGCAGCTACAAGACCGACTAGTTGCAGCCCTGGAGAAGCGCATGGCCTGCGAGGAGAAGATTAAGAAGTGCATCGACTCCCTCCAAGATGACAGTGCTCACTTGGCTATGTTGGTAGATGCAATCTACGCTGGTCGCCGAGAAGCGGCCGCTCAGTCGACCAAAGTCTCCAAGCCAGCTAAACCTAATATGCGCAAGGCCTAGTCTTCTCCATGAAACGTGGCAAGATAACGGAGGGTTCTGGGGGCTTACGTGTTGAATGGGAAGAACTTGTCTTTAGGTGTTAGAGACCTCGTCTTGGTGGCTACTTCAGGAGTAGCATATCGTCAATTGCTATCATAGAACACGACGATAATTCCTTTACTCAATCCCCCGGGTCCAGAGTTGTTAATGTGTAGATGGGTATCTTGCATTAAATGAAGAGTGATTTTAAAATGTACAAAATAAACCAGAGCAGGATAGAAACCTATTATATACCAAAACAATCCTTACGACGCCGTGTATGCCACTATTTTAACTTCAGTGCGGATCATCGTCTGTTCTATCCATATATCTCCCACCTACACTACTCCTCCTACGATCTCGTTACTTACGACAATAACTAATATTACCTATCGAGAGCTTGGCTCTGGCACTACAAGAACGATACAAGTCAGCATACAGACACTAAGCGATAAAGCAGCGACAGAAGAGACAACTTACCATATGCCAATACACGCCCTTCTTCCGCAGCAGCTCAGCGTGGGACCCCTTCTCAAGCACTTTACCCTCACCAAGAACAAAAATGACGTCGGCGTTCTGCACCGTAGCCAGACGGTGGGCGACGACTATCATGGTGCGGCCTGCAGCCGCGCGCTCGAACGCCTTCTGGACGAGCTTTTCGCTTTCGGAGTCGAGACTGCTGGTGGCCTCGTCGAGCAGGAGCACGTCGGGCTTGCGGACGAGCGCGCGCGCGATAGCCACGCGCTGCTTCTGGCCGCCCGACAGCGACACGCCGCGGCTGCCGACT
>JAOXNQ010000001.1:1961384-1986909 GCA_028571165.1 Hypoxylon perforatum
CTCGGCGTCGGTCACGTCGGCCGCGGCGGCGCCCAGCAGGATATTGTCGCGCAGGGTGCCCTGAAACAAAGTGGGCTCCTGCGCCACGAGCGACAGGTGGCGGCGGTAGTCGTACACGTTGACGGAGGCGATGTCGGTGCCGTTGGCCAGGATGCGGCCGCCCTGGACGTCGTAGAAGCGCTCGAGCAGCGAGACGATGCTGGTCTTACCGCAGCCCGAGGCGCCGACCAGCGCCGCGAACTGCCCCTTCTCGATCGTGATGTTGATGCCCTTGAAGATGGACACGTTGCGCGTCGGGTACTTGAAGTGCACGTTCTCCAACTCGATCTTGATCCCGCCCTCCGTGTCGGGTATCTTGGCCGCCGCGTTGCTCAGGTCTCGGTTGCGCGACTCGCGGATGCTCAGGATGCGGTTCGCCGCCGCCGAGGCCTGCGCGGCGTTCGGCCCGAAGCTAAATCCCTGGCCGGCGGACTCGGCTCCTTGGATCACTGGGCGGCGAAGAGCTGTTAGCAAATTTCACCTTACAAAATTTGTGCCGGGGGATTAAGAGTCACGGATAGGAAATGTTCGTGTACGTACCAGCCATAAAACAGACGAAGAAGTTAGTGATCTGGTACTCGCGCGAGGCCAGGAGAGTCCCGCCGTACCAGAAGATAAGAGCCTGGCATCCCAGACCGGCACTATCTGAAAAGGCAAATATAAACGTCCTCCACCTAGCCTTTTGATACGCCTTCACCGCGTGTTGGGTAAGCAATCTTTCGTAGCGATCGCAGATAGTATCCTCGAGGGTGAGCGAGGAGACGGTGCGGAATGCGGCGATGGCCTCGGCGGCGAATTTGGACGACTCGGCAAACACCTCGGAGTACATTTTCTCGAATTCCAACTCGTACTTGAGGCGGAAATATCCTGCCGAGAGTCCTATAGGCATCGTAACACACAGGGCGACGAGGGCGAGCTTCCAGCCGTAGGCGAAGGCGATGGCTATAGAGCCAATGAGAGTGAAGAAACTAACCGGCACATGTTAGCAACAGGGCAGATACAATCTTGAAAAAGCAGGACGCACGAGTTAAAAACCATGCCCATGTTAATGCCAAGGAGTTCTTCCAATTGCTTCGGATCGCTCCCGACTCGGGCCGTCAATGACCCTGTCGAATTCTGTTCCTCGTCGAAGAATGTAGTTTTCTGGTAAATGATGCCCTCGAAGTATTGTTGCCGGTATTTAGCAGATATATACTAAGAATGTGAGGTCAGCACAGAGGTCGAATGATAGTCCAGTAATAGGGAGGGAGGTACGTACGTGGGCAAGATGAGTCGACACGAATCCCATAACGAAATAAGCAAGACCTGTACATATAGCGAGTACAACCCACATCAGGGACCAGAAGTTAGCTTCGGCTGTGAACCTATCCAAGTCATTGACGTAAGTGAAAACCACGATGATCTTCGCGAAGAGGTACGCTTGAACCGGGGACGCGGCTATTACACGTCAGTTTCTACCGTCCCAAACGACCGGATAGGACGCGGTGTGGCTTACCGGCTGTACACATAGCAGCAAGGACGGTGATGGTGTATAACGGAAAGCGAGATCGTTGTTCGTAGAGTAACCGCCCAAAACTTCCAATCAAGCCTTTCATTTTCCATTCCGTGGCTGTGGGGGCGTTGGCGGTCTCAGAGAATGCAGCACTCTTTTCACGACTTAGAACAGCACCAAGATCTTCTTCCTCAGGACCATCAGAATCACTAGCTTCCGTGGGCTCACCCAACGAGAGTTGTTGGGCGTGGACCAGACCGTAGTAGACCCCCTTTTCATTCTGTAAAAGCGAATCGTGGGTCCCTTTCTCGACGACCTTGCCTTTTTGTAGAACCACGATGGCGTCGGCTTTCTTAATTGTCGACAGTCTGTGGGCAATCGTGATCGTGGTTCGACCCTGAGATACCTTATCGAGTGCCGCCTGCACGATACGTTCGCCTCGGACATCGATCGCGGATGTGGCCTCGTCGAGAATAAGGATCTTCGGTCTCTTGATAACGGCCCGGGCAATACATATTCGTTGGCGCTGTCCGCCGGAGAGCTTGGTGCCGCTGTCACCTACGAGAGTCTCGTAGCCGTCGGGAAGTCGGTCGATGAATTCGTCTGCGAAGGCCTCCTTGCAAGCCTCCTTCACCAGCTCCCTCTTACGCTCTTCGCTCTCGTTCTGGAAGGCCGAACCAATCAATCCATGTGCAACATTGTTATAAACGGTGTCGTTGAAAAGAAACGGCTCCTGTTGCACTAATCCGATCTGTGACCGCCACCATTTCAAGTCAATCTCGCCGAGCTCGTGTTCGCAGGTGGCTATCGACCCCTTCAACTCCACAGCTGGGCCAGTCTCTTCGGGTTCAGCAGGAGGAGCTTCATCCTCAGCATCATCCCCACTCTTCTTACCCTTTGCCTTCTTCTTCGCCTCTTCTTGTTTTTTCTTATCCTTCTCGATGGCCTTCGCGATGACATATTGATCCTGCAAGGTGTACCAGCGTTCAATGAGTCCGACGATTGTGCTTTTACCTGATCCCGAAGGTCCAACAATGGCTGTAAGCTTCCCCGCCTCTATTCGAAGATTTAGTGCGTCTAGTACTTTCACGTGTGGTCGGCTCGGGTACGCAAAGTCTACATCCTTGAATATGATGTCGTTGCTCGCTGAAACGTCTGGCTCCTTAAGCCCCCCGGTACTCGGTCGAGGAGCATCGATGACAGTGAAAAATTCACAGGCGGCTACCATGGCCTTGCCGACCGCAATCAGTGGCGTCGAGATTCGCTCTAGAGAGATGACCATCATCATGACCGACATGAGTACAACGATAATAGTGCCCACGCTATCAATCCGGCCCTCGACGTGCGACTTTGCCCCAAACCAAAACGCCAGACCGAACGCGGCGAAGAGCGCGAAGAAGACCAGAGCGAATTGCGCGGCTATCAAGGGTGATGTCCTCTGGCCGTGCCTCTTCGCCGTTTCCGCCCATACACCAAACCGCTGGGCCATCTGGGATTCGGCGCCGCACGCCATCACCATCCGGATGGCGGAGAAAGTCTCGCTGGCGACCGAAGAGGCCTTTGTCTCAGCCCTGGTGACTTTGGTCGTTCCCTTGACGTAGAACGGGAGGATGGTACCCACGGTCAGGCCGATGAAGAGAATGACGGAACACGTAACGAGAGCCAGGGACCAGCTGTAGACAAAGGCAATAACGGTGGCGGTAATTATCAAGACTAGGTATTCTACAAAGATACCAAGCTTTTCGGAGATGCCCAGCTGTAACGTGTTCGCTGTGGTGGTGATTGTTCCGGCGGCAGAACCGGGAGGCATGGTGTCTAGGACGTGAATCGTTTGGCCGAACAGGCTGCGGAGATAATCGAGCCTAATAGCAGCAGACATTCGAATGCCAATTATCCGATATGCGAACTGTTCTCGTAAGCTTGTTTTCTAAGTCGCAACGGGCGGCTATGACCATACCTTATTAATATAGTTGAGAGCAAATTTCGCGATGAACAGAATGAAGATATACAATCTTGAATCCTCGTCGTCAGCGGCCAGATCGCGAATTTTATAGCCTGTACTTACGAATTCATATCAAGAGAGGCCCGGAACTGGGCTTCAGTCACCGTGGGCACAGGGAGAAAGTAGCCAGTAAAGTCGCCGACCAATCTACCTACGAGACCTTGTGAGTATTCACGACCTCATTTCTTATTTGACCAAAACTTACCGAAAACAACGTTCATCAACGGCAGCGTCTAATTCAAATAAGCTATTAGTTGATTCGATTTTCTTCCAAGAGACCAGCTGTGGAATATAGACATACGACTCCTGATCCCGCGGCTGCCAGGACGGCCGCAACCAAGAGGACGAAATCCCAGAACTTGGCATATTTGAAAACTCTCTATATCCAGCGTCAATAAGGCTGTCGACTGATTCGACGCGTTCGGTGAAGTACTCACTATATAGTCACTAAAAGTAGCTTCTCTCTCTGGCCTGAGCTTGGCATCGCGTGCAGCCTTCTCTTCTTCCGCAGATGTCGCATTGCCGGGCGCGGCGGCGGACAGCGACTTTTCGTCGAGGATGGTCGTGTCCATGGCCTCTTTCCGTTCTATCGGCCCAGGCTCCATAGTGAATACGATACCTTCTGTCGATATAGCTATCCTACAATATCCAATCCGCAGAGGACGGCCGTCAAGAGTTTAAGTAATTTCGACGCCTCAGTAGCAGGGGTGCCAAGTGGCTAACGATTCCAACCGAGATGAAACAGGCAGCTAGTAATAATCGACGCTAGATCACATATACCTACATAGCCTCGCTCGTTGCGACTAGAAGGTTTGAGTGGAAATGCGTCAAGCTTGAGTCATAGGCTGAGATGTTAGCCAGATATTATATGCTTCCTAGGTTAGGTAGCTGGGTAGTCATCTTCAGATGTTGCTCGCACAATGTGGCCAATTCTCATCTGATCAGCTTCTTTCTTTTCTTTCCTTTTTTCTTATGCAGTATCTAGATCATCACCAATTTCACTGCCTGGAATCCCCCTAACGACGTATCGGGAATCGGCCGAACTGGATAACGAAGATAGCCCAATCAACTGTGTCTCGTAAAAGATCTCTGGAATACGGCGGGAGCGGGAGCTAATACGCGAGGTTCGGGGTGATTCTAAGACCCGCAACCCCGGTCATAATGACAGGGTTTCAAAGTGATAATTCTTGGCACGGCCTGTTAGATACCCGGAAATGTCGTAGAAACTAAACTCATCGACCACGGGATACTTAAGTGAGTTAAAGCATGCTTGCCTTTTCTATAGCTTTTTCTTATTTCTTGTATATAATAACCTTATCTGTGGGATAGTCTATAAAAGATGCTTACTTCTAATACCATCCGACGGTGTAATTCAAGCGTAGATCGGTTGGTCTAGTACTAGACATTATAGACCCGTTACGTACAGCCTTACCACTTAATTGCACGACAAGATAAAACTACTCTCAGCATGCTATGGCAGGGCCCTGCAGATAGGAAAACAATACAAAAATCTACGAGTGAACAAGTGAACTGACTCATCGTACTCAAGAACCTAGTAGTATCGATGGAATTGCTCATCTGCTAGTTGGCGCTTTTCCAATCCCTTAAGATGAAGGTAGGTGATAATATACAAAATACCCCACAATTCAATACGGCGTATATGCATCATGTATAGATGTGGGGTATTGTCCAGGAGGATATAGCTCTATGGTATATGAAAGAGCCCCTAAGTCATCAATAATGTATTCGGAGTCATATGTTACAATCTCGATTCATCATGAATCACTCCGACATTATGAGTTGATATGTGATCATGCGCCGGTTTCAAATCGCATTCTCCGCAACTTCACCTATTGAGAGAGCCGATACGGATACGGATACGGCTACGGCTGATCCGTACACACCTCCTAGATACCTCCTAATCAGGTCGAGGCAAAGTCTAGCTTCACTCCTCGAACAACATATAAACCTTCGATCACGATAAGACTCAGTTGCCTAAACAGACTATCATTGCTTTTCTACCACAATATGGACCGGAGAGCTCATCCAGGTATATCTGCGTCCCTGATCCCGTAGTCCCGGCAATGAAAACTCAAGAACAGATCATTATTTTTACCCACTTCAGTCCATGTGCCGTGCTTGGCATTATCGCATGCCCCCTCGCAGCTCGCAGGTCTAAGATTAGATCACACAACGACGGATATCGTCGGTTGTAATACCCAGAAATTAACTAACTAGGAAACCAATCAGTGGTTGTCGCATGGTAAATCTAACGACAAGGCTGGCTGACATCTATCGCTAAAGCATTTCGCTGATATCTACTTACAACTTGTTAGGAGGCGCAGCAGATGTCATGGGCCATTGGTAACCCGTGGCATCACTAAATTTGTAGCCATACGAGGATGTGAAATCATCCAACACCGCCGGTCCTCGAGAGCCTGTGGATTAAGTTAGCCTGCGTAATGTGCGGTTAGGCTCGAGCCTCCACTTACCATATGGGTATTCCATCGGGACAATCTCCTTGTTGTCGTCAAGGTAGTGTAGCAGAGGAGTGAAGATTCTCCAGCTGGCGTCGAGCTCATCGTCTCTGACGAAGTTGGAGTGGTCGCCCTTGAGCGCATCCAGGATCAACGACTCGTAAGCCTCGGGAATCTTGAGGTCCGAGAATCGTCTTCGGTAGGTCAAATCCAGTTCCGTCACAACCGTCTGCATGCTTAATCCGGGTAGCTTAGAGTTCATCTTGATGTACACGCTCTCGTTCGGTTGAATGCGCATGACGAGCTCGTTCCGAGGAATATCCTTGAAGATACCACTAGTAACGTCCTTAAATTGGATACGGATCTCGGTCTTCTGCTCGTTCAGGGCTTTTCCGGCCTTCATAATGAATGGGACACCATCCCATCTCTCGTTCTTGATGTACGCGACCAGAGCGCAGAAGGTCGGGCATCGCGAGTCTTTGGGGACGGTATCATCCTCCTTGTACGAGGGCTTGCTTCCATCCAGCGACTTTCCGTACTGGCCGATGATGACGTTCTTCGGCTCGATAGCTGGGATACCTCGAAGGACACGCACCTTCTCGTCACGAATGTCTTCCGCCGAGAATGAAATTGGTCGCTCCATGGCCAGTAATGTTAGAACCTGGAGGAGATGGTTTTGCATAACGTCTCGGATGATGCCAAACTCGTCGAAGTAACCACCACGGCCTTCAGTACCGAATGGCTCCTTGAAGGTAATCTGAACATTGTCTATGTGGTGTCGGTTCCAAGTAGCGCCAAAGAATTCATTACCAAACCGAAGAATAAGGATGTTCTTCACCATCTCCTTTCCGAGGTAGTGGTCAATACGGAAGAGCTCATCTTCCTTCCAGTCAGGCTCCAAAGACTTCTGTAGTTCTCGGGAGCTGGCGAGGTCCTTTCCAAACGGCTTCTCAACCTGGTAAGGTAGAAAAGATTAAAGTCAGCTAACATTCCCCATCTTGCCGCGAGGGTGTGCTCTTACAATGACACGCGCAATGCCCTTAGGAGGGTAGCAACATCTCTTGAGGTGCTGAGAGACAATCGTGAAGACGCTGGGAGGGAGCGCCATGTAGAATAGACGGTGGGTCTCGTGTCGGCCGTCCTCCAACTGTTCAAGGTGCTTGTTGAGGTTCAAGAAAGACTCATCCTGGTCATACTGTCCAGACACGTAGCTGCAGTGCTCACAGAACTCCGCTAGCTGCTTCTCCATATCCTTAGTAGGGGTCTTGATGTATGACTTGACCCGCTTGAGGTATTCCTCATGGTCCATCTTCGTTCGCGCATATCCAACGATCTTGACATCCTTTGGCAGGAATTGATTACGGTACTTTCAAGCTAGTTAATTATCGATCCATTGCGTGGGATAGCTCGGACATGGCGTTTAACTTACGAGGCCAAAGAGGGCAGGGAACTGCGAGATAATTGTTAGTATAGGGGTGTGGGAGCATTGGGGTAGTGATTGTCGCGTACCGTCTTTTTCTTTGCCAAATCTCCCGAAGCACCGAGGACCACGATAACCGTGTTGTCCTTCAGCTCCAAAGTGCTATTGCGTACGAATGATTAGTCCTTGTGTACTATATTGCAATGTTCCACGCCACGTATAGAATTATTATGCGCTATTTCAACAATGGGAGGGGCTACACAACAGAAGCTCTCGAAAAGAGTAACCCGTGAAGTGGTATATGATGATGAAATAGCGGGGTGGGCGCGGGGTATCTCTGGGAGCTTACCTCGCTGCGGAATCCATTGTGTCAGGCTCGCCGGTTGTAGAAAACTGGATGTGTAGGAGGATGGATGGAAATAGTAAGGGTAAGAAGGGTAAGGAGGGAAGTGAGATTGGGAGACTCCTCGTTAATATGGAAAAGACCGAGTGAAGACGAAGGAGCTGGGCGTTGGAAGAAGTTTGGGGGTTTGAGCGGACGGGACGGACGGACAAGACCTTCAACTGTGCTGTAGGTGCGGTAGGCTGGTAAGGTGCTAGGAGCTAGGGTGCTAGGTCATGCTGTAAAGGCCGATCTGAGATTGCGGGTGCTTGTGTGGTTTACATAGTGCTGGGTGGCTGAGGTGGGTTAGCCCCGACCTTTAGAAATATTGTCGGAGCTTGCGGAGACACGCTCAAGTAACAGCTAAAGCCTATTATTACAGTCAGACGTTTACTGTTATTTTCAGCATGTCCATCCTTTTTATCATCAAGTCTAAGCTATTTCGGGACAATACTCTGTCCACGTCTCCCCGCTTCCATACATGTGATACACGTGCGAGCGGCTTACTTACGCTGAAACAAGAGAAGATCGGAAATCCGTCAGAATATTCTTACCCCTTTTGTGGCCTTGATTTGTTTATCTTCCAGGTGCCAATCTAATTCACTCTGTCCTTTGCAATTGAACAAATCCATCATCTCCATGTAGAGTCTATCTACATGGATAGAATAGAGCCAAAAGAGAACACCAATACGAGACAAGTCGCATTGCGGCTTCGGAGATATTGGTCATTGAACTGACGTATGTATTACCAACCTAACCGACTCCGTTGCTTTATAATTCAGGTAAAAAGCACTGTGACGTCCTTAAAGGTTGTTCATAACACATTCCACATAGATTAGGGAGATAGCTGTTGCGCGTGGAGGCTCTGTGACCAATGGGAGATGCAAGACAGAAAATTTTACTGCCTACCTAGGTAGGTATAAATGGTTTAATCCGACTGTCATTTTAGCGGACCGTGACGGATGAAATGGATTACAATATCGTCCTTCTCCAGTGGAGAGCTTACTCAGGTTGTTGCTCCCTTACAGCGCCCGGCTTGGTCTTCCTCTCAAAAATCCTCCTTCGGTCTCCCTCAACTTGCCTTTATTAGCAATAGGCAGGCGGGCTTATTGGCCGGAGGACCAAGCTGAATGTTGCGGCCGCGGGGATCTTTACGAGACTCGAGCGGCAAGCGGAATCCGAACAGCGAGCACCTCCTGCTGAGATCCGTACCTTAGCCTTTGTGGAACGAGGGTGGAAGATCCTCCTCGTCCACTACACGGATATTTATAATGCAGCCCACAGTCCGAGACGTATCGCTCCTCCGGATTTCCTCCATCACAAGCCGCGAAGGCAAAGAAAACAAAAGGTCTGAAATCATCACGCTTAAACATGGTTGCAGCAGGATGGTTGTAGAGCCAATCTCTTGCAGCCTGTCACACCCACACTGAGGGATTATTGATGAACTAGTAATTGAGACAGTAAGGAACAAGGTTAGTACCGCCTCGTCATACGGCAGCGCTACTACACGGCGTTTACAGCACGGTATACTATAATAAACATAGTCGCAACGAATATTATAGAAGTCTTGTGTCGTCCTTGTCAATGATTCGCCATTCTCGGGTTTCGGAAAGCAGCCTGTATTGGGCTTGGCCACTTGATATATCATATAAAGGGTTTCACAACACGACTGCATAGGTATGCGATGGTAAAAACGTCTAATAAACTTATTGGACCCGCCGTGCCTATTTGAATCGAGTACTTAGTGTAGACCGCTGCCTCGCACTGAAACGGTCTCAGGCGACTCCGTCCACTGCCCACTGATATATAATAATTAGAAGATCGCTTAACACAAGCAATATTGCTAGTAGTAGAATTCTATTTAGACGTTGCAAGGAGATCAGCGTTAGGCATTGGCCCTGTAGATCATCTGTATTCCTCGTTGCTATGTCGGATTTAAGAGGACATACGTACATTCCTATGAAAAAGCGAAGAAGTGGACAATGTGCAGCCCAGCTGTAGGTCTCTAAGATGCCCCAAGATGCGGGACCATTATGGAGATAACAAGGCTTCTCTGCTTAGGTATATTTAAGTCCGAACCGCGTCTACACGTAGGTGACCGGTCCGCTTTATGGATATCAGGACAAATATTACCCGTTAGCCTCGAAGGAGCACCCTGCCACGCGCAAATCGGGGGTGCGACCCGAGGCGGAATATCCGGAGGAGTCAAGGCCTCAGGGCCCATACGCTACCAGGCGGAAGTTGATGATGGTGAAGTTGGAGCTGTCTTCGTTCGAAATCCCAGTCATGCCGAGGATTATGCTCCGCGGTAGGTTTAGGGCAGTAGACGGGACCGTGAGACGGAAATCGTGATACTACCTCCCTGGTAATTGTTTAGAATGTTTTCCGCAACTTCAATACGTCAGTGGTCCGAGTTCGGCTTACCGCGGGTGATACCCCGAGGTCTTATCTTATCTAAGTTCTGTTCCTTGACAAGTGGGGGGTTATACGCCTCTTTTATCTTGAAGTGCTGACGCCACGTGCACATGTGGCTTAAGCACGCACCAAAAGTGAAATTTTTGAATTTTCTGTGGTGCAGCAAACAGGGCTCGCTTAACCCTTTCGCACCAATCCACCTTCAATCCAACAACCAACCTCGACAAAGCCGAACCCACCTTGAGATTTGGCCATCACAACAACCGACGACAACAACTCGCCCAGCGTACGAAAGTCTTCTTCAGCAAAAGACTTCTCCCGGATTCCAGTACCCCTTTGGACTTCTGAGAACCGTGGGAAATTACAGCCAAGATGCCTACTGAAGCAGGTCACAGATGTGAGTATTTTATCATTCTTCCTACGGATACACCGACTGCAATCGCGGGCGCATTGTGCGCCTACTTCGCGATCTTGCATTCCTTCCTTCCCATTGCCTCTGGAAATCAGAGAACACCTCCATGTTATTGAATTCGTGCTAATAAATATTTATAGTATACGTCAAGTGAGTTACCCCAAGAATCAAAAAGCGAATCTTCGAGCAGAATTGGAAATTAGTCAACTCTATAATTCCCCGTCCCCGACATCCACGACGACGATTCGCTATATTGCACGATCATGATTATATCTGGGCATGAAGCAAGGGCTAACCGGAGTTTGCAATTATAGGGGTCGTCACCTGAGCTACCAGCGCAACCGACACACAACCCACCCCAAGACGAGCTTGATCAAGATCGAGGGTGTCGATGACACCAACGCTGCCAAGTATGTCATAGGAGCACCAATGTCAATATGGAACGAATCTAACATTTTGGGCGCAGCTTCTACCTTGGCAAGAAGGTCGCGTATGTCTACAAGGGCCAGAAGGAGATCCGAGGCACCAAGATCCGCGTGATCTGGGGCAAGGTCACCAGACCTCACGGTATGTTCATGATCGAATACACCGCCTTACATCGTATTGTCGGTGAAGCGACACACTTTACTGACCGCTCTTAGGCAACTCCGGTGTCGTCCGCGCCAAGTTCGCGACTCCCCTTCCCTCCAAGTCTTTCGGTGCTTCAGTTCGTATCATGCTCTACCCTTCATCGATATAAGATGGGTTTGGGCCGGAGTTGGTAGTGTGGACGGGTCTCATGATTGGCTGCATCTGGGTTAGGCAAGGTTTACGGCTTCAGCCTTGCGTCTAGCATCAACACAAATCAAGAAAAAAACACGTGCAAACCACGCGGGAATTTCCTTGTGAATTGCTAATTCGATACTGGTTTCTATGTGATGGGGGTATAAGAATTCGATCTGTCGATGCTAGGAGTCTGAAAGAAGATGGTCATCGAAGGTTTCCCAAGTGCTGCGGTTACCCGACGATATCTCGAGAAGCTCTAGGCTGGATGGCATCGGATACCGAACTCCCGGATCAAGACTGGTGGCATATCTAATATAGGCACTATTCATACGAGGGAACATGAACGATGAACGATCTTATGAGCCACTGTGAAGTGAGACTTGGTCTTAAATTTCACTGAGCAGACAATACGTGACAATGCCCTATGTTTCTATCCATCAATCCACAAGACTCAATGCCTTGAACCTTTCGCGCAGAACAAGCGTGTCGCACCCATATCCATATCAAGGGTAACATTGTATAGGAACGTGCTGATATAGGTTTACATGTATTGGAACCCCCTTGGCATATCAGGTTACGTTATAATATACTACAAAGGCACTCAGATCTGTCGATGACGATGACCTTACTCATCTAATACGAGAGTAATTGTATTGTCTACATCTATAAACTCATTAAGCTGTTTGGACTAACCTATTTATTTTGTACGTAATATTTACTAAGTTCATCCGACCAGTGAGTGGGCAGCTTTTATAACTAAGATGAAACGGTCCAGAACAAAGGATCCGGGAATTTAGGGATACACCAGAAAATATGCCTGAGGCCATCTACAGCGACCACGGTGACACCGGCCTCGTGGCCTTCATGTAGTGCAAGGTCTTTTAATCTATACCAGACAAGACAACGCCGCCCCCTCGAGAGATCCATCCACGGCGACAAAGGGAAGGGAGCACGACGTGCGGTCTAGATTAAGTCCGACGACGACACGGGTGACTGCGGCTCGGACGGGCGCCTGGCTACCTGCTACCTGCAGCGGGCGTCACGTAGTTCATTCGTATGCCGAAATAACGTAGCTACCCGTGTGCCCTCCCTCGTCCGCTACCTTTCCGGAGTTTATTGTATGTGCAGCCGACACCGCGTAATGGTGCGTCCATAGCCGGCCCGGGTCCTGTAGGTAGGTAAGTAGGTTACAGATTAGGTATAGAGATTAGGTATAGAGCGGCTGGAGCCGTTCTCGGGATGAGTCTCGCTGTGTGCCGGGGAGCGAATTGACAGTTACTATTTGTCTTACTATATGCTTAGGACCCTTTTGCCAAGCTGTGCATCGATGCGGGAGAAAGGGGTTATATAGTATGACACTGCACCTAGACGGCAAAATGATAGTCGGCCTCCATGAGGATAGTAGCTTTATGTAGGTGTACTGATCTGGTAAGCCGGTCATTGACGCTTACATTGCTAGTATCATCACATTGCTTGACTGCATACGGTCATAGAGACTGAAGGTCTAGTTATACCTACTGCATTTGTAGATTAGGTCTAGTTACCCGATTGTTTAATATACCTACATCTTTTGGGCTTTAGGCCATTGGCAAAGCCTCAAGATAGGAGTGGGATGGAAATGGATTGAACATCTAGGTTCATGATCTGGCGGTGACGGACAAGGTTGAAGATAAGGTAAGGCCAGGGACCTGATGTGCCGAACAATCAGAAGGAACATGGACGTCGCTCCGCGGTGCGCAGCATCCAATGACGAATGAGCATTCGCTTAACCTGGTCTATTTACTTACCTTATCGTGTATAGCTTGCTCAGCCTTCGCAGCTGCAGGATCAATACATAATGAATGAAAGCATATGCCGACTAGGTAGCAGCGTCCGCAGCGGCGCAAGGACAAGACAATCGCTAATTCCGTACGCATATGTGCGGTATATCGGCCGATTGCCGACGTGGAGGATGAACAAAAGCTTGATTGCGGGTTGATCCAAGGATGGCACCATACCTCCTGTATGCCTAGGCAAAGGCGAGTCTTACCTTCCAGTGGTCTTGCATAGGGGCGCTGGCGACCCTTTGAGGATCAATCGACATTGTGGGTGTGCTGAGAGGGCGGGATTAAGTCGCATTGGGGGTTGTGCCGCGCGGTCGAAAACCTGCCTTTGTCTCACCCACATCGGTAGTAATTTTCAAAAATAAGACGAGGCTGCAGATGGGGCTGTTAGTAGTTAGACTTGGCCTCGGAAGAGCGAAGAGCATGCGCGGACAGGCGGGTGGCAATCCTCTATCTGACGGTGACATCGATGCAGGTTAAAAACTAGTAGCGTATTTACCTGCCTGTGCTTGTGTGCTTGTGTGGTTGCTATGTAAGCAGCTGCGTGGTTCAGTATCACGGTCGTGATCGTATTGCAATTGCTGGCTGGTCTGCATATGTAGCTAGATGAACTCGACCTCGTCTGACAGGGACAGGCAAGAAAAAGAGAGAGATCCGGGAGGAGCGGATGTATATGCGTGCGACTATGTAAGGTATGCAGTAGTTGGAAACGCATGCATTCGATGTTTGGGTCCAACTCCAAGCAACCGATATCTTGAAGGGGACTAGAGGAACTAGACCTCTTACCTACATGTAAGCGGTACAGCTAGTTGCACCGCGGCTTGTTTGCTCTCGTTATGGACCACATGAATACGATCTTTGACTAAATCAACCGTTGAAAAGTCGTCCGTATGGATGGTGCGCTTAGCGCTACCGAGTTCCAATGGCACTCAGGTACGGATTTATCAGGCTCTGTCCTCTGAGAAATACTGTTCCCGCACATGCATCTTGGCGATATGTATTGCAGTTATCTATTTATTGCTTTGACCCTGTCGATGATCTCTGCGTGGGAGTGGAGGCCGCCAAGCTGGTTCGGGAACGATGACAGGTAGTTGATGTTGTCTATTCGTAATCCGCTCAGGGAGTCTAGGCCGAGGACTCAAAGAAATCGACATGTTGGTTTCTTCGTATGAGATGTACATGTATGTTGCATTCGAATAGGTTGACCTGGTCAGCATATCTTTCTACTTCGCACTTCGGCCCCGAATTGCGGCGATCTAGACTAGGACTGCTGGTGTCGAAATACTCAAGTTGAGTGCGAAGCCCACGTTTTTCTACGATCCCTTACATACTATAGGACCACGACGAAGGTGGTGGCTTGCTTTTGAATCGAAATCCTGGAATGAGTAGCATCTCTGACCAGTCTTGACGAGTAGTGGTGTTGGATCTGTGGAGGTAATGTAGGGGGGAGGCATTTTCTATTCCACACTTTTGCTCAAAGCCATGTAGATTTTCCCATTCGATCAACACGTGTGGACGGAATCGCAATTCGTATTCCCCATACCGATGATTCAATGGGGGGCTGTGCTAGCTTATTCCCCACCTCCACTTTTAGGCAAAGGACAGCTCAAGATCGGTCGATCACGGCAAGGCTACAGGCCGCCCTGCAGTTAGCGTTCGACTTTGCTTTCTTCGGCGGCTGATGAGTTCTGATGAGTTGGCTAGGAGATAAATGGGATGATGGAATTTCCCATCTTCAACTTAGCTGTACAATTATTACAGTATCTATACATATAGGTACTATAGTATAGATTCCTAACAGATTAATATGAATACAAAAACATACGGCAATGGAATGCAATGGCTTCTAGAATTCGTACCTGCATGTATTTCTTCTATAATTCGGGTATCCAGTAACACAGTATCGAGGCTTGCCACGACAAAGGACCCGTTTCTCGAGGAGATAACTAACATGCCTAGGAAAATTGAGAGGCAGCCAATCTTGTACCATATTGTTAAATGAATGATGAAATTACTGGGCGCTTCTTACGTGTAGACAAGTAACAATATCGGGGATACAAAGGCTGTTTCAATGTGAGGACGAATGGGGGATCCTTTATGAAATAGAAGGGTTGGCTCAGTGATGATATCTGCCCAGCCTGCCAGCCAGTAATCCTTGCCCGCTTATCGATGACAAAGTAGGGAAGCGGATACTTATCACAGGTACCCAACGTACCGCTGGAAACGTACCCGAAAACCACCTGCGTTTCCTATTTTGTGTACCAATCATCCAATTATACGAAGTACTGAGCTCAAAGTACTGAGCTCAAAGTACTGAGCTCAACATTCGCAATTCGTAAACCCCCCTTGTCAGGCCACACAAGCTGACATGCATCTTCGCCTCTTTCAGAGGATCATATCAAAAAAGGGCATCAAGATTTTGGGAAGAATCCGTCAGACTGGGACGACTTCGGCTGTTTAATGTAATTCCTCTCCCGCTTCCTTCTTCTACACATTCGCACGTTCTTCTAAATAATTTACTTTTCCCTTCCCTACCAGCCTACCTAGACCCTACCGTAACCTAATCCACTCATTGTTCCTCGTTCTTACCGAATCTTCGGTTCTCGCTCGCTTCTAGTTAAAGCGTCCTTGTGCCCTGTCGCATAGCGTTCAATTGCAGCACGCAATCGATCCACCTACTATTTTCGAAAAGGCACTAGGGGAAAGAAATCTTCGATTTGGAAGTAGACGGTTTTAGTCAGTGACGACTTGACAACCACTTATCCGGAATCATCGTCGATTTGTATATTGATCTCCTGGTCGAAGCGAGAACGCAAAGACCTCTGGTCAAGAAGCAAATCCTTACGGCGTTCGTTTTTGAAACATCCCATTATTTAAATTTGACGAGCGCTAGCAGCATCAAATTGACGTCACCAAACCCTCATACCATCCCATTCCAGCCTCAGTCACACGTGTAGGTTTGTCAAACCATCCGAGCATCAGTTTGGACGTTGGGCTGAACTGTCAGAATTCAGTCCAACTCGACGGTTGCAAACTCAATTCGTCAATATCAAATCAATCAATCACTCATATACCTAAATCAGTCGACTTGTCATCAACCACTGACTCGTCGTACCACTACAAAAATTCAAGTACATCCCGTATTGGGCTGCCTTGATACTACCCGCCCACACAAAGAGATCGCCAAGGCGCCGGAGTTGATACGTACAGCGTGTGCAGTCAGTACATACGATTGTCAACAGCCAAACAACCCCGATCTGGTTGGTGTTGGCGGCCTGGTCTTATTTAATTGGAGCCTTTTTGCAGAGACTTGCGAGGGCAACGTAACTGCTGGCACCGCCCAGAAAAAAGGCGCCCTTGTGCCCCTTGCCCCTGTCCCGGGCCTGTCCTGGACCGCATCCCAGCCACGCGAAACTACATTTTCCTTGAATTTGTCCCGTTCTGAGACGACTAATAAGCTTGGGCGCTGCCTACAGTAATCTACTAAGTCCACCACACCCTGCCCGTTAATGGTACTTTGCGAGCCTAGCAACCTGCAGAAGAGAAAATAGCAACCGCCATCTACTACTACAGCATCCCACCACCAGTCGTATGAACGGAGGTAGCACCGCACCACACAGCTATCACACAGACAAATCTAGAAACAAAACCCGTCGCCATTGAACTTTTGAAGACACCATCACCAACTTCTCAGCTTAGAGTTACCTGTCACTTTCTTTCGAACGTTGCACAGAGTTGCTTTTTAGAAGTCTTCATAAACTTATCGGGCAGTCCCGCCGACCGTGCCAAATCCACCCACGCATTTTCACGATAAGGCAAAACCGCTAAATTCCTACGAGATTACTATCTCCACGATCGCTTCCTTGCATATCACAATCCACGCTCGATCCACTTCACCCTCAGGTTCAGCTTCCCCGGCTCCACCGCTGGTCCGTTCCCCAGGGATCAATACTGATAAACCATACATTTCTGCCGCTGTCTTAAACAATGGCGTCCCCAAACTACAATCCGCACCCGTTGCCTGCACCGCCGCAGCAAGGGCAATACTACACCGAATCTCCCCAACCACCTGTTCCCCCACATCGTCAGTATCAACAGCAGCCACAGCAGCAGCCGCAGCAACCACGACAGCAGCCACGACAACAGCCAGTGCCATCTTCGCAGCCTTCCGAGCCGCCGAGACCAGGGCGCAAGTCGAGGGCCTTTAGTTTCCGATCTGATAAATCTCACAAGAGCGCCAACAGCCATTCGCACAAGGTCGACCTTCACGAAACGCACGTAGAGAAAGACGCCCGACGCCTTCACGGCAAAACTGACCCTACATTAGCATTGACCGAGTCTGAACCAGGTACGTAGCCAGTTCAATTATTAAAAATATCCAATATGGACAAGTGATACGTGCTAACACGTCCTATAGCTATGGACGCGCAGTCCAAGAGAGCGGTTCTTACAGCACCGCTGCGAACTCTCCAACATAAGGATGCCTATGGCAACCCAATCAGTAAGTATTATGTTTCTGGGACGGTATCGATCTTCATTCTAACATGCATTCAAGCCGATCCCGACCGATCGAATCCCACTCGAAGCCGAATGGAACGGCCACTCGATACAATTCGAGCCTTCGAAGCTGCTATTGATGGCGGCTACAATAGGCAGTCGATGCTGAGATCAGATTCTGACTCTGTAGCAAACTGGAGCAGGCGAGGGAGCTACTATGGAAGTCAGTTATGCCTGTTTTCGTTCACAATTCATTGCGCACATACTGATACATGACGCTATTAGATAATAGCGGTCCTCGTTTCCCCCAAGAAAGCTACTATGGTGGTCGTTCGAATTCGGCATTCCGACCGGAGAGTACGATGTTCGACCCAAGGCAGTCGGCGTTGATGACCGGCCCACGAGAAGGATATTCCGATGGGTTTGATGGCAGTCCAATCAACAACTTTGAAGGTAGAAGAAATAGGAATTCGCGTATGCCACCGGAACCCTATGTGAATGGTCGCGGAGCTGGCGATAGAACCGTTTACCCCGTACCGAATAATCATCGATCGTACGAAACCGTTGCGTCGGGTTCCGGCAGTGGAAGTATGAACGAACCGGCAGGGTATCAAACAGATCCGACCAGCAGCGACAACAGCTCAATCGACCGCCGTTCTCCACCGAAACGACAGGAGCCTGTTAATGATTACGGCATTAGCTTCGGCCAGTCAACGCAACCACCAAGTCTTGGTATCAATAACGCGTCAGCGGGAGCCCCTGCTGTTCCGCAGAAAGAAAACGTATCCATCTTGAGAAAGCCATCGAAGGCTGTAGAAGTCAACGTATATTCTGAAGAACGCCCGAAGGTTGAGAAGAGAAAGAGTTGGTTTAAACGACTTAGCAAGGCTTAAGCCAGTGGGTGGGAGCGAACCAAGAACTTCTGCGTAATGAAGCTATTTTTCACTTTTTACCGCGAGATACCCCTGTCTAATGATCCACGGCATTCTCATGATCGATACTTTATTTCATACCCGATATGGACAGGAGTCCTTGATGATGATACGGAACGAGGCGGGTTTATATTCTCGAATGGAGAGTTCAGCTGAAGTTGAGGACCACCTCTGAGGGGTCCGTCACCGGACATAGAATTTCGATACTTACTCAATGTAGGTAGCTTCAGGAGTCGTGAGAGGTGACTCCGGGGGGTACGAGGAGTAGCGTTAGGTAGGGGGTTCAGCAAGGTTGGAAGGCTATGTTCATGAAGTCAGGAATATTTGGAAGATACAGGCAAACTTGTTGGTCACGATATCCTATCGCCCATCCTTAATACCCCCATTCTTCACAATTCGCCTCAAGGGCAGATACACGCAGCCTATCTTGAGGTGGCATATGAAAATGAGACCGGACTAATAAGAGGGTTTGGCTCTTTCGATAAGTGGCTATTTGCTAGATTAGAAATGTCACAATTGACCAAAGTGTCAAATTTACGATGCCTCGTTATTACCATATTGATGTGATATTTGAATCATCCAAAACGTGAAGTCGTGATTCATTGGCATACAAAGTGAAGAGACTCTGCCACCTTGCCTAGGTAGTAATGCAGGTGCTTTGGCAGGTAGCTGATGTAGGTAGGTATATTAACACCATTGTAGCTCTCTAAAATGCCATCACCGACGTTTACTTTCGATTTCGAGGGGAAATCGCCGGCCTTGTCCATTCCTTCAGACGTGGCATACTTTTGATATCCGAATTCTCTTCGAGTTCCAACCTAACGTACTGAAAACAGAATTGGGAAGTAACCCAGATGAAAACCTAAGCCTTGTTCATCATTCCTTCTTGCCCGCTTTCTTCTTTGCCTCGAGTTGGTCCGACTGGTCCTCGTTCATGGCAACGATCACATAGCCTACAAGAACCACGTTTGCCATGATAGCGGCCAGGCCACCCGCGTACGTCGAGTTGCCTACTTTAGAATTAGTTTGTTCTTCAAAGTGTATGTAGAAAAGATGATTTTGGTAAAGCAGTGGCAAACGCTCTGGTCAAACTTGTGATATAGAAACTCCTGGACAGGACCTAGAGTCCCCAAACCATTTACTTCGCCAGGAGCTACTGAAATGCACTTCATTTTGCTAGCCTGATCATCGACACGGTATACACAGAAAGAGTAAAGAACAAAGGGACATGTAAGAGAAGAAGAAAAAAACTGGCATACCTTTGAAGAAAGTATTTACAGATAAGAAGTAGGAGCCAATAGGTACTACAACCATGGCAAAGGTAAAAGCCAAAAGCTTGAGAATTACATCCCTGACGATGACGTTAGTTCAAGGTACTTCGAGGGTGAAGGGAAGGGAAATTAATAAGGAATAGTAACGAGAGCGGAGGCTTCGGACGAATCTGTTAACTCACATTGGAACAGCCGGCGCAGTGTTGCTGGACTGCTGCTGGCCAGCGACGGGACTGCTGATGTCGTCGTCATCTTTGTCGAGGATGGTCTTCTCTGTGGAAATGATGCGACGAGTTGCCATTGTGTTTGTCTTTTCTCTTTCAGTAATGTCTATGTTGGTGAGCCAAATGTCCGAACTGGTGGAATATCAGACTTGTCAATAGATAACAATGGTTGTATTGCCGTCTATTCGTTGTTCTTGGAGCTAAGTAATTCTTAGATGCCGTTGGAAAATGAGGCTCAAAGGGACAATGCCAGGTCTAAGCTCATGGGTCTAGGTTAAGCTCTAGGTTTAGGGGATAGGTACATATTTTTAGGTAGAACAGTACCGACCAACCCCCTAGTTCCTCCTTAATGTAGCTTTAACTGGTTCTTTTTCAGTCTTTGTAATCAAGTATATATCCTCATTCACTACAACGAAGTCAAACCTGAAGTTTTTCAGGATATAATTCGAAAGAGACGCCTTTTTGTTCTTAATAATTAGCCGAATGCCTGAGGTAGGTAATGCAACTAAAGTGAAGTCCAATCCCCAGGGGCACAAATCAATTAAAACAGTCTCCACGTCAGCTGACAACGCGCCGTTAGCGCCCTATTCTCCCCCATTTTTCAACCGCGTTGCGGCGCGCGCCCACTTTTAATTCTCATTGAAGTGGTCCAAAAATTCCACGTCCCTTCGCCGCCGTCTTTTACTTTGTGCATTTTCTCATACACTGCCGACCTCTTGAGATATATACCAACTTCTCGACCAGCACGTCGGTATAGCCCATTCTTGAGTTACGACTTCGAACGGCATACTTACAATACGTTCATTAAGTTCTCTTGGGCTTCTTTGAACTCTTCGCTTTGCTTCGGTATTTACCGTACGTTTCACTAACGATAAAGAATACGACCGACCCGGGCTAATTCTGTCATTAAGTTCTTTCCGATTGCTATCCTCAAACCTGGCTACTCGTAATTGGTTTCACAAGTCCGCTGTCTATAATGGGGCGGGCATCTCCGTCACTCCCGCCCAGGGACTCTAATGCGGCATACATCAAGATAGACGACGACGATGTAGATGAGCTTGCACATGACAGTATCCCTTGCTCTTCTCCCTACTTCACTCAACCCACACAACTCATAAACCGAGCCACTCAGCCTACACAAATAGTAAACCGAACTACTTTAGGCGCACCATCCTCCCCTCTGGTTCCGAGTTCACCAAGCACGGCTATTGAAGTTCCTGCTTCATCGCCGTTCCAGTCCAAGAGCCAGGCAAAGCCTTCCTCAATGTTGGATAAGAAGCCTGGCGTGGCCAGCAAAGTTGGATCACTAATGGCACCAGCGGGCACCTCCTATAGACCGCCTGCAAGGGTGCAGGCACCACAAAAACCCAACAAGCCCGCCGGTTATAAAGACTATCTAGATATATCGGACGACGATTTATTGGCGGACTATAAGAACCGCGACAGCTCAGATGATGAGAAGCCCCCTCGGGGAGATATACGGCCTTCATCCTTCGTAAAGAAGGACAACTCATTGCTGTCATCAAAGCCGGCGGTTCTAAAATCTCTAGAAACGGATATCTCTCTCAATGATATCCGCGATATTAGACTACGGCACTTAACCCGCCAGGTTTACGGAATTGTTCGAGATGCGGTGCCGGGCATTACGATTCAAGCTTGTAAGGCGGCACTACAGAAGGATCTTAGTTGGCAGGTGTCTAAAGCCGTCGACCGTTTGACTGGAAGGCCGACGAAAACGCTGTCGTCAAAACCCACTAGCGCATCAGATGACCGCCCTAATGCTACTGGCACGAAGCCCAACGACAAGAACGACCCAGCCTCAATTGCCAGCAAAAAAGAACCTACTGATTCGCAAAAGTCTTTGCACCCTTTCTTCAAAAAAACAACGTCGGATGCAAATTCTACCAATTCTGCCAAATCTATCAATTCTCAAGCTTCCGCACAACAATCTCTTTCGCAAGGTTCGAACAATCCAATTATGGCTTCGAAACCCGCACCCGCGCCTCGAAAGCGCCTTGTACAAAAGCGAAGAGCATCACCCACTCCGCCGGAGATATTTTCTCTCACTTCTTCGGCTACTTCTGCAATTACTACACCCGACGAGTCTGCAAAAGGCTCACCCACAAATCGCACTCATTCGCCGCCCCCCGATGCGAAAACCCAGCCGCGACGAGGACGTCTCATGCGAGGTCGCAAACAACGGACTCCGTCACCAGTTACCATCAGCTCGGACTCGGATTCGGCCCCCGAAATACCCCCTGCCCAGTCAAGAGGCGCTCGTCTTCAAAAGCGGCAGGCCGAGGCAGAGGCTGAACCCCGACAGCAGAAAAAAGCTAAGGTAGAGCTTTTAGTCGAATCTGATAGCTATGAAGCCGAAGAGGATGTGGAAGACGACGATGAAGAGGGATCCACAAAGGTTCTCGAGTACCTCAATACGTGCACCGTCGAAGCTCTTGGTCGAATGATCGGTTCGGTTATAGATGCAAAGCTTATGGTTTCCAAGCGGCCGTTCAAGAGCATCTCTAAGGCCAAGGCAGTGTGCCGTGAGGATAAGTCAAAGGCTAAATCTAAACGAAAGCCCAAGATTGTCGGAGAAGATATAGTAGAGAAGCTAGGTTCTTGGTTCGAAGCCTGTGATGCCGCCACAGCGGTGATCGACGAATGCGAAGCGAGAGGCACCACAATCCAAGATAGCATGTCCAAATGGGCTATGGATAGAAACGGCATGTCCAAGTCTAACGCCAACTACATTAAGCTCCCAATCTCGAAGAAGCCACAGCTGATGAGCGAGGACTTCGAGCTGAAATCGTATCAGCTCTTTGGTTTGAATTGGATGGACCTGTTACGTTCAAAGGGGTATGGCGGTATATTGGCTGACGACATGGGCCTCGGAAAGACTTGCCAAATAATCTCCTTCATCGCTCATCTTGTCGAATTGGGCCATGGACGCGGCAGGCCTAATCTAATAGTGGTCCCCGCAAGCACCTACGAGAACTGGATGAGCGAGTTCGAGAAGTTCGCACCGGAGCTATCAGTCCTACCGTACTCAGGACAGCAACGAAGGGATATCGATCCAGAGGAGGCCAAAGAGCACGACGTAGTTCTTACTACCTATCCGCAAGTCGAAAAGAATCAAGAGGATCTGATCTTTTTGAAGAAGATCCGACCCTACGTATGTTGACCTCATCCGTTTTTATTTGTAAAATCCCACTAATTTGTTTTTAGGCTGCGATTTTCGACGAAGGACACAAGCTGAAGAACAAGGACACATTAATCTATAAACAGATGATGCAAGTACCTACCAAGATGCGTCTTATCCTGAGTGGCACCCCTGTTCAGAATAACCTGAAGGAGCTCCTGACTATGCTCCGATTCATTGAGCCTTTTCTTTTCGAAGAAAGCTCATTCGAATCTCTAAACACGATCTTCGAAGCCAAAGTAACAAGCAAAGATGTCTTTAACTTTGCGGCCTTGGCATCGGAACGGGTCAGCCGTGCCCGCTCAGTCATGACTCCCTTCATTCTACAAAGACGCAAAGAGGACGTTATTGACCTTCCGAAGAAGATTGAGCGCCTGGAAGTCGTCAGTATGCTAAGCAGCCAGAAGGAGATCTACGATTCCATCAAGAGCGGCATGGGAAGCAAGGGAAAGGGAAAGAGTTCCCACCCCTGGATGCAGCTGCGAAAGGCTGCAATTCACGACCAGCTATTCCGACGCCACTTCGACGATGACAAAGTCAAGAAGATGATAGACATCTTGTGGAAGAAATGTAGTGCGACTGAGCTATGGGTCCAAAGCAAGGACGATCGCTACAAGACTCGTCTTCTGGAGGACTATATGACGAAGTCGGATTTTGGCTTGCACCTCGTGTGCAAGGACTTCGAGAAATACATTGGGCACCTAGATATTCCCCACCTCTCGTGGGAGAAGAGCCCCAAAGTGCAGAAGCTCCTCGAGCTCGTTCGGGGTTACCAGAAGACAGGCGACCGAGTGCTGGTATTCAGCCGATTCGAGATGGTATTAGACATACTCCGAGAGACGCTACATCACGCAGACATTCCATACTGCTGTCTCACGGGTATGACTGATACCGCTGAACGATTCCCCGAATGCCAGCGCTTTACCGACGACCCCAGCATCCCCGTCTTCCTCCTTACTACTGGCGCAGGTGGCACGGGCCTGAACCTCACGGCTGCCAACAAGATCATCCTGTTCGACCAGTCGGACAACCCGCAGGACGACGTGCAGGCGACAAACCGCGCCCATCGTATCGGGCAGACCCGCGACGTCGAGGTCATCCGGTTTATCACCGAGAAGTCCGTCGAGGTCCTGATCTACAACTCGGGTGTCAAGAAGTTGGCTCTCGCCTCCAGTGTCGAGCAGCAATCGGGCGGCGCGCCCCAGGACGAAGACTCGGTCGAAGAGCAGTGCAGAAAGCGCATGCTACTAGGGGGCGACGAGACCGAGGAACTCGAGCCCGTCCCAGCGATGGAGCGTCAGACTCCAGAGCCGGAGAAATCCTAGTACCCATATCTTCTCCCTCCTCTCCATCCTCTTTCCCTTCTCTTCCTCTCCCTCTCTCTACCTTCCGTCTTTGCAATATGTACTTGCACTGACCACCTACTCCTCCCTCCCTCTCTCCGTCCTTGCAATATGTACTTGCATTGACCACATACCCCACCCCCCTTTATCATACAGAGGAAGAGAACAGTGTTAGCCAACTGATACCCCGGACTTTGTGTTTTGTTGATTTTATAACCGGCGGTACGACGGCTTTGGCGGCTTTGCGTTTCTTGGGGGAAACGCCCCGCCTAGGGTGGAAAGAGATGGATACGAAATACTGTTCAACGGGGCTCTTCAAAGACACCGTTGAAGTATAGCTAGTTTAATCAATCGGACACAAGTGACAAATAATCGTTTGAGAAATCCTGTGAAGTGATGTATTTTGTGGTATTTTGTGCTCGCTGACTTTATTACCCATTTGTGTATGCTATCCATTGCTGTAGTAGTAGTAGTAGTAATTCTAGTATGTCATATCCTATTAAACACCCTTTTCCGCTTTCCCTTTCTCCCTGTTTTTCCCCTTTTCGCTTTTATTCTTCTTATTCGCGCCCAAATCCTAATCTTATTTACACTTGTATGTAAAAATTTTGGTGTTTTTATCCCTTCTCATCATCCCCCTTCACCTCCTCAGCCTCCCAATCCCTATGCTCCAGCGGCCGAATCCAGTTCCCCTGACCGTCAGTACACCGATTGTCCGGGTTTGTCCAGGCGCGAAACGACAGGTCGCCGCGATTCACGAACCGCAGCGCGCGGGCCTCGTCCTCAGTGAACCCCTCGAGCCCCGTGGCGCCCACGTGGTCCGCTGGCGGCT
>JAOXNQ010000001.1:1987009-2003632 GCA_028571165.1 Hypoxylon perforatum
CCGGCTTACTTTCCAGAGCGCGTACGAGAAGATGTGGCGCTGCTGGGAAGCGCGTCGTGGTACAAACGGTGAAGGGAGCCCAGTGGTGGCCGCCCAGCATGACGGTCAGCTTGGTGCCGGCGGGCTCGCCAGCGCGGGCGGGCGCTAGGTCCGAGTCGAAGAGCACGCCTAGCACGCATTCGTCGTTGTCGGGGGTCGTGGACGGGACTAGGTATCCGAAGCCCGGGTTTGGGGCTAGTAGGGACGGGTTCGGGAACCATAGGTTTACTACCATGATGGTGACGGCTGAGGTGCTGGCTAGCGAGGGCAGCGAGGCCGCGGGCGAGGCGAGCGAGGCGAGGTGCTTGGAGAAGAGCGTGCTGATTACTTGGTCGTACTGCTTCGTGGATTTCTTGGTAGATACCTGGGAGGAGAAGCAAGATTAGCGCAAGCAGGTTCAAATATTTTCACGGAGGAGCAGACAGAAGCCTTACCGATACTTGGTCGTTTTTATATGCCAAGGATGTGACTCGGCTCCCAGTCTTGATCGTCACGTTGTCGCGCGCCTCCAGGTCTTTCACCAGGGCGTCCACGAGCGAGAGCAGGCCGTCTTCGAACACCATGATGGACTTGCCGATATTCCTCTCAGCCAGGTCGATGAGCGCGCGCCGGTTGCGGCTCTCCGTCATGTCGTAGAGGAGATACTTGTCCTTGTTCTCGACCCAGGAGCAGCCGGGCTGCTGCGGGAGCCGGCGGTCGCGCACGGTCGACTCGAGCATCGTGCACTTGGCGCTCAGCTTGCGCACGTCGCCGCCGTAGATGCCGTGCATCATGGCCGACACCAGGTTGTCGACGAGCCGCGGGTCCGCGCCCATCTCCTTCTCCATGAACTCGCCCACCGACACGTCC
Organism: Hypoxylon perforatum; assembly: GCA_028571165.1. Taxonomy (NCBI): domain Eukaryota; kingdom Fungi; phylum Ascomycota; class Sordariomycetes; order Xylariales; family Hypoxylaceae; genus Hypoxylon; species Hypoxylon perforatum. The sequence continues at coordinate 1,987,898 of JAOXNQ010000001.1, forward strand.
CGCGCCAGGATCTCGCTGAAGCTGCCGGTGGGCTTGGGTCGGGTGAACATCATGTTGAGGCCGGACCGCCAGGCGCCGTCCCAGAGCGGCTCGGTTAGGAAGGATCGGAGCGTGGTGAGGACGTTCGTTAGGGAGAATTTGGTGCTCGGCGTCTTGACCAGGTGGTCCGGGTAGTATATGTAACGATCGCTAGTGTTGTCCCAGGCGTGAAGCTTGTCTTGTAGGTTCAAGCTGACTACCTTGTAGTAGAGATATATATTAGCACGTTTCTTGGTCCATTGGGAGAGAAACAGGAGAAATACCCACCACATCGTAGAAGACGAGGTCGTCATACTTGACGGAAGTACCGCCAGTCCGTAGCATGCGCGGACCGTGCTGGAACAATACCTGATTGTCTTCCCCATCGCCGACCTGCACCATACTTCCTTTCACCCAGCCGCCAAGCGTAGAAGATGCATCGTATAGCGTAATATTCGCGTTCTTGGCGTGGCGGGCGAGGTAGTGAGCCGTGGTCAGTCCGGTGATGCCACCGCCAAGGACGGCGATTTCTCTCGGCTTGCCATTGCCCGCGGCAGCGGTCGCAAAAGCTCGGTTTCGAGGTCGAGGAAGCTTGTCGGCTCGGTGATAAGTCCCTCGCTGTCCAATTGAAGGGTGTAGAGTCGCGCCCCGAGCTGCCAGGGAGCTCAATGGCCTCGAGGCCGTTCTCGAAACGCACGAACTAGCGGGTAGCGGGGTCAATTGGCGAGCGCCGTGTCGTGTGCTGCGGTATGCGGACCTCAGAAGGTGTATGAAGACATCTTCTGGGCGTTTGGAAGACATCGTACTGGTAAGATTACCGTAGATATCGCATGTTTGTGGGAGTCTACAAGCTCGTGAAGTTCTACAAAATGTGAATTGGCGGCGCACAAGCTGGATGGTAGGTACCTGCTAGGGACCGGTAGGGGAGCAAATTACGTAGATCATATGTTTATTGGTGGGGATGTGGAGATTGGATTATAAGTCCAGCTTTCTTTTTTCTTCAGATATACAACTCCTTGCACGATCATCGAACCAGATTAAATACCTACCTAATATAAATGAATGAAGAGAACATAGAAATGAAGATAGTCTTTTCATATCACATAGAAATTTCATCACAATATAAAGAAGCTCAAAGTCCAATGATTTAGGCAAATCACAAAATGCATTGGGGTATATTGTTCCACAGCTACACAGGAAGTCCCTTTTCCTATCGCCAATATAAACGCCTGTAATAAAAGTCTAAAAGCGTGAAGCCTTATACCTCCCAATTTGCTTCGTACAAATATCAGCCCGCCCTTCTTGCCTTGAGCCCTGGGCATATAAACCATAAAGAAGCCACCCCATCACTTCCAACACCCCTGATGCCTCCGTTTTCTCTTGCTTGAACTTAGGCGATGCCCTCATCCATTGCTACCGGCTCCTGAGCCACTACAGGCTCTCCACCCGGCAACACGAGCTCCTCGGCACCATTCGTATCCGCAAACTTTCGATCGCTGACGTGATCCTTCGTTCCGTCCGGTTGAACTGCTCGCTGACCCTCCTCGTGCTTGTAAGGGCAGAACTGATTCTTGCAAGGGTTAAACTTGCACATGGTCTTAACATGAGCAAACTTGCACCCCTCCACCGTGCAATCGCCTCCGTTGCGGCAAGGAGGTGCCTCGGGGTGCACGAAGTTGCAGTTGGGGTTCATGCAGTTGGGATAGAACTTGCACTGCTGCTTAGGGTGCTTGAAGGGGCAAGTTGGGTTAGTGCAGTTGGGGAAGAACTTGCACACTTGGTCGACTTGGTGCGCTCCCTTAGTTGCTGGCGAGGGATGGCGGCCCACGCACTTCCGGTTCTTGCATGCAACGCCGTATGAACATACATCGTTAAAGTCGATCGCCGTGTTCGGTGGTGCTGCCGGAGACTGATGAGCAAATTTACAATCCTTGTTGGCGCAAGATAGGTTGAATTTGCACATCGTAGCCTCGGGGTTGAGTGGCTCGCGCTTAGCTTGTGTCATCTCCTCGTCCTCTCCATCGGCTCTAGCTTCATTAACATGACTTGATTCCGCATGGTGGGATTTTTGGTGACCATTAGCAAACCCTCCTCGTCCCCGGCCCCCTCTAGGATTCTGTACACGATCGAATAATGATCTAGACTGGTTTCGACCATTCTGGCCTCGGCTCTGTTGGTTGTTAAGTTGTTCTTGGAGCTGCTGCATCATTTGACTTTGATGCTGAAGGAGGTTGAATAACTGCTCCTGCTGACCGGGTACCATGCCCCAGTTCATATCGTTCATGTTCATTCCTTGCTGGTTAGGCATAGGAGGCATAGCATTGGCAACTTGATCGAGATGGCCAGCGTACGCGGTAAATCCAGCAGCGCGATTGTTAGGACCACGGTTGTTACCACGTCCAAATCCACCCCTCGGTCCAGTTGGAGGTGCCCGATGAGAGTTGATTCGTTCGTTACCATTTGTCCGAACCCGGTGCAAAACACTGTCCTGACTGCGATCCATAGCCTTAGTCATGTGGCCGATCATGCGCTTTTCTCGGTTGCCTCGCGGGTTGCCGTTGTTTCTCATAGATCGGGGACCTGTAGGACTAGTTGGTGTTAGTAAATTCGGATTTGAATTCCGCGATAGCGCAGTATAGAGAGTGAAATTCCAATAGTAGTGACTTACGCGTTCAGCTCGGGGCTGTCTGTGACTGTACTCATCTCCGTATCCTGGTCAGGGAACATTGCCATTCCATTCTGTCCAGCTTGATCGCTAGCACCACCCAATTGAGCCGGAGCTCCGTTGAGCTGAGCGTTGATAAACTCGATCTGTTCAAAAAGCCATTTCGCAAAGTCTCGCGCGCCAGGGTCATCGGGGCCGAGGCTGAGAAGGTCGCCGGCTAGCTCAGCAGCAATCTGGTCTTGTGTCTTTCCGTTGACAAGCATCAGGATGATATACTCTGATAGCGCCTGGTCGTCGGCGCCGCCTGAAGCCCAGCCGACCTCTACCAACTTCGGCTGAATGGCCATGTTAAGCGCATCCGCCAGGGGTGTGTTCATGGCTACTTCGATAGCCATTTTGAAAATATCGCGTTGTTATTCTGGATATGTGAGGCTATAATAAGGAGGGATAAAGGATAGCGGGTCGTAATCGAGTCGCGAGGAGAAAGAGAAGGTCGCGTGTTGTTTTGCGACGATTTAGGCGACAGCGGTGGCAAAATACGACGAGGTGGGATAGAATCGTGGAGATATTCTGGATGATAGATGATCAATCAGCGCAGTCAATAACGGTCTGGATTGTCGAGAGACCGCTTTGAGGATTTGGCAAGACTGAGTGCTGATGGTGGAAAAAAGAATGACGTTGAAAGATTGAGAGGATCTAGAGGATGGCAGAATCTTGGAGAGCAGCTTCCATTGTTAGATATGCACCGCCACATCGCATCAGCACCTAATGTTTATACTTTTAATGCATAACTATGCCTAGGTAGGTTGGTAGCCACATAAGATTAGATAATCAATTATGTGGCGGGTATGCTATTTTCCGTTATGCACGTGCCTCAGTGATGCGATTAGGTAATTGCAATTTGAAGATTCTAGCCACTTTTTACTTTTAAAGCGCGACTTCAAACATGTATGAATCCCTTTTAGCGCGATTGTACCACATATTGTACGACTATCAATGTAACAACCATTTCCATGATAAGTAACCAAGGGTAAGCAACTCCGTTCATAACTCTACTTCTTCGGTTACCTGCACTAGTGAGTCAACTGAGAATTTGTATGTTGATCCATGGGAATATCGTGATCTTGGTACGACGACAGTCGGTTCTCCAGATTGAGTGAAGACGATAGCCGGTCGATGCTTTCGGTTATGCTTAACGTGTATATAATTTGTTGTTAGATAATAAACAAGCATGCAGCTAAGTACTCTGGATGAATAGGTCTCATATCAGTGTCTTTATATAGCCAAAGGTCTAGGAATGGGTTGCTCACAGGACGGGAAGCCACAAAACTATGATAACGATCATAAGACCCTGTCGACGATTCTCCATATAGATTCGACTTGTAGCAAGGCTCAGAGATTCCAAGCACAGCAAAACAATAACACCCAACAGTATGACTACCTCTATTAGAATAGAGGTTATAGGTATGACAGAATGAATGTTGCCACAGCTTGGATCCATGCATTCTAAGAAGTCCCATAACACGAGGCAGCTGGTCTAACATAGGTCAACTTAGTTCCATTCAGTAGGTATCTAAGACCAAGAGGCAACTCACAACGCTCGCAGTAGTATAAAAATTGTCAGCAAAGGCAATCTGGGTGATTAGGGCAAGTCGGAGGATAGTAAATAAAAGGCGGCTCATTCGAGTATAGCTTCCTTTTGGTATCCAGGGGCAGCTCGAATTATTATACCCATGGCCTTCTTTCTTTCCTTCTTCTAGGTTTTGTTGTGGCATTTCGCCGTAGGTCGATTGGTAGAAACTTCTTTGAAACTGGGTCATACTGCGAGAATTGTTTTCTGTAGAAGATGAATTTTACTTAATTTCAGCTGTCAGGAGAAAAAAATCGGGGTGTAGGTGGTACAAGTAAGGTAAATTTAGAAAATTGCGTAAGAGGCTGACTGAACATTATGTGTTTCACTCCATACCCGCCGATCTTTCCATGACTGAATCCTCAATACAGTGTGACAGAAATTCATAAATGACCCAGGTATGACCCAGATCTCATTCTTTAGAGTACCACTTCCTTCTGCTTCGCCCCCAATTAGTTCTATCGCCAGGTTGCGACTCTCAAATCATGGCGTCACGTCGTGTATTCGCTCAGGAAAGCTGGCGGCGAACTGGTTTCATCAATCTTATTTTGGGGATAACATGCGGAATAGTACTTTTGATATGTTTTGTTATCAGTATCAAGCAGCCTGGGTCTTCTTTGTATACATCTACCATCATATTCGAAGGCAAATGCAACGATACTTCCAACCTGAACATCGTACTCCACCTGCTTCTGAACCTATTTTCAACCGGCATTTTAGCATCTTCCAACTTCTTCATGCAAGTTCTCAATTCGCCGTCGCGTGAAGAAGTGAACGAGGCGCATGCCTTCTTCCAATCTGTAGATATCGGAATGCCGTCGATACGAAATATCCACTTCGTATCTTACTTCAAGAAGACCTCCTGGTTCATATTGTTTTTATCGTCGCTCCCAATACATCTATTCTTCAACAGCTCTGTCTTCGAAACGAACTTCCAGGGTCAGCATTGGCATCTGACTATCGGAACCGAAGCATTCACCCAAGGTGCCGATTTCTTCGCCCCTGGTGCGAGCCTGGCACCCGCTGGATCTCCACATCCTGCGTACCAGTACGATGCCAGTCTTGGATACTATGTTCCTCCTCCTGGTCGGTGGAACCAGGCTAATGCTGCTATGAAATATGGCCAGCCCGTGCCATTAGAGCAATACGCGCTTAAGACGTCGATGATCAGACAGAATATTACCAAGACCGCAGCAAACGCGGGGGATTGGCTTCATTTAGACCCTAGTACCTGCCACGATGAATACGCACTCTGCAACCCTAGATCTAAGTATGGCGATGTCATGATAGTTGTCGAGACTGGCACCAGCGACGCGGAAGGATGGGCTCGACAAGAGGTCTTCAACTTAACTGATGACCTCTCTTCGCAATGGGAGCCATATGTCCCTTTGAATCAAACCAATTCATTATGGTACTCAACACAATGCAAAACCAAAGGATTAGACGAAGTGAAGAAAGACTGCTTCTTTGGTTGTGGCACTTCTGCAGGCGTCAGTAACTTGCAACCCTCCTTGGACCCCGATTCGTCGAGCTGGATGATAAATTTCCAAAACATATCCCAGATTGGGTATACTCTGTACCAAGCACCATCTTTTGGCTATAACAACAGATTCGATAAATTAAGCGTCAAGTACTGCCTTGCTCAGCCTCAGCCTAGCGGTTGTAAGATTGGCGTATCGAACCTGTTGCTCATGGTTGTTATCGTTTGCATCTTTACGAAGGTTACCCAGTGCGGTTTAATCCTTTGGAAACTCCAAGATCATCCTCTTGTCACATTAGGAGATGCTATGGAGTCATTCATTACCAAGCCCGACCCCCACACTACCGGACTTGCGACCTTAGATATAGTCGATGCCTATCAGGTCGAAACTCAACCACGTCAATACTGGTCTCCGGAAGAAGACTCTCTTCTAACACCAAGTCTAAAGCCTCGTAGCTGGCAACCCTCAAGTCGGCGTCTGCTATCTGTCATACCTCGGGTCATGTGGACTCGGACATATACTCTCCTTTTGGTTTCGATGGCGATACTTTCAGTCGGCATGGTAATGTCTTACCAGTCAAATGGCAATAGCTTGTGCGTATACCACGAGGTTCAGGCTCCAATGCGAATCATTATAACTAATACCTTTGCCCAGTCGAGGTCCTTTTGGGCGCTCAGACGAAATCCGGATAGCATTGATACAAAACGAGGGATACCTGAGCGCGCTTCTCACCGCTAACGTACCTCAGCTCTTGTTGTCACTATGCTACTTCTCGTGCAACGCGTTCTTTACCCGGCTCCAGATCGAGCGAGAGTGGAATTCGTACAGCCTGAAATTTCAACCTCTTCGCGTTTCGTATCCCGCAGGTGAACAGGTTTCGAGCTACAGACTGCAGTTACCGTATAAGTACGGAATACCACTCTTATCCGTCAGCATATTGTGCCACTGGCTACTCTCGAACGCGTTTTTCTTATTTGTTATCGAAGGCGGTCTGTATCTCTCGGGCTGTTCAGAGTCATGCACTTGCTAACGATAAGCCAGGCTATTGGTTTGCACAGACGACTCCTGGGGCCAGCTCGTTTTTCCACGTATCGGAACAGTCTCTTGTTTCCCTGGGTTACTCTCCTCCTGCCCTGCTGGCATTATTCGTTGTCGTTTGTGTTCTCATACCGTTACCGTTTCTCTTCAGTCTACCGAAGCTTGAAGGAAAGATGGTAGCTGGTGGGTCGAACTCATTAGTTCTTTCAGCAGCTTGCCACTCATATGTGTCTCGCCTCATAGGACCTCCAGATAATAGCAGCAGTACGTCCACTCCATGGCCCGAGTTAATTAACAACAGTAGCTGTGTCTCACAATTGTAGGCATCGAGAACATTTCAAACAACCCGGAAGAAGATCGCTCATTATCGACTGCTGAGGACCTCGAGGAATGGGAGCGAAGACTACGGGAGTTGTCCCGTTCGAAGTTGAAATGGGGTGCCATGTCCCTGCCAGACTATCTGGCTGAAGAAGTAAATGACGGGACAGGCAGAGCAATAATGCACCTTGGCTTTGGAGGTGAATCATCTAATTTCGTAAGCCCTGTAAGGGGATGGTATATATAAATTGGACTTAGCCTTATCAGATTCCTAGATATATCTATGCGCAACAATTTGATCTAGGGATTTTATTGAAGCTTCTTTTTAATATGGATTTCCCCTGCCCAACCTCTTTATTTTCTTGGCACCAACAACCTTAACTTACCTAGTATCACTTTACCTGACGAGATGAATTAATTCGAACCGATAATTACTTGGATAGGTAGGTCCTTCCGTGGTCACAGTTTTCGATTGGTTGGTACGAATATAAGGTGCTGATATAGGCGTTAGGCGTTAGGACGCATGGGGCATGAAGCTGTATCCTTTACGCCGGTAGATTACCTAGGTAGATAAGCTAAAAGATACAGGATTAGATACGAAGATGGGTTGTAGTCATTGAAGAGACACATATAATATTTTCGTCTCTTAGCTAGAAAGCTATGAGTGGAGTTCGGTTCATTCATATCTCATACGCTTCTCCGATATCCCCGCCGCCCCGGTATGCGCTGCCCCGCCACCGGTGTCATACCGGTGGAGGAGTCTTCTACCTTATCGGACCATTCATAGGTGACAGAACGTGGATCCCTGGACAAAGTAACCCCCCACCTAGCTTCAAAAGACGCGCCTAGCTGCGGCTTCACTACAATTACTGTATCTAGGGAATGCCAGCAGCCGCGAGCCAATATCAGTTGGCCTGTGACGTTCTGTCACAGTATTGATAACGGGATAACGGACTTTGGATGCGGGGAAGCTCTGGGCTCGTCATTTGTACAACCACATCTAGTGTTGGAGGCGGCATATATATTAAACGAGCGGGCACCTACGCTCTTTTCTCCGGTCATGTTCCGGACGTTTGTTAGAGCTAGCTACTCCTCCCGCGCTACCTGTTCTAGTTGGACTTTTCACCACCTTAATCGAAATAAAGTATCGCAGTTCCTATCCACCATGTCTTTGAAGGTTGACCTCACGGCCCCCAATGGCAAGAAGTTCACTCTTCCCACGGGCCTGTTCATCAATAACGAGTTCGTCAAGTCGAGCTCGGGAGCTAAAATAGCAAGCATCAACCCCACGTTAGTTGAGCCCATCTGAAGAGACAGCAGCTCGGCAAGCTAATCCCATTCCCTAGAGATGAGCAGGAAATCTGCTCGGTTGAAGCAGCTAGTGCGGATGATATTGACAAGGCCGTAGCCGCTGCACGAGCTGCGCTGAACCATGAGTCGTGGCGGGATCTCTCTCCAACCGACCGTGGCAGGACCATGTACAAGTTCGCAGACCTAATTGAGCAGGAGATAGAGACTCTTGCCACCATAGAGACATGGGATAACGGCAAGCCGTACGGGGATGCCATAGGCGACATAACCGAGGCCATTGCCTGCATAAGATATTACGCCGGTTATGCCGACAAGATCCACGGTGAAACAATTCCCACCACGAGTCAGAAGTTTGTCTATACGTTGAAGCAGCCCATTGGCGTTTGTGCCCAGATCATCCCCGTAAGTACAGCTTTATCATGTGCTCGCATCTCGATGAGAGTCTCATCTACGTCCGTAAATGCTTAAATGCTGATCCGAGCTCATGTAGTGGAACTACCCGCTACTAATGGCGGCGTGGAAGTTGGGACCGGCTCTTGCATGTGGAAACACCATCGTGATGAAGCCTGCAGAACAGACCCCCCTTTCTATCCTGTTCTTGGCAAGTCTCTTCCCCAAGGCCGGCTTCCCTCCCGGAGTCGTCAACATCACCAACGGCTACGGCAAAGATGCCGGACATGCGCTTGCAAGCCACTTGGGCGTTGATAAGGTTGCCTTTACTGGTTCAACAGCCACAGGAAAGCAGATCATGAAGACAGCTAGTATCAACATGAAGAACATGACCCTCGAGACTGGCGGCAAGTCTCCGCTCATAGTCTTCGAAGACGCCGATCTGGAGCAGGCGGCGAAGTGGGCGCACGTCGGAATCATGAGCAACATGGGACAGGTTTGCACAGCAACGTCGCGTATTCTCGTCCAGGAGACCGTCTACGACAAGTTCGTCGAGGATTTCAAGGAGGTGGTCAAGGCGACCAGCAAGGTCGGCGATCCCTTCGCAGAGGGCACGTTCCAGGGCCCTCAGGTCACCAAATCACAGTACGAGCGGATCCTGAGCTTCGTGGACTCGGGTAAGTCTGAAGGCGCCACGCTGACGGCCGGAGGTATCCCTTGCCCGCTTAATGGGAAGGGCTTCTTCATAGAGCCCACCATCTTCACCAACGTGAAGAAGAACATGAGAATCTTCCAGGAGGAAGTGTTTGGTCCGTTCGTCGTCATCGTGCCCTTCAAGACCGAAGACGAGGCGATCGCGATGGCCAACGACACCACTTACGGACTTGGTTCCGCCCTCTTCACTCAGAACCTCGAGCTCTCGCACCGTGTGGCGGCGCGCATCGAAGCAGGTATGGTCTGGATCAACTCTTCCAACGATTCAGATTTCAGAGTGCCGTTCGGAGGTGTGAAGCAGAGCGGTATCGGCCGAGAGCTAGGAGAAGCTGGCCTTGCGGCGTACACTCAAACCAAGGCTATTCACGTGAATGTAGGCCAAAAATTGTAAGAGCCAGATATAGTCGGTTTAGTTAGTGGGAATATTCCAGAACAAATTGATCGATGACCTTGCATGTTCGCAGTAAACCTGCTTCCTAATCCGTGTTGGTGCCTGACTATCTCTTGACCCTTGTCGCCTTATTTAAGAAATTAAGAGGAATCACAAGCTTCGGCGGCCTTTCACGATCCTGTAGATATCCGCAACAGAAACTCGAAGAGGCTTCTATGAGGTAAGGATCGTGACATTTGGAGCCTATTGTTGCATTGCTCTAGCGCGACTATTATAGTACAGGTAGCGACGGAAGCAGGATGGAAGGAATACGCGGGATCGAGCCTGCGAGCTAGACAATTCTTGTTATCCCATGGAAAACTACCTGTTTCTGGTGCTGCTGACATGATTGGCATGGCACCGCATAAGGTAGGTCTCGTCTGATATTATCGTGGCCTGGGATGTTTGTTCTGTCGGCTCCATCCCGGTTCCGAATGTAGGGTACCATTCGTGGTTCGTCAACTGGCCCAGAACATGGATTGTCTCTCTCTTTTTCACAGCCCCCCAATTGAGCTGCAAGTCATCAATTGCGATCGACTTTAATGCATGATGATTTATTACAAATTCGTATTTTTATATCTCCAAGTAAACCTTTCCCTCTTTTGCCCTAGGGATCCTACAAGAGTGGTTATGTTGCGATGATTCCGCAAGACTTGCAGTTCTTGTAGCCTTAGATCGGTACCTATTTTCTGGTTCCGTGAGCCTGTCACGGTTCGGCACTTGCTGCTACAACGTTAACTTCCGGATAACAACATCTGTCAGCCAACGACGTGTCAGCATAAGACAAATAACCTTGGAAGCGTTAGGTAACTTAAATGCCTTGACCATATAGGGATCGTGGAATTAGGTACCCGGAGCTCCTCTTCACCTCAACTGGATATGGATGCATGCACATACCCAACCCGTGGTGGTAATACCGGTATTGATGCCGTTACACCAAGATTGATGAAATCTTTCCTGCCCCATTCCCCAGGCCTAGCAGGCCTAGATTGATGATCGATGCTACCTCGCACAAAAACAACCGACACAACGCGGTCTCGTGTCGGCATGCAGAAATGCAGCAAGGCAGAGCAGGCAGAGGAACATTGCTCGACTCTTCAGCCAATCGGTTTAGCCCACATACGGTAAATCATGGGGTGAAGATCAATTCCTCATTCTCCAAGTCAATCCTACACTAAAGCAAAAGGCACCTGGCACCCATGAATAACAGAAATAACACACTGGGTTGAGATCCGCAAAAAAGGATCAACTGCCAGGTTCGCCTTGGTACCATTGGAGCCTTGGGATTTGTTATTTTAATGAGCATTCCAAAAACACGACCCCTGAACATTGCCCAGGCTGAGCTCATTATATCATCATCTTAAGGGCACATGGACAAGAATTAGCCGATTGAGATTTGACAACCCGCTTCTTCGATCCTTTACATGACTGGGACCTGCATCGAACCAGCCAATCAATCCAATCAATCTGAGATCTCCCGCCCTTGTTCCTAGGTCTCAGAGAAAGACAAAAAGCAAAAAGGAAAATAGATCAGAGGAATAATAAAACCGTTGCCACCCCCGGCCTTTTGATTGCCCATTGGGCTCATGTCTCTCGTTCGTCATTAGCTTTTCCGTCCTTCGCGACTGTCAGCTCCTTATCGTCTTATCAACGCGGACCTTCTCGACGCGGACGAATACAGCGACGCCGTCCCAATATAAAGTAACGTTGCGGTGTGCGCTAGCAAGTTGAGATAGGAAAACGGACGAGACCCGGGTTTTTGGACCAAAGCTTCGGTCCATTGCTTTTGAGCCTCCACCCATCCATCTCCCTTCGGCAGGGCTACCCATATCGAAGGTGCAGCTGCGCCTCTATCTCGATAGGCCAACCAGCTCTGGTTTGTGTCGCCGAAGGGTCGCAACCAAGCTGTGCCACCGCCATACCAATTAGAATTGCTTATTGGAGTATCCAACGACCAACCTTGGCGTTGAATCAGCCGAGTGGCCCATAACATCCCTTGGGAACGCGTGCAACTCTAGGGATACGTCCGGGACCTTCTTAAGGAAACCGACTTCCGCGTCCGGACCCTCGTTAAAAATCTGACATTTCCTTCGTTGTGTTTTGTCTTACTTCAGCCCTAATATCCTCCCGTCCCCCGCACCGCCACCATGTTGTCGAAGGCCGTCCTCTCGTTGGTGTTGGCCACCGTCACGTCGGTCCGGGCCGTCTGGCCAATCCCCGCGACCATTGAAACCGGTGACAAGACCCTGTGGATAGGAGAAGCGCTGTCGGTCACGTACAATGGAGATAAAGTATGCTGGCGTCCTGCCTCTAATAACCACCCCTGCCCGCTCGATGATGATACCATGGACACTAACGTTGGCTCGCTATTCTGGCAGCTCCCGTGGATTAGGAATTATGTCGCCGTAGGCGGGCCCAAGTTCTCCAGCAAGGAGATCGTCAAGGGCGGCGTGTCACGTGCGATGGAGGCCATCCTGGACGACAACTTCGTCCCGTGGAAGCTGTACCCGCGCCTGGAGCTGGAGAGCACCGAGCCGAGTCTGCGGAAGCCCAAGACGTACGTGTCGTGCCTCGACATTACCCAGACCGGGAAGGACACGGCGAAGACGTTCAAGCCTCTCGCCGGCGACGTCGACGAGTCGTACAACCTGACTCTAGGAACTGACGGTAAGGCCGCGATCAGCGCCGTCTCCTCCATCGGTGTTCTGCGCGGTCTGGAGACGTTCACGCAACTATTCTTCCAACACTCCCAGGGACCAATCTACACCACCAAGGCTCCGGTAAAGATCACGGATGCGCCTCAGTATGACCACCGAGGTGTTCTTATGGATGTCTCGAGGAACTACCTGCCCCTCGACACCATCTACCGGACCATCGACGCCATGTCCTGGAACAAGCTGAACCGGCTGCACATCCACGCCACGGACTCGCAGTCCTGGCCTCTGGAGATCCCCGCGCTCCCGGAGCTCCACCAGAAGGGCGCGTACGCCAAGGGAAAGACGTATTCGCCCAAGGACATCGCGGCTATCCACACGTACGCAATCCAGCGGGGCGTGGAAGCCATCGTCGAGATCGACACCCCGGGGCACTTCGGCATCGTTGCTCTCTCGCATCCCGAACTGATCACGGGCTGGGGCGCGACGCCGTGGTCGAGCTACTGCGCGGAGCCGCCGTGCGGGCAGATCCAGCTCAACAACCCCAAGACGGACGCCTTCTTCGACAAGCTGATGGACGACCTGCTGCCGCGGCTGTCGCCGTACTCGGCCTACTTCCACACCGGCGGCGACGAGGTCAATTTTAATGAGTACACGCTCGACCCCACCGTCGGCACCAACGACTCGGCCGTCATCGTGCCGCTGCTGCAGAAGTTCATCGACAAGCACCACGCGCGTGTACGCAAGGCGGGTTTGGTACCTATGGTCTGGGAGGAGATCCCTGCTAGCTATAATGTTACGATCGGCAAGGACGTCGTCGTCCAGTCTTGGCTCGGCGACGAGGCGATCAAGAGCCTGACCGGTCAAGGCCATAAGGTCATTACCAGCAACTACAACTACTGGGTAAGCAAATTACTTATAAACGTAAGGGCGCCTTTGAAATATCGCTAATGACTTAAATAGTACCTCGACTGCGGCCGTGGCCAATGGCTCAACATCCCCGAAGGCGAAGCCCTCGAGGCGAACTGGCCCTTCAACGACTGGTGCGGGCCGACGAAGAGCTGGCGGCTGGTGTACTCGTACGACCCACGCGCCGGCCTGACAGACGAGGAAGCTGCACTAGTACTGGGTGGCGAGGTCGGCGCGTGGGCCGAGACCATCGACGAGGTCAACCTCGACAGTATCCTGTGGCCACGTAGCAGCGCTGCGGGTGAGGTACTATGGTCCGGTCGTACTGACTCAGCCGGAGAGAATCGCACTCAGTTCGACGCCGCGCCGCGCCTCGCCGAGTTCCGCGAGCGCATGCTCGCGAGAGGCGTCAGGGCCGATCCCGTGTATATGACGTTCTGCACGCAGGGCGGCAACGCGACGACGTGCTCGCTATGATAAGGGGGCCCTTCAGTAATCAAAGCGGCGTGCTAATGGTGCGGTCAGCTTTTGCTCACACATACATACATATACCATTTTGGGGGCGATGATACGAGGGAAAATTCTACAAACATATAGGCAGCGGCTGCCTTTATCTCGCCGTTTAAAAAGTAAGAGAGAAAAGAGCTATATTGAGCTACAATTCTCGGTTCTTGTGCCGACACTCTTCGGCTTCTTGTAAATATTTATACAGCTGGGTTATGACCTAAAATAGTGTGGAAATCACAACAATGTACAGAATTCCAAGATCCATGATTGTTGGCGGTGACGTTGATGTCATGTTGATGTCGATTGATTTCTCGTGCTTCATAGATGATAAAGGAAAGGGAGGGAGATTTGTTGACAATTCGGCAATGGCAAGGAGGAAGAACTTTGGCAAGTGTGCCTCTACGTATTTGACTCGGGGCAGTAAGTAAGACCTGACTATATATCATGAAACTCGTCGAGAATGTAAGCTTTGCCATGCTACTAGTTAGAAAGCTAAAGAGCATTGAGTTCGGTATCGTGTTTGAGTCTCAGTCAAATACGAGCAACATACCCGTCTGGCCACTTTACTACCAGATCTTGAGCACCGTACGCCTAGACGGTTTCTTCAACTTTACACGGACCTTCCCCCCAAGTCTCTAGTAGCTACCCCCGTGCCCGTGGGCACAGAGAGAAGATATGCCCAAATGTAAAACCCCAATTACTTTGCGTTACCTTTTGCTTCACCACGCCCATGAACTAACCTTAGTGCTTACCTACCTAAATATATTGCTCCGAGTTGATAACTCCGCTCCAGGCGGGAATCGGCTGACGGCGGGATCAGGAGGTAAGCCAATTGCAATATATATCAGGTAGGTATGTAGCTGTCACTGAATTTATCTCATCCTGGTCTCCCACGATTCCATTCATAAAAAAATCATCGCATTGGATTTATAGAAAGAGGCACTATTCGCTATACGGAAGATGCGTTGGTGAAGACCCCTCATATTATATCTCAGCCACAAACTACTCCTCAACATGAAACGGCGTAAAAAGCTTAACAGCAGCGCCGATGCCTAAGCTTCAAGGAATCATCACTTCGTATATCCATAAGTAGGATCATAAGGTAGGTACATACATGAGGTATGTATTTACACGTCAAAAGTCAGTATACCGGCCAAGATTTCATAAGAACACCACGGTGTTGTATCGGAGGCGCGTTAGTCCCGATCGTACAAGCCTCCAATCACCGCTTTACATGGAAGACATGGAAGCAATTCCGTTCCCCTCCCTTCATGGCTTTTCTTCGTTTTTACTTTTACCTTTTTCCCTCTCTTTTTGCCTTCTCCCCTAGAAGGAACCTTCCTCTCAGTTCATTATTTTCATCTCTTCGCCTCCCACAGCGCCACCTTCACGCCGTCACCCGGCTGAATCACAATCTCGGCCTTGAGCTTAGGGTTCCCGCCGTCGATCTCGTGCATGAAGCTCTCGACGCGCTCGAAGCGCTGGAAGATGCGCGTGAGCACGTACGCCATCTCGGTGAGCGCGAACTGCTGACCAATACAAATACGAGGACCACCGTTGAACGGGATGTACTGCCAGGGCTTGGGCTGCCAGTCGGCCCAGCGGTCCGGGCTGAACAGTTCGGGCTTCGCGCCCGCCGGGTACAGGTCGGCGCGCCGCTGCATGGTGAG
>JAOXNQ010000001.1:2003732-2087903 GCA_028571165.1 Hypoxylon perforatum
GGTCTCCGCAAGCAGTATCTAACCTGGCCATGCGTTAGGACGGCCGACCACGACATGGACGTCGAGGTACTGTCTTTCAGGGCCGTGCGCACGTTGAACGGCACCGCCGGGTACAGGCGCAGGGTCTCGTTGATGACGTTCTGCAGGTACTTCATGCCCTTGAGGTCGGCGTACGTGGGCGTGCGGTCCGCGCCCACCGTGTCGAGGATCTCGCGGCGCATCCGCCGCACCACCTCCGGGTGCCGCCCCAGCTCGTAGAAGGTCCAGGATAGCGTCGACGCCGTGGTGTCGCGGCCCGCGAGAAGCACCGCGACGAGCTGGTCCCGTAGCACCTTGCGGTCCCGCGTGAAGGACGCCAGCTCGTGTAGGAACGTGTACCCCTGGTCCGACTTGGTCTTGGTCGCCAGCTCCTCGGGGCTCAGACGGAGTGCGCGGTCGATGTAGATGTTGCAGAACTCGTTCACCACCTTGAGGCCGTCGCGGAACGACTTGTGCGGTACGAAACGGTTGAGCGGTCCCGCGCGGGCTTTGATGTTCTGCATTCTCTGCACCTCGTTGAAGGCGTCGGCGAATGGCTGGCGCGGGGTGCTATGACAGGTCAGTCAATTTATCGTTCTCCTCTGTCAGACAAACATAGGGGCAAGATATAGGACAGTCTTACGTAAGAGACTGGACGTCCATTCCCAGTAAGAAATCGGTCGCGACGTCTAGGGAATATCTGAAAAAGAGGTCGCTGATGTCGAATGGCTTACCGTTGCCGGCTTCGATGTCGACATATTGATCCTGTCCGTTGAGGACCCCGCCATTGGCTATGGCTTTGAAGAAAGTCTCGAGATGGGACTCGAAGCAGTGCAGGTCACTGATGCGCTCCCTAGAGAATTGCGGCCGTAGGAGTTGCCTGCTGTTGTGCCAGAGCTGGCCATCGGTAGCAAAGATACTGTCGCCGAGAAACTCGTTCCACTCCCTGTGGAACTGTTCGCCCTTGCCGTAGTCGGCAAACTGGGTCGCCAGGATGGCCTTGATATTCTCGGGGTCGGCCGTCATCACCATCCGCCTCCCTATAATACGGGTTTCGCCCGTATGGTTGGGAAGGGAGCCGACCAGTTTCAGGAACATTTCATAATTCTTGTGCTTCATAGTTGCGCTAACCTGCTTCTGGATTATATCCAGGCCTATCTCGCCGTCATTAGGTATATGTTCAATGCGCCGAGAGTGGGCGGGCTCCCCTTTGAAAACTTACCGAGCGGCACATAGCTTTTGACCTTTGGCCCACGAAGGCCCAGACGTCGCAAACGGGTGTTTTCGTCAATCGAAAGATATACCCGTCGCAGCACGAAGAGGACGCTGACGACAATGAGGACGGACGTCAGGGACACATAGCCCACTGCCGATTCGATTAACCCCATCGTGGATGAAAATGGTACTGTATCAATTCCGTATAAGAGATATTGTCGACCCGTTCAATGCGCGACGGGTTGGATATTCAAGATATGTAGAATATAAATTCATACATCTATATTCGCCCTCACGCCCGCTTTGGTAATTGATGTAAGGGAGGGTTCAGACTACGCTTTGAAGTCGAGGGGTCCGCGGGTAGCGAAATTCGACAGGACGTTACAATAAACTAGCTATTCCCAGTGACAGCAGGTCGGGTAATGTGATACAAATACCAAGTGCACGCCGTGTATAGCAGGGTATCCAATCGGTGTATAGTAGGTGTCCAATCGGGGAATAGGGTTCCCATTCAGTCGGATATAGGTCAGGATCGGCCGATTCATTCGCCTTCAACCTTTGACCTTATCGTCATTCCTTGCGAATGTGACTTTCGGATTCGGTTGAGTATTAGTGGGTTTAGTAGGTGGGGTCACCGCTACGGCAGGTTCGAACTCCCCGTCCTAGCTCCCCCCAGATTCACTACTTGTGTTACTATATCTTTGTACAGTAATGAGCTATGCATGACTGGTTACGTCGAGAATTGCGAATGCAACGCCAATTCGTCCAGGAACGGCAGTGCCGAGGTCCAAGGAGTCGAGCCAGCTACGCCAAGTAAGACGACAGGATGCGGGGATGAGATTGTGCTACGATTCTTATTGCCTCTTGAGGTAACTGGGGGTACGATAGAAAGTTGCACGATTTTACCAATTGAACGGGTAGTCAATGCTGCCAATGCTCAATGCATGTCTCCTTGCATCCATACGAACGAATTGGTCTAGTTTGGTTGACACTAGGTATTCATGAAGTAGAGTAGCTCTAACCTCTACACGTATCGGCTAAGAATATATCCGTCGGTCTAATTCTTTTGGGCTGCGGGCTATCGATACTATCCGATATACCGTGCCGACCGTGCAAAATCGTCAAGTACCTATATGTAGGTGCGGAAGAATTTCCTATGTGCTTTCGGATCATTAAAAGTTAGAGATGCTACTATCTATCCGCGTATACCCCGGACATGTTTTTTTACTGACGGTCGACCGCACGGAGCGGGGCGTAGAATTTTGTTTATGGCTACACCGCATTATGAGGATGGGCGAGCTCGTCCTGCGCTGGTACATAAACCTGTATGAGGTCAGGTAGGGAGGCGCTCGTGCTTGGAGGAGAAAAAAAATAAGGGGTCGGTTTGGGGCTTGCGAGGGATGACTTATTACAATACTCTGTCTGGCTTGAGTACAGCTGGGACGATCCACTCACAGCATTTCCCGCATCGTCGGTATTCTTGCCGCCGCGGAATAGAAGAAAGATATTGTCAAATAGGGGCGGACTTGTTTTTGAGTCAGCAGAGCATTGGGATAGTTGGTACTTGGGAAAAGGCAGGTTCTACCTAGCTCAAGAGTCGATCGAGTAAAGACGGTAGTCGCCGGGTCGAGAAGACTGGCCCGGCCGGGCAAAAAAGGTCTAAGCCGGAGTGTGCAATGTATCGATCATTACTGACATAGTACAGCTAACTATTTAGATATTATAAGCGAATGTTTTAGGTCACCAGACCTATACAGGTAACTTCGCGGACTACACGTCAAATTGCCTACCTAAATTTTATCCATTTGGTTCCTTCCGATGATATCGAACGCCTCCATCGATAACGTATTCTTTTGTTTTATTTGACGGTGTCACAATTTAGTCCAATCCGGTCGGCTAAAAGTGAAGGAAAATCGTAATACCCAAGGGAGAACGCACCCCTCATGATATCCCGAAGAATGCTGACCGTAGAGTGCTGTGATATTCTTGAGGACTGAGCTTAAGTCGTCGTTAAGGGGTTTCTAATACTTACAGTGAAAGTCTCCAAGCCCTAAGCGTTGTAATAATACCCCTTTTCTATCCCTTCTCATTTGCTCCCGTATGGACACTATCACAATCACGCTTCTCCTTCATTGAAAACCAGCGGGCCCCCGCATGCCCAAAGAAACTGCTGAGCATGGCCGCACACGAACCCCATGGCACGACTCCCAGCGTGACCATATTAGCACTAGCTCCTACTCTCAAGCCAATGCATATTGCCCAGACAATCCATACTATGAACACAATAGCCTGGTAGGCATCTTGATCCCGCCGGCGGTGGGTATATGAGGACAGACAGCATCCTAACACCAGGCAGGAACCAAGAGCCAGTCCTGGCGAAACGTTTCTGATAAAATCGAACTGTATTATGCGAAATATAACTTGACTAGGAAACTGTAACATTGGTGTTAGCATGGGAGCTGGTTAAGAGAGCCCGAGATACAAACATCTTGAGTTGATTCTTTTTGGATGATGTAAGATGTGGTGACGAAACTACAAGCGATGGCGGGAAATAGCTCGACCAATTCTAACAGAGGTGATTCTCTAAGTGATTGTGGATTTGGTTGGATGCAATGTATGCAAACTTGATCTGTGGAAAGCTCGAACGACTGGCATGATGCTGAGTACATCTGAAGAAGTTCTAGGAGAACGATAGACAAGCTCATTCGAAAACATTGATGACGTTGATGAAGTCGTGAGTATCACTGGATGGATTTGATAGTTGAGGCTCAAAGAAATCACTGAGAACAGACCGGTCTTATACCTTCGTCAACAATATGACCTGGCAACGATGGAACTGATAAGCTCTACTAAACACTCCAAAGGATCGGCCGATGGAAGGCTCTGGTGTTGCACTAAAGCCCATTGCCTGCAATGCCGTGTTACCATACGTATTAGCGTAAGTCAGACTCTAGGGGGCGCAGTGCATTGCATATACATGAACACGCGCCCCGATACTAGGCGAACTGCAAGGCTGTATAGCTTCTTTCCAATGAGATAACCCGAATATTTCGGTGAACAACTTGCGGTGAACCATTGCAAGGGAAATAGTCGCAAGGCAGATAGCAATAAATTGAAAAACTTGTCGCATAAGTTGACGTGGCAGGCTTGGGAGCAATTGGTGGTGGCACCGCAGCAGGAATTGTCCTTAAGGACATTAGGCTGCTATACGATAACTTCTTGATCTCCTTGATTAAGATGGCTGAGCAGGCTCTTTCCTCCAGTTCCCCGGACCGACACGCGAACTAGTGGATCACCTTCATTTGCCCATTAATGAAGAGAACCTTCGAATAAAAGGTAGGCCAACACGAGGTTGCCCCCCGCGGGGTTGAATAGAGGGTCGAACGGCTTTCCTTCCATTTCCAATTCCAATCCTTATAGATAGGTACCTTCCACTTCTTGAAGGCCTATTTGCTCGGGGTCGTTGTAGGATATAGATGCTATATAATCCTTCTTTGTTTGAGTTGGACTGCGAACCTTGGACAGGGCAATGGATGATCGTTCCGAAATCCATGGGACTGGCCTCGGCCATGCTAATCGAGTGCTGGTGTTGTCCCGAGGTGTCATGATCGGAACCGCCCTTATTCTACCAGCCATTCAACGTGAGGGCGCCTTCTACCAGTACCTGTAAGAGACCCAACTCTTTGACGATGTTGTTGATACTTGGTACTGACCCTGGCTGGCAACGTCAGCATCATTGGTGCCTTCTTAATTTCCACATTGATACACAATGATCTCAATTGGAGAGCAGTTGTTAGGTAAGTAATCCGATTTCGTGTTCTCGGAAACGCAGAGCTTATGAGTTGCTAGACACTTCTTCTTGTCCCTCGTTGGGGTCGTTATACTTATCCTGACCACATTGCCCTGGTCTCACATATCACTGTCATTTCTGCCGAGCCGTATCCCGATCTTCGTAACGTTCATGAGCCTGCTTATCGAGGAGTACTCCAGGTTCGTGTTTCTTTCTCAAGTTTAAAGGCCCTGACGCATGTCATACTGAACTCCTCAGGCTTGTAACGCTTCATAGCAGACCCTGGGAAAGGGCGCCCAATCTAAGACAAGCACTACCAGATGCCAACCTGGAAGGTATCAAGCGCGCACTCGTATATCAGCGTAGCCACCAGGATGAACTGTTGTTTCACACAAACGGCGGGGAGGGGGGACAGTACTCTCCACCGAGTCACACATCATCAGAAATCTCACTAACAACATCGGCACCGGGAAGACTGCCATCATCAGCCGACACAATGGTACGCGAATTCTGGCCTGAATTGGAGCGTGACCTCGGAGCTAGAAGGGAGAATGACGAAGAGGGCTGACCAACTCGTCGGGTCCCTTGTAGGGACAGCTTGTTTGCTTAATAGTTGACGCTTGTCTCATTTTCCTTCTTAGAGTTCTTCCAACGCCATAGCATTTTCATTTAAGAAAGCAACATGATGCGCTCTGCATTAGGAATAACCGGTAGGTAGACACCAAGGTTGTCTACCGCACAGTAACAGCATGGCTCGACAGAACGACACTATACAAAAGCATCTTATTTTCCTCGCGGCGAAAAAGGGCATCTTTCAATATATTAGCATGGTGGTGTTGGGTTTAAGGGCTGTGAAGGGGTTGGCTGATATTCCCCAGTGATGATTGCTCTGCCGTGAGTACAGCTTCGATGCTCACCTGAAAAAAAAACAAAAGACGAATCCCTCTTCTATCTGCGAACGTGAGGCAGACAACAACTGTCTGGTTAGACTGAATGCGCAGATGAGAGTTCGGGTGCCTAGAGCAAAAGGCGCCGCGGTATAGCGAATCGACCAGCGCTTTCCGACGCGGGCTTTGCTTTGTTTGCAACAACTGTTCTTGCCTTCAATCTGGGAAGCTAACTGCTCCCACACATTTTCTGAATTGAGGGCTCGGCTAGCATTGTAACGTCAACCCCCAGGTAAGAGACGGGATGTATAATACGAAGACCAATGTGTATATTAGATTATATAGACATTCCTATTTGGTCGTTGCAATATATGATGCGGTCGACGTCGAAAATCATCGTAGAATTTGTATGGTTGCTATGTCGCTCTTGACCTAGACTTCAGAGATAGACTTGGAGAGGTGGATGCGAAAATGAGTCGAGCCTAGCTCGAACATAGTTCGAATATCAATATCAATAGACGAGAGGTTGAAGATCGTTAAACATCAGGATGCCTTGGTTATGGTAAATGAAATAAGATTACGAATTGACGTCTTTACCGTTCTGGCCGTTTCATCAAGATCTTGAACAAGCCGCTACGTAATGTCACTTTCGAGTAGAATCCAAGATTTCGGGTCGGGCAGTTAATAAGGGCTTCTCTTAGGCTCTTAGGTACCCTTGCTTGAGCCTCCAGCCACCTATATCAGATCCCCAGCCGCATAATTTAAGTCAGGGACAGCTATCCGAACCCGCCGGACCCATCCGCTAAACTTTTTTTCATGACCACCAGCCACTTGGCTTGGCGGTATTCGCGCCCGCTAACAGGGTCTGCTAAACCTGATTCACCGTGGTACCGGATAGCTCCAATAGCATCGCAACATCACGGCCGTAGCGGTCCAATTGCTAATCTACGCAGCATCTGAAAGCTCCATCTTATCCCATCTCACCTACACAATAACCCACTCTGCCACCACACCTTGGCCAACACACACCTACATGTTCGTATTCAAGATCTAGACCCTGTCGTCCTGGCTGATACTCGGAGATGACGAATATGCGTCAACGTAGGGTCCCAACGGCCCATGCCTGGGTGATGATATATTGGGTGGTTGGACCTCTCATCACCTTAGGCACTTCCCAAGCCACTTCTTACTCTTAAGAGCAACCTGCATAACTTCTGCAACCTCAGGAACCCTTCTTACCCTTTTGGTAACTCCCTTTCTTCCGTCACATAGCATTGGACAATAGAGTGTGATACCACGTAGACCTGTGTCTTGTATCATTGTAGCACCATCCCTCGAGTATCGTTCCAGGGTCAGACATTCGGGCTTCCACCGTTCTTCTCCGACTCTACCGTTTGCTATATCCTTGCAGACGCATACACCACAAACCATCATGGTTTCTTCGATACGGAGATGCGCCGCCGCGGCTGCGGCTCTGCTTTCATGCCGAGCTACAGCCCAAACATATACCTCATGTAATCCTTTGAGCGCAAGTAAGTTGGATTCCATACAGGATACCCTCGCCGACATGCCAATGCTAACCCTCTCTCCCAGCTTGCTCTGCCGACACCGCCCTCGGTATGGCCATTGACGTCGACTTCACGCAAGGAGAGGTGAACTCGTTCACCGCTTCCGGCACACCGACATACGGCTCGGACGGCGTAACCTTCACAGTCAGCAAGAGCGGCGACGCACCACAGCTAACCTCCGTCTTCTACATCATGTTCGGCCGCGTCGAATTCAGCCTAAAAGCCGCCCCGGGCGCCGGTATCGTTTCGTCTTTCGTGCTGCAGTCCGACGACCTCGACGAGATCGACTGGGAGTGGCTGGGCGCGGACTCGACCGAGGTGCAATCGAACTATTTCGGAAAGGGCCAGACGACCTCCTACAACCGCGGGCAGTTCCACGAGATGGGAGACAACCAGGGCGGTTTTGTCAATTACGTGCTGGATTGGACGAGCGACAGAATTATCTGGGAGGTAGACGGGACGGCCGTACGCACACTGACGGCCTCGGACGCGGAGGCGAACCAATACCCTCAGACACCCATGCAGGTCAAGTTTGGGTCTTGGTCTGGAGGCGACTCCAGCAACGCCGAAGGCACGATCGAGTGGGCGCGCGGCCCTACCGACTACACCCAGGGGCCGTTTAGCATGAGCGTCAAGAATCTCAAAGTGACGGATTACAGTACCGGCAGTCATTACAGTTACGGCGACACTTCCGGCGCCTGGACGTCCATCACATCCGACGGCGGCTCGATCAACGGAAACCTTGGGAACGCGGACACTCTGACGACTACCGCGGTTGCCAGCGCCACGAGCTCGACATCGACGGCCAATGTCCCCGCTGGTATTGGCGGTTCGAGCAGTTCAAGCTCGGATTCTTCCAGCTTGCCTGAGGGTTGGGTTATGACTTCCGAAGGAAAAATCGTGCCGTCTGGTTCGGCCACGCTACGTAAGTCCATACCATCTCCCCAAAACCTCAACTATGCGATCTGCTCCAAGTTCGAAACTAATAAATCTACTATCTAGGCCCCGTCTTTCCAGTTGTCCTTATCTCCACCCTTTTCGCAATTCTCGCAGGCGGTCGGATGTTTTGGCCTTGAAATACTACGATCTACGATGTTTATCTTCCACCTGTCGAAACAAACGACGAACCATGAATCATTAGGAAGGCATAGAAAGAAGCCTGGGCTCAACCACGTCCATATAGGACAGTACAAATCGGAAGGCTAGTTTGGGTGAGCGTCCGACGAGAAAGAAAAAAAAGTCGCCATTCGATCCATCTTTAGCTTCGAATATGACGGTCCAAACCTCCTTGGCCCTTGCGTACATTCTCATCTATGGCCTTCCATAAGATCCAGCTGGCAAACCCGCTTATATGCGTGTTCAGCTATACGCTGAAGGGTCAAGAAGAGATACAATCGTCTCCGCCCGAGTTCCTTGGGCGTAGAGATAGAGATTGTTTGATGTTCGAGCCTACGGACCGGCCCTATAGCTAAGGCAACAGGCCGTGACGGCCTACGATAGCCTTAGAGTGGGCCGTGGACGCGATGAGAGATGCTTCGATGAGAACTCGGTATATAACTCGGAATGGGGTGGAGCAAATACAGTTGTCATTGCAATGCGACTCTAGCCATTCAAGATTACGACGTATTCTAAGTCTAACAACTGAAGGGCTTGTTTTACAGAATAATCTCTCGAGCAACTTGGCATTTACAGGAAGAGAAAGTCAATGATTTGGCACTGCCATAGTATATATGTATATACTCTGATCTTATGAACATTATTAATGATGATACCCAAATTAAAGCCAAAGCAACGAACCTCTTCTTTCATCCGTACCTACCTCCTAAGTAAACGTAAGACGTTGGATTTATTAGGTGATGTTAGTCAACTGCAAAGTACGCCTTTTCATATATATGGGTATGACTATAACGCAAAGGGTAATAGATCATGTAACGGGAAGTCTGTATTGGCTGGTCGAGGCCGGTTACAATCGGCCGGGACCCCACTATCGTCACCCGCCGCCGTTATCGCACCCGAGGTCCGTACCACGGTGAACAAAGGGAAACTGCAGCGACAAACAATGACTCTTGGATACTCGGTATTGTACCCACGTGGTAACTTTCTTTCATTATATACATGTAAAGGTCGGAGCTCCTATTTGACCAATACTATCTCTATCATCCGAATGTAAGCAATCAAGACACAATGGCAAAGATTAGCACCATCCCCTCCCGAACATTCTCATCACGGCCACTTACCCATCTAACACGGTGTCTTACACCCGCCTCCGCACGGCGTTCCTTTTCAATCAGCTCCCGGTGCTTAAGACCCTCAAACGTCGGAAATATAGGGCTAGCGGCGAAGGATGCGAAGATCGGCGAACAGGCCCCCGAGCCGTTGACTCTCGATGGCATTAAAGCCCGGAGAGCGAAGGCCGGAAAACTAGTTGCTCCTACGGCTTCGTATTCTGATAGTGATATGTTCAAGTCTCCTGTGTGTATTCGCATGTTTTTATATTATTATAAAGAAAGACCACAATTATTTGCACGTACCCCCGTTCTAACCTATCATGTATTTAATAGCAAGCATATGATAAGCCCAAAGCCCGACGATGGGATCGTAAGTCTCACTATACTCTCTACCTTCATACACGTGACATCCTTGACAACTAACACAGCTCCCAGACATCCTCAGCCAAGAGTCCCTCTCCCGGGAACCCTGCGTGCTGAAGCAAGCAGCCAAGTACCTAAAGAAGCCCGGCATGATCTCGCTGGGCGGCGGTCTCCCATCGGCCTCCAACTTCCCCATCGACTCCCTCAGCATGCGCATCCCCACACCACCTCGCTTCTCTGAGTCCGAAGTTCCATCTTCAGGACAGGACGTCACGATGGGCAAGTACGACGTACGGGACGACAAGAACGGCGGCGTGCACGACCTGGCCATCGCCCTGAACTACGGGCAGTCGATCGGGTCCGCGCAGCTGCTGCGCTGGGTCACCGAGCACACGGAACTCGTCCAGACGCCCCCCTACGCCGACTGGCGGTGTGCGCTGACGCTCGGGTCGACGGGCGCCCTGGAACAAGCCTTGCGCATGTTCGGCGACCGCGCCCGCGGCGACGCTATTCTGACCGAGGAGTACACGTTCTCGACGGCCCTCGAGACCGCGGCACCGCTCGGCATTCGTGTGTTCGGCGTCAAGATGGATGAGCAGGGGCTCCGCGCCGATAGCCTGGATGAGGTGTTGGAGACGTGGGATGAGGGCGCGAGGGGCGCGAGGAGGCCCACGGTCTTGTATACGGTGCCGTCGGGCCAGAACCCGACGGGCGCGACGCAGGGCGTGCAGAGGCGGAGGGATATCTACGAGGTTTGCAAGAAGCACGATGTGTACATCATTGAAGACGAGCCGTACTACTTTTTGCAGATGCAGCCGTACGGCGCGGCCAGCGTGCCGCCACCGGCGTCTCCCGAGGAGTTCCTTAAGAATTTAATACCCAGCCTGCTAAGCATGGACACGGACGGGCGTGTGCTGCGTATGGATTCGTTCAGCAAGGTGGTGGTACCCGGGTCGCGGCTAGGCTGGATCACGGCGAGCGAGCAGGTGGTCGAGCGCTACATCCGGCACGCCGAGGTCGCTAGCCAGGGGCCCTCGGGTATCTCACAGATCCTCATTTACAAGCTCGTCGACGAGGCCTGGGGCCACGAGGGGTACCTCGAGTGGCTCATGCATTTACGTCTCGAGTACACGAGACGCCGCGACACTATCCTAGCTGCTTGTGAGAAATTCTTGCCTCGCGACCTCGTGTCGTGGGTGCCACCCGCCGCCGGCATGTTTGTAAGCCTCCCCTTTTCCCTTCATCCAATCCCCCATCTCTTGTCTGGCCATCCTGACTCTTCGCAGCTCTGGTTACATGTCGACCACACGCAGCACCCGCAAGCATCTACAAAATCCATCCTTGAGATCGAAGACGATATCTTCGCCTCGTGCATCGAGAAGGGCGTGCTCGCGATCCGGGGCTCTTGGTTCCGTGCCGAGCAGGACGTGCCGCCCTCCGGCCTCTTCTTCCGCACCACCTTCGCCGCCGCATCCGAGGACGACATGGCACACGCCATCGAGCGTTTCGGCGCTGCCGTACGGGAGAGCTTCGGCCGCTAGGGAGCCTGCTTCAGGCAACCTGCTTGCTTCAGCTAAGTTACTTGCTGGTGTAGGTGTAGGTATCTGACTGGTTCTTAGGAAGTGATGGCATAGGTGAAAAGACTACATTACTCGGAGTTTATTGTTCGTTGCTTTTGTACGACCATAGGAGATCTTGTCAAGACCTGGAGCTATCAGCATGAGTGGGGTAACGATACGTGAGCACCCGCTCTGAGAAAATGCATATAATAAGTTCTAAATGAAGAGAAGAAACGTTCAATGTTGGGGGTTCCCATTCTATTGCAATTTTTGAGAATTTGCCTCAGGTACTTACACACTTACTTCAGTTTCTAAAGCCATTTCATGGCATTTCTACACCGTTTAAGTGGCACTTCGCAGTGTGACAGTGACGATTCATCCCTATGCATAACTAGCTTACCCCTATGCACCGACCTCATTGGTCAAATGCATGTCTCGCTGGTAACAAACACCATCATAGCCCAAAGCCTTGTGAAGTTCGCCGACATCAAATTTCACATGGATTTATCAATGACCTAAAAATATACCGTCGCTCTTAAAGACGATGGATTCCCATCAGTTTTCTGTCCTCCTCCCCCCATCTAAGCACCTTTCTTTCTGCAAAGAATTTATTTGGAAATATCCTCACTAGCCTTGATTCGTATAGGACGCATCAGCCATGTCTAAGCTCATCTCTGGAGTTCTAGGTACCTTTAACAACGCAGGCTTCTCTATGAGGAACCTGGTACCCTCTACATCATCTACCCGTACGCCACGTACAGTACATCCGCCATCAGCCGTGAATCGGAACATCATCGGGGGTGCAAGTGCTTCTGCTAGCGCAGATTTGCCCCCTACAAATTGGACTCCTATGTCACAACCCAGTCCTACCAATGAAGCCACTGTTCGGATCGTGATAAAGAGGAACAGAGTGTTCAACCTGATCTATGTCAACATCACCGATAGGAGCCCTATCCAGGCCGTCATCCAGGAAGTACGCCTCGCTGCAGAGATATTCGTCGGCCGTACCTACGTACTCAAACTCTTTCATAATGTCTTCTATCATCAGCACATTTCCATTGCAGCTGCGCCAATCGTAAGCCGGAATCTCTCCTGTCGATACTTCGTCGCTAACCCGGGCGTCCAGGCTTACAATGTTGATTCCCAAGTGACTATAGATGTCAACACCCCGCGTCGACCTGTTAGTATTACCTTGAATTAGGCTTCAAGTCCCGACAGAACCCCAAGGACGATCATGGACTGACCGCAGGTTATATAGGTTGGCAACCCTCACTTGGCTGATGATGTCGAGTCGGCTACGACGTCATTCACTGAACGCTATCCAATGGTCATTGAAAGCGACAGTGACGGCGACAGCGACGGTACTATGAGCTACTTGCTCGTTGAGACGAAGCTTAAGAAGCACGTCGTCTTGATGTGTTCATTCGCCGCTATCGTCGGCTCTATAGTCGCTGGCGTTGTAGTGGGTCTTATTAGCAGAAACGCTGCATATGGTATTGCAGCCACGGCTGGAATTGTTGGGATTCTTGCCTTGCTGGCGCAGCTCCTGACATGGGCGGTAGCTGTTTGAATTGTACGTGTTGTGAGATTCAGTCGTATTCGGGTTTGGATATAACCCTTAGCAGAAATAGGGGTACCTTGGAACCTTCTCCGATACCCTCCATTTTCGCTAATTGTACTTGGTCCCCCTACCTTCATCTTAGATCCTTGTTTATTAATCTGTTTACGGTCAATTAGAGAGGTCAAGGTAGTCATTTGAATGGTAATGCATCGTATTTCTGTCTAGGATACACGATCTCTAGAGAAAAGACATTGTCGCGGTCTCTGAACTTAATCACGCACCTCCCCTGAATGCAACCGCGCAATGCTATCAAATACCAGACCAGGCTCATCCGATCATGCTCATGTGTAGATCGTGGCTCATCATTGCCGCCCTCTTTTCCACTCTCTCAAACCTGTAAGTATCCTTCTTCTTTTGCTTCTATCTCCTGAGAAGAACCGTCCGGTGAATGCAATCTCTCTGCCTCACTGAGGTTACTCTAGTAATCAAACGCGATTAAAAAGGTCTGGTAGATATGTTACAATTGATACAGATAACGCATGAGATTCTGTTGGATGGCTAGTAGTATTAACCACCCCTTAGAATTCCCAGTGGTCATCGTCTTCAACGGACTTGATGGCCCAGTTGAACTTCTCACGCAAAGTCTTAGAGAAAAACTTTTCGATAGGAACGTCAAACTTCTTGGCGAAGATTACAGTCAGACGAGGGTCGATGTAATTCTAGAATATCCGTTAGTTTCACGGTGCGGATGGGAGGGGAAAATCATGAAACTTACGATCTTGGAGGTGCCAAGAGCAACCTCCTTGTTACCATCACGATCGGCTGCCTGGAGTTCTAGAGTTCGAATACGCTCTTCAATCTTCTTGATGTTACCTTCAACCTTCTCGACCGTTGGGCCACGTCCTTCGGCTTCGACCTTCTTGCTCTTGTTCTCTTTCTTAAATTTCTTGGCAAGGTCGTCGGCAACTTGGAGACGCTCTTTAAGTTCCTTATCAGGCATAGGCTTCTCGCCGTCCTGTTGGCGCTTCTCGTTGTCCTTTTCGAACTTCTTCTGGATCTTAGTACGTTGCTCTTCAACCAGGAAATTCTGGTGCTCCAAGATCCAAGCTTCATCGAGGTCGGTATCCAGCTCGAAGAAACTAGCACCCTTCTTCTTCTTCTGCTTGGGGTCAAGATCCAATAGCATCATCTTGTTGCGCCACTTCTGGTACTTGAGACCCTTGATGCGGTCGCCAAGCTTCTCCATTTGCGCTTCGTGGCCGGCGCCAACAGTACGCTTATGGTTACAAAGAATAGCGACCTTGCGGTTGCAATCATTGTATAGCTTGATCTTCTCCGCCATGGGAGCGTCCGAGACTTTCAAGTCTTTAAGCAAGTTGGACATAGTGTAAGAAGCGTTGTAGGTACGGAAAACCTTGGCGGTCAATCCAGTCATGTAAGATGAAAGATGCTTGTTTAGCTGGGTGGTGGTCAGACGATCGAAGATATCGTCACCCTCCTTCTTCGGGGCTTTCTTGAATACTCGAAGGTTCTTGAACACCTGGCGGTCGACGGTGACCTCGTCGTAGAACCTTATACTGTCCTTACCCAAGAAGTCGAAAATGACAGTGTTGGGCTCCCGAAGAGTGACATGCTCATACTTGAGCGAGCAGCAACCGACCGTTTCGGCCTCGTTCTCCGCGTCCTTCTCGTTACCGGCTCTGAGTGCAAACTTATCTATCAAGTAGACAGCTGTAGCACGCTGACGGTCAGCCATAGCCTCCGCCTTCAGATCAGCCGTGTACTCCTTGCGAATTCTTGCGATGTGCTTCTTGAGCTCGCGGGCTTTCTCAAACTTCTTGAAGTCGCTCTGACCTTTGACAGCACTGGTCGCACCAAGCATGACATACTTGTAGGAGCCGTTGATGTTCTCCTGCCACATTGCTAACCATGTTGCCTTGTTGTCATGCTGGATAGCCTTCCACTTGTGGCCCTCGGGCGGAGGCGGAACCTTGGCGTTCTTTCCGATGTTGATTGTGATCTGCTCAGGTAGGACTCGCTTCTTGACTTTACCAGTCTTAGGATGTTCACCGCGGCCGCGGAATAGTCCCGGAGGTTCGACTCGGAAGTTGCCCACCTTCTCTTTGCGGCCATCCCATTTGCAGAACATATACGGAGTTTCGACCTTGTCTCTCTCGGCCTTCTCAGCCTTCTTCTCGGCAGCTGGTCGGGCCTTCTTAGCCTCGTTCTTGGCGTGATAATAGTCAAAGATGGCTTGGAAGTCTAGTTTAGTAAATTCCTTAATGTCGACCTTCTTGCCGCTGCGATCCGTTGCGCCACCAGTACGGTTGAGAATCTCTTTGAAGTCGGCGAAGAAATTCTTCTGAAAGACAGGGTTTTCAACGTTGTGAGTTGAGTTGAGCATCGAGCCGAAGAAACCAGCGACTTCTTCAGCTTCAACATGAAGATTGACCGGAGTGCCATTGTAGACGAGCTTCACGTTCTTCGGGAGAGGTTCGTAGGGCGGAGGGAAAAGGACGCCATTGTGTTCAAGCGTGTTCCACTTGACACTGTCATCCTCCTTTTTAGGAGCGTCCCACCAGCGATACTCCGCTTCCTCATCGTCTTCGCTCTTGGACGGATCCTCGCTGACTTCCTTCTTCGCCTTCTTGGTCGGGGCCTTCTTGGCTGGAGTAGACTTCTCAGCTTTCACCTTGCTCTTGACAGCCGCGGTAGAAGCAGTAGTCCTCGCCTTTTTACGAATAGGCACGTCGGAATCGGACTCTTCTTTCTTCACCCCATTTGCCTTGCCCTTTCCGTTGACACCGTTAGATAGTCGCTTTTTGCCCTTCGCACCTGCCAAAGGCACGTCATCGTCGGAATCATCCTTGACGACTTTCTTGGGAGTGGGCTTCTTCGCCTTGGACTCGCTTACACGAATAGCCTTGGCGTCTTTCTCAGCATTCTTCTCGATAGCTTTTCTTTTGGCAGCGAGTTTAGCATTGAGAGGCATGTCATCATCGGAATCATCGGTCATGGCAGTTTCGTCAGCAGCAGGGGGAAGCTTGGCCCTTCTCGTGCTCAAAACCTCATCATCAGAATCATCCGAGACGACCTTCTTCTGACGCTTCGCCTATCCCGGCAGTTAGTATAAATTTTTTTTTCCAACTCTTCGCACCATCGACCAAGTGAGCAATTAATAGACACGTACCAGTCGTCCATCTTCTGAGTCTGATTCGTCCTTGTAGTTCATGCGGTTGGTAGAGGATCGCGATTTTC
Organism: Hypoxylon perforatum; assembly: GCA_028571165.1. NCBI lineage: Eukaryota > Fungi > Ascomycota > Sordariomycetes > Xylariales > Hypoxylaceae > Hypoxylon > Hypoxylon perforatum. The sequence goes on from JAOXNQ010000001.1 coordinate 2,020,180, forward strand.
GCTTGCCATTGCCATTCGTGTGAGGAGAGCTATCAACAACGGGGCCGTTGCGAATGGACACGGGGGCAGGCATGGGCTTAGCGCGGCTATCCATGGCTTTGTCTTCGGCCTTCGAGATGGTTGAGGCTGAAACTAATATTAGATCAGGTGTTAGTAAAATCAAAATATGGGGAAGGTCAAAGAGAATGGCGCGTCCGAGTTCGCTGGGTGCGTAAGAAGGCGTGAATTTGATAGGGCAGGCGTGAGACAGTAATAAAACGGGGACAAAGAAGCAAGCAGGAGCAAAGCAGGAGGGATGTGATAACTTACGGTGACCATTAGTACGAGCCAGAGGCATGTCGTCGTCAGAAGAGTCGGAAGACATGTTGGGCGCGTGGTGTTGTGGGTTCGCGAGTTAACGAGTTTTGCGGTGATAGTAATTGCTGGGGCTTGAAGCAGACGGATTCGGAAGGAATTCGGTCTTTGAAGTAAAGATATGTGGGCAAATAAGTGAGTCCAGAAGATGTTTCTAACGTGTTAGAAATGGTAGAAGGGTGGTTTACACCGTAGTGCACCACCCTGTTCAATGAGAAGGAAGGCACAACAAGCTGTGAGAGTGAAGGAAGGGGAGAGATGGTGAGATTGGAAGGGCAGAAAGGGAAAAGTCAGAGGCGTTGAGTGTGAGGACTTGGAAAAGAAGGCTTCATTGGAGTCTAGCCCGCTAGCCACTGCTTGAGTCCGCAGCAAATCCTATTGGTTGACTATTGTCCTGATTAGTGGAGACAGATGGCAGGTTAAGAAATCCAAGGAGCCGTCCCAAGAATGCGCGTGTTTTTTTCTGCTGCGACCTGCATCCCCTGGGACTTGGGACTTGTTCTGGACGCAACGTGTACGTGTAGTATGAAATTGTTAGCGAGACGCCTAGCAATTCTCAAGAATGTCCGAAATGGCTGATGGCGCTTTGGGATGAGCCAGGATGACGGGTAAGTGGTTAGGTAATACGAACTAGTGACTCTGCATGTGGGTAAAGTGGGCCGCTTATTATTATTAGCGACCTTAGCAGCTTACTTAAGAGGTACATAGGAACAGCGTCATGAAGCACAGACCACCTTTGGATAGGAAGGAAGTAGGAATTTGTTGGCCGAGAATTTTCCGGCTTCCGGCAGGGGAAAGATAGGAAAGAGCCCAGGCAAAGTGCCCACTACAGGCGGTTGAAGCTTTTGGCTGGAAAGAATAGAACGAACCTATTGAACCTTCATCAACTCCGAGTCACCAATTGATTGCGCATCGCATCGCAATCAATTCGTCTGACGGCCTACGGGACACGACTCTCCTCCTAATTCTTTCAAGATGCTTTCAAGGGCAGCACGACCGGCTCTGAGAGCTGGAGCTACTGCGGCTATTCCTGCTCGGTACGTCGGATCATATATTATGAGGCAATTCGCACGATAGACCCCAATGCATTCCAGCACATCGTTACGTATCTAGAGAAGAAGTGGCCGGGGAAGAGAGAAGCGAAACTAATTGATCGAAATGTTACAGTGTCGCCAACAATGGAGCTGCCGCTGCCGGCTACGCTACGCTACGAGAAATCGAAGGCCGACTAAAGTCCATTAAAAACATCGAGAAGATCACCAACACCATGAAGGTCGTCGCCTCCACCAAGCTGAACCGTGCCCAACGTGCCATGAACGACTCCCGAAGCTACGGTAAGACCTCCAACGAGGTCTTCGAATCCGCCGAGACCAAGCCCCTCGAGGGTGAGGGCAAGAAGACTCTGTACATCGTCTGCAGCTCCGACAAGGGTCTCTGTGGTGGTGTTCACTCCGGTCTCTCGCGTTTCATGCGCCGACACCTCGGCCCCGACAAGCAGCCCGCCGACCTCGTCCTCATCGGCGAGAAGTCGAGAGCCCAGCTGTCCCGTACCAACGCCAAGGATATCGTCCTCACCTTTGCTGGTATCGGCAAGGACATCCCCACCTTCGCCGACGCCCAGGCCATCTCAGACCAGGTTTCCCAGCTGCAAACTGAGTACTCCGACATCAAGATCGTTCACAACAAGTTCATCAACGCCACTAGCTACGAACCCGTCGTCGTCGAGGCCTTCTCCGAGGAAGCTATTGCCGCCTCCCCCAACTTCTCTGCCTTCGAGGTTGACGAGGAGCTTCTCTCCAACCTACGGGAATACGCTCTCGCCAACTCTCTCTTCTGGGCTCTGGCTGAGGGTCACGCCTGCGAGATCTCTGCCCGACAACAGGCCATGGATGTAAGTTTTTCCTTATTTGACTTAGTTTTAATATCATTAGGCCTCTTTGCTCACAAATTTCACAGAACGCTTCCAAGAACGCTGGTGAGATGATCAACAAGTACCAAATTCTCTTCAACCGAACCCGTCAAGCCGTCATTACTGGAGAACTGGTCGAAATTATCACCGGTGCCACCGCCTCGGAGGACATGTAAGGCTGTTGATAGAAAAATAGAGATGGAGGTGGTGAATTATCCAGTCGCATCTTCCTTTTGTACCAAAGTACCCTAAGCAAAACCTCGGCGTTGCTGCCCTGGATGTACCAATTCCTCAATAAACTAGTTCCTCAGTGTTCCAGTCCTTGCCCTACTGTGTCATTTATTTCCTGAGACAAAGGTGTTTCCCAGTTCGATGCCTAATCGGCTCTCTCTGCTGCTGGCTTTATAAGACCCATGCTCTCACTAAAAATCTATTGTGGCAATTATCGTTGTGAGTAGTTGTCATTTTAACATTACAACTCGCAAGAAGATTAGGCAACCTTTACTGCTTTCGAAGAACGTGGTATTTAGAACTGCCTAATACCATAAAGGTCTCTATATATTCAGTAAAACCATAGTGTACAGTCTCATATTAGTCTTTCATTCTCTCATGGATAGATTATCCATGACTCAAGTTGAGTATTTACTGCTCTTTCTGGGTCTTTACTCCTAAAAGCTCGAATGTGCCTATCAGTATATCGACGGGTGCTAGAACCCAGACAATTTCTGGTCATTTATTGTTTCGTGTGAGACGTGAGACCTAGCTTTAGTGCGCTCTCCTTAGCTAATATTCTAAGAATAATCTACATAATGAGTTCTCTTAAGTTTTCATCTTATTCTTGAGTATTATCTTAGTCTTCTAGTTCCTTTGTAGCAACACGTAACTGTTTACTAAATTATCAGCAAGTTATTCTTGATTCTTGGTTTTGCTTAAAGCTACGATACTAGGCCCGTTCACCAAACCTAACCGTTTACTTACCTAATGTTAGTATCAGCTACTAATGTTTCTTATTTGTGCTCCTGTATACATAAACGAGATAGCAAAGAGCCCAAACTTCCACGCTGGCAAGAAAGCAAGCAAATCGGAAGCAACGATGTATATCAAGCCGTTATGTTTAGGTTAGGACGGCAATCAAGACACTATTTATAATCTGGATCTTGCTGAAATTGAAACTATCGCAGCTTGCCGCTGACATACGTACGAGATGACTTCTGCAACCAGGACCATACCTACGTCCTCGTAGGGAAAGGGGCAATGTAAGTATACCTACCTTTCTGCCTCTTCACCCTCTTCACCAGTTGTACTATCTCTCTAGTTACTGCGCTATGCGGTCCATATTCCCCCAATGCATAGATACAGCCTCATAGTCAAGCAGCCCTGAATCCGGTGACCGTCAGTTACCAGCTTATTCCCTTAAGCCTACTGGGTTCCGTACCACTCTTCTCAATCTACTTAGCAGGCGACGGATGCTCAGTTTATTAGTTAAGCATTCTATTCCCAGGTAAAAATGAGGGTGTGTGGCAGCTAAAAGGGATGGGCGTTTAGTCCCCATCTAATCCTCTTTCTCCTGGGCACGACCAAGCGATCCCCATTTTTGCCTAAACCGAATTAACTGAGCACAAGTATAAGACACAAACCACCATGGCAAACCAAGACCAGAATATCAGTACGATTAGATTTGTTCAAAGTCACTACCTATGTACTCTGTGCAGCAAGGGGCCTACCCCGTGAGACTTTTGCCCGCTCGTGAGCTTCTCACGGCCCCCTTGCAGCCAACGAAACTTGCGAACTCATATGCTTTGCCATGAACGACAACACACGCATCCACGCAACCAACGCCTCTCCTATGACCACCCATTCCCCGATGCAGAGCCGATACGCCGACGTGTTTCCCCCCGGCATAATCCCCTTATAGATACTAGCGCCGCATGGAGGTTTTATACACACCTATATTCCTCCGATCCTTCTGCCCCCCAATGAGAGGTGATCTCCGTATAAATGAGTACTGTATGGGACCGAAACGTATTTTCGCCAGCCCAACGCGAGCGCTTTAGGTATTACGCATCCGCGTCGCTCACGTCGCTCTCAACGTAACTACTAACCTTAACCCGCCTCTTCTCCCTCCCGCTGCCGCCCTCGCTGGACGGGCTTTCCGCGTCCTCAAGAACGAGCTTGTGATCCTTCTCGTACTCACTTCTAACCTGTAGATACTTCTCATCCCATTGCTTGGCGTTTATCTCCCACGCCTTCACTGTCTCGCCATATGTGCGCTTGAGTTCGGCAGCTTGGTCTTCAAAAGGCTTACGCTCTTCCGGTGTTGCCTCCTTCCACAACTTGCTTGTCATGGTGCGCACGTCGTTAGGACCTGGCTTGCCTTTACCCGGTCGTCGCCCTTCTTCGCAGCGCTTACGCGCGGTCTCGTAGTTTGCTTTGCTATAAAGAAGGTAGGCGTTAGCTGCGACCTTTTGGGGTCGCCAAGGCCGCTCGCCGATTTGCTCAACAGCGTGCTGCCAGACAGCAGCCTCGTACGCATCAATGCGAGCTTGCTTGCTGGATCTAGGAGAAGGCGGAAATGAGGCATCGCTGGGCTCTTTGCGCTTTAACCCCTGTGAAGTAAACACGGAGTCCTTCGGTAGTATTAGGGGAGTTGGAATCTCAATTGGACCAAGCAAAGTTTCGATAACCTCGGAAGCGGCGCGGAGACCAGATAAGTAAGCACCATGTACTGTGGCCGGATGAGTCTCAGTTGTATGCTCGCCTGCGAAGAATAGGTTGCCGACTGGTTTTGCCATTGTTTGGTAGTCATCCGGCTGCATCGAAGGACTAGCAGAAGAATACGATCCGCGTGCAAACTTGTCAGAGCCCCAGCGCGTCACGATCGAGTGAACCGGCTGGGGAACTTTGCTGCCATAGACACTTCGGAGGACTTCGGTAGCTTCAGCGACAAGCTCGTCATTCTTAGAGTGTTCGGTATCGAAACCAGCATCTCCAGCCATCAGGCCTATGAGGACCGGAATGCCGCTTGTGTTCGATACGTTAAACCATTGAAAGCAACGTCCGCGCTGAGAGGAATATTCGGTTTGTTCCAGACTGTGGCGAGAGGTTGGCATTCGAAGGCAACCGAAAATATCTCTCGTAGTATCCCAGAATGCTTCTGAGTAGACGAGAATAATCTTGTTTAGAATCCCATATCCCAAACGGCCGATGGCACCCGCCTTGGAAGACGGCAGAGGAGGGTCAAACTCAACATTGCCATGCTTGAGTACCCCAAGAGGTATGGTTGAAACAACATAGTCGGCATTGATAGCAGTTCCATCTTCACATTCGACACGTGCAGCTCCCGACCTGTCTGGACTGTAGAATACTCGCTTAACAGCAGCATTCTTTCGGATGTCCAGCCGCGAAGGCATACTCGCCAGACCCCACGGAACACTTTGATAGCCACCGATCACCATCGTATGCTTCCCTTCCCACTCATTGCCGGCATCAATATCCCAACCTCCAATGCTGAGCTGGTTGTAATTCGTAGCGTTGCTATACTCGAGATTAGCTACGTGCCAATTCATGAGTCTGAAGTCTTGAGGCGTGAGATCGACAATGTTCTTGTATTGCGCGATTGCCTCATCCATGACAGAACCGAGTGTAGCGTTGGGGGCATTGGCTGCGGCATCGAGATCCAGATCATGATCCTCGGTCACTTGGTCCTTAAGCGACCATCCCATCAAGCGCGCCTTATACGCTGCTTTGAGAGTGGCAGGAGTACCTGGCTCAACATGTGTTCTTCCAGTGGCTCGGTCCGTAGAGACGGGTACGAGGCTAACCTCGGGTCCTAAGCTCTGTTGGGAGACCGGGGGTGCTTGCGGGAGAGCGGCTGTCGCTTCTTCAGCTAGGGCAATGGTCATCTGACCTTCGGATGAGTTATCACGGCCTTCGTCCATCAAGTCTTTGTTACCTTCGATGAGTTTAGAAGGCGGATTCTTGAACTTGTAATCGCTTACTCGATCTAGGCAGTCGTTGTATAATTTCTCGACGAGGCGATCTCGACCCTCGTCAACTGCCTTGCCGTTTGCGTCGTAAAGCGTTGTGTCTGATCGTAAAGAATAGTAAGGTAAGCCCATCTGGCCTCTCACTAACACGTTGAGGGGATTTCCTCGTTCAAACCCAGTGATGATCATGCCGCCACACTCAACACTATGTCTTCGGCCCTTGAATCCGATGAGATGTTGACTTTTGCTGCCATCTAGTCCACGCGAGTAGACGCGCCCACCTAGACGATTTCGACCCTCAAGAACAATTACCTTAGGGGACTCCTCTCCTAGCTCTTGGAACTGTTTTGCATATTCCTTGAACAGGGTCTCGAGGTGCCTGGCACACCCAAGGCCAGCCATGCCAGCGCCTAAGACAACTATAGTCTTCCCCTTCTTCAGGCTTGTCTTCCTTGGCCGCTTTCTAGACGAGGGGGCCGTCGCACAACCAAAGTTGATAAACCCGGAACGTACAAGCCAGTCGAAACATACGCTTGCAGCGTTAAACCATCTTGGGTCTTTGGCGCATCCAACAGCCTCTTCACGGGAGACACCGATTTGTGGGTTGTTTAACCATAGTCGTAGAATCCCGTTTCGGATATTCAGATACGTCGTCACCTGAGCGTGGCTGAGGTGGTTTCTGAACATCAAGTATTCATCTTGATGCAAGGCGTAGGGGTTTAACCTGGAAGACTCAGCAGCGGCTATGCATTGGTTGGCATAGTCCTGGGGAGCGACGTCTGTCGGGATTGACACTCTAGGTCGCACGTTGAACGTTCGTCTTCTCGTCGTAGTAGTGATAGTGGCCGTAAAGGTGTTGTCGACTTGCGTAACTGTCTCTTCCTTTGTACCATCCATCTCGACCGGCGTTGTCGCTTTGCTAGACGGCGATGACGACGTTGAAGGAAGGGATGATAGTTCTGACTGATCTGAGATGAGCGAAGCTGCTGACTCGAATGAGTTATTGAGGTTTTCATGAGGGCTCGGTAATTTCGCATCTGGAAGATGTGATTGCTCCAGATGAGATCTGCTGTCTTGTTTAGAAATGATGAAATAATACTAAGATATTTGATTCGCGATGGAGGCTAATCAATGTGGATAATCACATGAGACTTACTTGGGAGGATCCCGTGACACAGGCGCAGAAGCCATATTGTCCACATCGATATCCATGCCGTCAATTCGAACAATGATTTCGGATTCTGTTCTTGGGGTATCTCTTGAGGTAGACATTGAATCGGCGTTGTGAGAAGCGCGCAAATCTTCGAGAAGAGCGGTAGGTAGAGACTTTTTGATATCTGCCGAAGAGGCAAGAATTGATTCCAGATGATGATCTAATTCCTCCAAGTCCATTAAAGGACTTGATCCAATGCAATTACCCTCCTCCAACAAGACACCTTGAGTGCTTCTCATAGCTAGCCAGCCCAGGTGCTGTGATGTCTAGAGAGATGCATCGATATATGGGTATGAAGGAGGTCGTCCGGGGATTCGTGTATGTACGTGGAGCTTGGCTAAGACTCCCATTGAATATCAGATATCCTAATAGAATCTTGCCACCAATTGTGCGCAATTGACAATAGATGGCCAAGCCGATTACTGTAAGTTGGCTTTAGGCCGGACTCGGGACTCGTCAAGTCTAGAGAGTCTTGTTAGTCGATATAAGGGCTTGCCTCATTTTGATTATCAAAGTATCGAAATCGAATGATCATGCACAGTGGGTAACAAGATGGAACGGTACTGTACCCTTATAAATAGACCCTTAGAATTGCAAAGTACGGAGACTATGTCGGCCTTGAGGTTTTTTAGATATAGTGTCAATGGATGGGAAGACTCGTTGTGTCTAATGGAAGTTTTCTCTTAAGGCAAAGGCATTCAATGTGGTTGAAAGCTTGTCGGTTTTTACATGCCGATATCTTCGAGGGGCGGCAGGGTAAGATTGATACGGGCTATGGCAATATTGAGACATAAGAGGGATAAGAGAGGTACTTCAGAGGTCAGCATGCATATTGGACCTATTTTGTACATTAGTGAAGCTCCTGATGTCGCGCTGATCCACTTCAAATTTAGGAAGGGTTCTTTTCTCCTCCCAGCCAAACCAGCCAAAAAAAGCCACCAAGACTACAGGCCCAGCCAAGGGGAGGCTAGGCGGGTGCCCCGTGCTCCCCGCCTGAGAACCCACTGTCCGACGCTACCAACTTACTACTATAGGGCACGTGATAGAACTACGAAAAGTCTATTAAGGGCAAGCGCTTTTTGTATCGCACCTTCGTTCCCCAGTAATTCATCTATCGGCTTTAGCTATAGGTCTCTCTTTCACAACGTGTCAGTCGCGACCTTCAAGTTACAAGATGTGTTAAATCTAGTAGAATTATCCTTAATTCATCTCTGCTATTATCTCTTTAGTCTATACCTCCATGCCTACATTGTGTGGCCGTATCTGTTGGGGGCCAATTCTTATATAGAAGGGAGGTCTTTTGTTCCATATAGTGTACGTCAACCCACTCCTATTATCTTGTCGGGTGAATATTGTGTATTGAACAGTGGTGCTACTGCGCTGTAGCCGAAGACGTAGCCTTAGCTAGTTCTCTCGCAAACGATTCCTTCTCGACTGCTGCGTCCATCATCTTATTCCCGCTAATAATCGATGTTGTGCAGATAACAATATTTCGCCGGGCTGGAAAACATATCGTGTTAGTCAATCTAAAGAATTGTCAAGAAAGGGGTAGGAACATGGAACCGACCTTCTTCTTTCTTCGCGATAAACCGTAGCGCAGCGATTTCGGTGAACGTAATGCCACCAACGAACACAACAAATACCGTCTTCTTATCGCCACCTCCAGATAATAGAGCTCGAGCTTTGACGGCTTTGTCCTCGCCCTTCTGTAACTCATCAAATGCTTGGCCTCTTGCATGTTTCACAGCCTCATCAAAGCCTCGCCATCCTTGCGCACCACTGCCGGTGGTTGTGCCTGCGCCGCTCACCCCATTCCCACGTGTGATAGAGAGGAGATACTGCTTCTGTAGTAGACACTGAACTAGTCGTATAGAAAGTGGCGCATATCCACTGTAGACATAGGCGATGTCGTTCGGGTCGTGCTCATTGACCTCGTCGACGATTAAGCGAAGCTGTTTCCGCAAGTAAGTATAATTAGTTTTGGTACCTGTTGCTGCCCCTGAGCCCGGCATGGGAATCATGCTCGCCATCGGTGAAGTACGAGACAGGAATAGCTGGAGTTTTTCTAGATTATGGAGAGTCAGGAGATGCTGGTAGCCGTAGCCCTCTAGGACTAACCGCCTGAACTGGTCGAAATCTTTGGATTTTATACCGCCAGATATGCACGAGTAGATGCATAGGAGTCTGAGTATTTCCCGCAACGGTACATCCCTCGCTATTAGTTCTTCGATGGCGTCGAATTGGGAGGTCGGATCGGCACCCGCGGCAAGATTTTGTTGCACCTCCAACATACGACTGAATTGGTCGGTTCTCGTATGCTTCATAATTTCCTCTGCAAGTCCGGTATGTATTTTCAAGCTCTGATGCTCAGTTTGGTAGCCAGGTAGTTTCTTCACGAAGTCTTTAAGTTCTGCCGTCGTCTTGGACGCATGCCGGCTGTCATAGTCGCTCTGTAATCTTCGGGCAACCTTGTTGAGCAGTGTGCCAACTATTGCGAAATTCGCATCGCGGAGTCCCTCATAGAGTTTATCGGACGAATCTAGTTGGATCTTACGTTTCCTCGAGGTTGACGCAGCTGTCGGAGTAGATGCTGTGCTTGGAGTCGCAGCTTGTGAAGGCGCCCCTACGATAGTGGAATCGATATCGGTTTGGTTGTTCTGAATTCCCCAGACCTCGTCAATCAGCCCTTCATAAGTCAGCTGGGTGAGTAACGGTGTAACAAAATCCACTTCACGGTCAATTAAGATGACGCTTTCTATGGTGTTACTCGGAGTAAGCCCGGATTTGGAACCCTCGCTTGCATTCTCTCCGGCCAGGATTTCCTGCCGCATCCTCGTAAGCAGCTCCGCTACGCGTTTCGCATTATCGCCTTTACCGATGACGCGCGGGAAGAGCCCATGTTTCGATTGGATACCCATCAGAGCCTTCGCCATCAAGAAGGTCGGCGTTGTGTCTTTGAATAAGAAGAGGTCTTGGAAAGAGGAGTCGAGTTCTAAAGATAAAACATCTCGTTCAAGCGGGAAGAAATATAGTGGAAGCTCAGCTATGCTCACATCACCCAGCACGCCCGCTTCTTCGAGAATCTTATCGGATACCAGTGTGCGACGAGGCACCCAGAAAATGTGGAATTCATGGCCGGTTTGGCTCTCGCGCTGTAGCCGCTTGATCTGCTCTACAATATATGTTAGCACGTTATGACAGCATCTTATGCATTTGACGGAAAAGACACCATAGATCATATTCAGGAGATGTTCAGATGTTCATATTCAGCGATCGTAACTGGCAACGTAGAATGGGATGAATGAATCCATGATGCCTTCTGTAAGCCCGTAGTTCTTGAGTGCTAAACGAAGCATCGAAATATGAAGAGGTTCAAAGCGATGACTAACCTGCTATGGATTGAGCATGGCGAGCACACTCTCCCCGTGCCATAAAGACTACATTGCGCTGGCTGGTATCGGCATTTTTATTTTCTAGGAAAAAGAACTTGTCTACGCCATAATCTTGTAAGGTCGATACCTTGACGACGACGCCAATGGGGCCGGCCAAGCTGCGCTCGATGATGAGGTTTTTTTTACCGCGAACCTATGACACTGGCTGTTATTATTGCGACCGTCTAAGCGGGAGAGCGGAAGTTCTAGGCAGCCTTACTTACGCCTTCAAGGAGATAGAGAAGATCCTTACGGGCCTTCTCTCTAATCTGTTCGGCATCGAACCCCACATGAGGAGCCATCATGAGCTCAAGCTCTTCATGGGGGTGGCGTTCCTGAGAGGAGGGTTGGTATTGAAGTTTACAAAGGTGAGCTAGAACTGGAGCTGGAGCTGGAGCTTCAGGTAGGGAATTGGCAAATAGCTAAGAGGTACGTAGCTAAAGATCGCTTGCAAACCGCGAACTTGCATGTGGTTCCGCTGTGGGTAGGGCGGGCTTATCGCTTATCGAATATCCGATCATTTCCCTCTTTTCGGTTAGCGACTCGTTCGGTCAGGGGTTCGACGTCACATCTCCGCATTAGTACAAAATAGAGCTTATCGATGAAGCGTCAGATTCGAAACTTCAGGGACTAACAGACCAACAGATCTCTTCTCTCTCCAATTGTACCATGTCTTTAAAAGCTGATTATATGGTTACAAACAGCTCTAGTAGTGTTTCGCTTTGTCTTTAATAAGAGGTGATATCTCTTCAGTCTTACTCACAGGGGTATGTTAGAACATGACATGTCAGATACTCTGCTAAATAATACTAATTCCGCTGGTAACATTAAATTAAATGGTATTATATTTGCATCAGGTGGCATTCTACCTGGAACATTGTGGAATCGCAATTCACGAAAAAGCACCCGTAAAGAAACCTTCGCTATGAGCATGGTGTCCTTGAATGTTCACGCCTTAGACTGTCACATCCATTCGTGCCTTCATGCCAACCAAAAAGAACTCCGCCTCCTTGATGAGCCGAGCTGCCACACCCGCAGATGTTCAACTCCTATTTTTCCAGGTAAAATCTAGCCCAACCTAACAACCATGCATGGGGGAAAGGAAATGCGCCGAGGTGTAAATAGTGCCACCCCGGTGGCAGCGCGATTGGGAAGTGCAAGCCCGCCACGCCAATTCCGATACTTCTATACATCATTGTCGTGGTAGTAGAAGTCAATGTCTCTAGGTCGCAGGCGGTTTCCGCGTACGAAGTCCTCATCGCCTGGTGGTCGCTCATTCCGGGTGTTCCCCGTCAACATGCTTTGAAGGCTCATGCATACACTCTCCACATTCTGAACGGGGCTCCATCCTTGTGTTCCGAGCAGGTCAAGACAAATGATGCCATTGGAATAGATGTGCGGATGCATGGGAATTGGTCGATCTTCGAGCTTGACGAAGGTTACCTCGGGAGGCTCTGTTACACCAACATCAGTTCATCATGCATAGTCCAACAGGTATCTAAGGTACATACCAATAGGATAGGCGTTACCGAACTTAAACTTCAGACGGTAGGTCTGGCCAGCATACAGAGGGTTTTGGTCAAGAACCTGGATGTCAAGGAACCATTCTTCCAGATTGTCGGCGGAAACCAAGGCGATACCGGGCGGTAAGCTATTGGAGATCTATGGATATATAGCAATGCCTAGTTAACGACAGCACCTTGTTTAAGTAATTTAAAAAGTAGAAATACCTTAGTAAGCTCTTTGCCCAACCGCTTAGGACCCAGGCCAGCCATATTGGGCGCAATAGGATCGGGCGCGTGAAGTGATGTAATTTGTTGTAGGTGTTGATGTTGTCAGAAGGCAGCGTGCTGCGATTTCGTGTTCCCTGTCAAGTCGGATTGATTGCGCTGGTTCAATTCACATGTACACTGAGCCCAAGCTCGCTTGAAAAATAGGCTGAATGGGTTTGCAAAAAGATCAGATGTACATGAGTAATGAAATTGTTTTGGGGGAAACTTTTCTAGGCAAGCAAGTCGAAGGACTGTCCAGATAGTCGGGGCTTTTAGGTGCGGATGTCTTAGGTGGGATGGGATGGTCCATTAAACTAAGACGAACATGTTTCTTCTTCTGCCTTACTCGTCCCCAAGACCAGAGAAGTATGAAGTATGTGGATACCTCAACTTAGGTAGGTAAGTCTTGAAGTCGAGGCGAAAAAAGAGACAGAAGAACTTGCGATGTGTCTGGGACGAAGAAGGCAAGTCAAGACAGTGGAAGTCCCCAAGGGCAGAGAATAGAAGAATAGAGTTGCCCCGCAAGTCAACAAAGCTACCAGCGGCTGCAGAGGATGCAGAAGTAAAGTGCGGGACCGCCTTACTGCGTGCCTACTGCGTGACGTTGGTTAGCACCGGCTACCCAGACACATGGCTGCATTCCCCCTGCCCCTCCCTTGTGATTTACCTAGTTATCGATAAAGGCCTTGCGCAGAGATTACTGACGCTTTTAAGTAAAAACATACCTGAACATGAATAAACCTAAACCCCAGGTTGATATTGGATCGCAACAACTTTCTCTCTTTCGGCATGTGATATTTGACTTACACCATCATCATGGGTACCCCCAAAGGTGTCTGTCGGGTACTTACATATTGGTTAGGCTCCCAAGCTGGATACTCGCAGACTCGGAATCTGGGTGTTCGGCTGAGGCGGTCCTTGCGCTCAGCCACAAAGTCTAGCTTCATGAGGCAACCCAGGAGAATCATCCGTATTTCGTAAGTACGAACTAACTAATTATCCGCAAGTCATCCATGGTAGGTTATTAGGATGATCCAGTATTGCGGCTGAGCCGCCATCCAGCCATGCCAATGTCAAAGAGTATGGCGAATACGTGAATACGTGAGAGGTAGGTACTGTTGATACGTAACCCCAGCCCCCGGCACAAGGTACCCGACAAGGCTTTCTCGCTTTGTCGCATCGAACATCATCGGGCAATATAGCATTCGTATGTAGGTAGCTAACCCAGGGGGTGTTACCTCAAAATTCAGCCTACCACCTAAATGGAATCAGAACAGCAAATGGTGTTGTTATTAGTACCTACATAAACACGGTAGATATATCCATGATCTCTGTCTACTACTAGGCATGTTTATATTATTTCGAAGTGCTTGTCCAACTTAGTCATCCCGCCTCACATCAGACTATATTTATCAGATTCTATTGACAATAAGCAGCCCATCAGACATCTATCGACGCGAAAGCGGAAAGCCCCTCGCTCCATCGCTCCAGTTTTATAAGGGACGATCGAAATTCAGCTGTTCCTACCCTCCCACTCTCCCACCCTGCCACCCTATCGCCCAAGGAAATAGGTACACCCTAAAATAAGGAGGGGTCTTTGAGGGGTTAGGTACACGTACAGTACGTGGATCACCTACAGCGGATACCGTCTAGCACCTGTACCCGTACGTACCTGAAGTGACCGTCCCTTTCAGCTGCAAGACGTTTCAGTGTCTTCCAAGCCCAATAATCCCACGTACACGTATACGTACATATAACTCTGACCTACGTCTTTTATTTATTTAGCAGCTGAAGCCTCGTCGCCTTCTTTTAATTCTTTCCTTTTTGCGACCTAGGTCCAGAGGTTCCCCCAAAAGACAATCTTCAGCCTTCTCGTTGCGAAAGGTCCTTTTCCCATTCGACTTGGCCAACCGTGGGACACATACGACACTCCTACAACTCTCTGAAGAAGCCCCTCATTATCATATTACAACCCTTTTCAGTCTACCCCACCATCGCGATGAGTTGTGAGTTATCTACTTGCTCTGTCAGAACATTGCAGCCTGATCCAACGTCCTCTTTGTCCCATGTCCTAGAGTAAAAGTAACAAGGTTATCTTGGCTACTCTATACAATTCGTCACACCCCCCGGACTATTCTAATTGACCATCATTACTAACTTACGATACCCTTAGTCAACGTCAACGCCATGCTCAGTAGCCTTCGAGGCCAACCCGAAAGCTACGAGAGAAAATCTAGGTACAGATTTGGCCGAACCTTAGGTGCGGGCACGTACGGTATTGTGCGCGAAGCAGACGGTCCCGATGGCAAGGTTGCTGTCAAGATTATCCTCAAGAAAAATGTCAAGGGAAACGAGAGAATGGTATGGGACGAGCTAGACATGCTCCGGAGTCTGCACCATCCTCACATTGTTCGCTTCGTCGATTGGTTTGAATCCAGGGTATGTCCTTAGCCAGTAAAAACTCGGTTGCGATTACGACACAGACTAATCACCTCACGTTATAGGACAAGTGGTACATCGTCACTGAGCTCGCTACGGGCGGTGAGCTTTTCGATCGCATTTGCGAACAGGGCAAATTCACAGAAAAGGATGCTTCACAGACCATCAAGCAGGTCCTTGACGCAGTCAACTACCTTCACAACAGAAATGTGGTACACCGAGGTAGGCAACCCTAATACTCTCCTCTCTACAGCCATTGAATAGCTCCTCTAACCATTCATAACTAGACCTCAAGCCCGAGAACCTCCTCTACCTTAGCAAAAGTCCCGACTCCGATTTAGTCTTGGCAGACTTTGGCATTGCGAAGATGCTCGACACTAAGGACGAAGTCCTCACTACGATGGCAGGCTCCTTTGGTTACGCCGCGCCAGAAGTTATGCTTAAGAAGGGCCACGGAAAGCCTGTCGACATGTGGTCTATGGGTGTGATTACATACACTCTTCTATGCGGCTATTCACCGTTCCGCTCCGAGAACCTTCAAGATCTAATCGACGAATGCAGCAATGGTAAGGTAGTGTTCCATGAGCGATACTGGAAGGACGTTAGCCAGGACGCGAAGAATTTTATTATGAAACTTCTACAACCAAACCCCGATGATAGAGCTACTAGCCAGGTATGTGATGCATGGTCTGCCTAGATGCGCCCTGCGCGATGGTATTAACCTTCTTATAGCAAGCTTTGAAACACCCCTGGCTAAGCGGTGAGAATGCTACCGACCACAACTTGCTGCCCGAAATCAAGGCCTACATTGCGAAGGCGCGCCTGCGCCGCGGTATCGAGCGTATCAAGCTTGGGAACCGTATCGAAGCGCTCAAGATCCAAGAAGACGACCCGGAGAACCCCGATTTCTCTGCCGATGCGGCAACCGCCTCTGGCCAGGCCCAGCCCCCATCGCCTAAGGAAGATGGCAAGAGCAAGCTTACGCGCGCGATGAAGGGCGCTATCTTCCGCGAGGTGGTGCTAGCCAAGGTCCGCGAGATGAAGGAGCAAGAGCAGACGTTGAAGGTAACGGAAGAGGTCGAGAAGGAGGCGAAGCGGAAGTCCTTCCACGGATAGGAGGAGCGGCCCGATGAGACTGAGCAACAATCGCAGCAATCTCAACAATCTCAACCGTCGCAACAGTCGGACCAGTCGGAACAGTCGCAACAATCGCAACTAGATACCCCCGAACAGCCCCCTCGGAGAAGTCGGTGGAGGAGAATCAGAAATAGGATAAAATCGGTATATTATAAATTACTGAGGCGCCGCGATGCGCAAGCGAGGAGAGGTTAAAGCGGATGATGGAAGAGGGATTTGCTCATATGGAACAAACCCCGAGGAACAGCGGAACAGCGAGGCTTTTTGTTGTGTTCGTCTTTTTATATCCTATTATTTCACTTCTCCCCAATATGCATTTCGCTTCGGTGGAGATCCTTCAGGTAGTGGCTACGGGCAGTGCTGCCGAGTTGACAATTACGGCGTTTTACGGGACTGTGTATTAGTTTTCCTCGATGTCTTACCTGTCTTTAGGGATGCCCGATGCGAGAAGCTAGGTAGAGCGTAAAGTAGTAATACTATAATGTTGCTTGACACTAGATGTGTGATACCAGATGCATACATTCCTATCACAATTTTCAGAAGACATAAGTAGTAGAGTTGATGGAAAGATTAGTTTGCATTTCCAAGCTAAGCTAGCTACGTGAATCATTTAGAATTGTCCTCTCTCCTTCAGCCCATTTTATCCCGTACTATGTAGGGAAGGAATAAAAGGTAGGAGACGAGGATATCGTGAGAATCGTTTAGGCTCATGATAGCCATCAGCGATACATACATGCGTACAAGTACATTTCTTCGTGTCGGTATTTCTTTTCGTTTCTGATGGCTTTTTTCTTTTCTCCTTCATTTTTCTCCTCTCCCCCATTGAATATTTGGGCCCTATTTCATGCCATCCCGTCGTCGGGTATCTCTCCAGAGCGACTTCTTCGTCGCCGGGTATATATAGTAATAGTAATGGTAACAATGATGATGTCGGATGACGAAATAGCGACGTGTGCGATTTTGGGTTTACCGGTTTCCGTTCCGAATCATCAAATCCTCAACTCCGTCCGGTCCGTCCACGTCCGCCGCAGCCAAGGATTAATGTACATTTGTTGTAGCAGAAGAAAGGAAAGAAAAAAGTTGCGTAATACAGAAAACAAGAATAGAAAAAAGGGTGGGAAATCGTGAGATTCGTTATCTCTTCCACTCGTACTGAGGTAAGTTTGTCAACGGTAGTTATCACGTCATACAAAAAGTTTGTTGGATAGCACGTATTATCGAGTCGTGCTTTACACTCCCAGCTCGCCGAGGACCTGCTCCCGTAAGGCTTCGTATCGCCGACTGTCGAACCGCTTCCTTTGCCAGCCACCGGCACGTAGACGCTCGATGCGCTGCTGTAGTGCGTCGTCGGAACATCGAATTGTTGAGGCAGCGGAGGATGGTCGGCTGATCGCTCTGGCATTGTCCAAGATGAAGCTATCACGTAGGCCAGGAGCTGTCCACGGCGCCATTTTCTCGCTAGATAGCGACTCCGAATCATCCAGTGTGTTGGCGCGAATATGGCGGGGTGGCGTGAAGAACTTAGGAGGAGCGGGAGAAGTGTCTCTAGGGAGAGTAGGGGTCTCCGGGGTGTCGTTAGGTACGGCAAGGAGAGCATCAATGCCATCGCGATGCCAAGATACCTGCGAGCGTAAGGCTGCGAGCTGTGCGGCCATCCTATTCATCGAGCGCGTCTGCAAGAAGGCGTCCAGGTTGAATTTGTCGTCGGCAGGACTCGATGTATTCGCCAATTGGTGGTCGCCAGGTATAGGGAATTTCGTAATATCGAGTGGGGATTCGGGAGGTGTTTTAAGAGCTGCCGCCGCCTCGGTCTTTGGTAACGGCTCCGACTTGATCTTCTCGACTGGAAACAGGGGGAAGGGATCAGGGTGCTGGGGGAAGATATCATCCTCCCATCCTAGCGTGGGACTATCCGGGCGGATGTACGGCTCAGGTTGGAACTCGATTAGGTCGTTCAGTCCTGAGAACGAAACCTTTTTCTTAGCCTTGACTACCGGCTTTGAGCTTGTCTTCGGCACGACCCCATCTTCGGCTGAGCACACAGACGTCCTTGGCGATGACAGCGTAGTGCTCGAGGTTGATAAGCCCGGAGAATGAAGGCTGGAAGCAGTAGAGCTAGCAGAAGCTGACCTCGTCCTACGGGTCATGTTTTCTTCTGTGCTCTGGATCAACGCCTCGGCCTTGTGGTAGTGAGCTTGCGCGTCGCGAAGCAGCCTAGTACGATAGTTGGATGAACACGATAGAGGCCGCGCACATAGCTCGAAGGAAGACGCGGCGTAGAAGTGCAGGTAGATGAGGTAAAGAGGTTCCACGGCTGATGGGTTCTTGAGATTATCCAAGACCTCGCAGCATCTCGTCGAACATGCCCGGTACTTGCGGTTGACATACTTGCGCTTCACCTCGTCTATCGCATTCCTCCATTCTACCGAAGTGAATGGAATGATCGGGAGTGTGGCCGGTGGGATAAAAGAGCCACGTTTTGTCGACCTAAGAGATGGTAGCGACTGTTGGCGACGGTGAACCAGCGATGCAGATGGGGAAAGAGATGGTGGTATAGCAAGTGACGCCCTCCTTCCCGTCTCGGCAGGACCAAAGCCAACATTCGACTTACTACCCGCAGATGACGGGAGCAACAGTGGAATTAGCCCGCTCATGGTTGAGTCAATGTTGGCGAAAGTGGGTATTCGCAGTGATGGTGAGCGCGTCGCGTCAAAATAGGCGAGGCCACCACGTGGTGGTTATATGAGATAAACGTATCTCTCTTATCACCCTTGGATGTCGAGTCCAGTGAGACAGCAGCTGAACCGTCCCGTGGTCGATTATGCAGGCTACCGAAGACTCGAGTGAAACACCAATGCAAGTCAGGATTTCATTGAAAAATCACCCAAGTGTGGCGAGATGCGTGTGCATACGTTGGACGAGCTGAATACTGATAGCTGATGATAGAATTGCGTATGACGAGTGATGTTCTGGACCTTGACTGGAATAACAATGCCTTCAATACTCAAAATTTTCTTGGTCGTTAGTGCCACAGTTCCAACGGAATCCGACAACGAGGTTCAAATTAATAATAAATAGAAACCGGGACACGGCTTGGCCCAGTAACCAGTTCCTTTCGTTCGGTATACTAGCTTGGATGCGGATTTCGGCGTTTTCGGTGTGCGAGATCGTTGGTAATAAGTACTGTTTAGTTGTATGGGCCCCTTCGTACCTTTTTTAAGGTGGCTAAAAGGAGAGAAAAATGAAGTTTTTGATAACCGCAGGGCTGGGGGCCTGAGACAAACACCTTCACCCTTTTCAATCCTCTGGTTCGGCTAAGAAAGCAAAGCCGAAAGTTCGAGATGACGACACGGACGAAGGCCAACAACCTCAGAGTTTATGTACTGTACGAAGTATATCTGGAAAATAAGCAAAGCGATGCAGGCGAAGAGGGTTGTCCCTGTTGACGTGGCTGGACGTGACTGTACGCGAATGGTATCAAAAGCAGAAAGCAGCAACAATACGAGGTATTCAACGATAAGGGAAAAAAAAGACCAAACAACATCAAAATAAACCGAAGATACGCAGATTGTGAGAAGGTCCGGATATCATGTCTATTAATCTTACAATTTCCCCAGGCGACCAGGTATCCACGAGATGGGAGTCGATCATTTGTGGCAGTCTGGGAGTCTGTGAGTCTAGTCTAGGGTATCATGTGTAAATTTGCTTCGAGTGAGGTCAAAGCAGAGCTGCAGGCATCTCGTCAGAGAGACGATAGGTACATGGTGGGTGCTCAAGCGGAACCTTGGATTGGTCGAGGCTTATGAGAAACGAGAGGCAAATGATCGACGCCGGCATGGGATACATAGGAAATCCCTTAAGAGCTAGGGCTAGGATGTGAGAGACTGGAGTACATAAAATGGCACTACGATGTAATACCCGGTGGGAGTGGAATTTTTGACATGCAAACTCGAGATAGACATGCATTCCAGTCTTGCCGTTTTTGGCTGATGGGTTTCCTCGTCGTCCACATCTGCCACCTTCAACCCCGATCAGCGATGTGCAATGCCTGTTGGCGAATGGAAGAGGGTGGCCGGCAAAGGAGACTGACACCTGAGGCTGGAATTCATTCCTGTTGTGGACTGGACCACACCTGTACGGAGTGGATGACGAGCCAATTAGTGTAACAGATGCCCGAGACTCGAGAGTCGGTCGAGATCCGAGCGCAAGAAAATATGACAAAAATGGACATGGGGGGTGGAAAAGAGATGGGACGAAGCTCGTAGCGAATAGGAAGCGTGAAACGGAGTGTAAGAGGCAGGTATGAGAAGCAAGTGAGGCAAGTAGTGGCGGGCCGCGCGGTGGCAGAGTGTGGCAGAGACAGAAAATGGCAGCGATGCCTCGACGCTACTTTAGGGTCCGTTCCATCCCTGTTTTAAACTGCCCGGCCGTGGAAAAGCGTGGCAGCCGTGGTTGCTCCCCTTGTTCCCCTTGCAGAACCCTCCTAGAACTCACAGTTCTTTACAGGCCTCCCCTAAGCCCCCCCTGCGCTATCCCCTGTGCTAGGTAACACTGCAGATACAGAATACCGAAACCACGCACTAAGACTGCGGACCGCGAGCTGCGAACCTGCAAACCCTTTCTCCTATTTTCCCCCTTCCATCCTACCAAGTTTTACCCGACTGCCCGACTATCTTGACCTTGGACAACAATTACACCTCTATCTGCATAAGTAGGTACAGGTAATCAATATTGTAACCATGATGCATGCTTAAAATTTACTGAATTCTAGCGCGAAGAATCCCTTCGATACCGAAGACAATCACCTCGTGTCCCGCTCATCTTGCCCTTCTCTTTCTCGACTTTTATGTAAACAAACAGCAACCCCGGCTATCTGGCAAGCAAAACGAGAACAAACACCGGCGCACAGACTGACAGATGATGATGCTAACAAGAGCGTGACATCGGCGCATTTAGTGGCCTATTCACCGACCTCTATGTGGCCCGAGTCATCAACCAACCCCCTGTCCAAGGTCCCAAACCGTAAATTCGCAATATTCCCCCCTGGTTCGAGTTTGCCAGGAACGGAAAGAAAAGGGCCCAAGCTCCTGCTGCAATGCTACGCTGGCGCAAGAAACATCTCTCAGTTATCGTCGATGATTGCGCTTGTTGGTCGCTACGTCGCAGCACATTAGTGCATACTATGGTACAATAGTGAGGTAGGCGTGTAGGAACATTAGTGACAACATCTAAACGCACCCAGACCAGCAGTTCCAACGTCCATCTGCGGCCGCCTCATGAACGCCGACTAGCGGGCGGGGGATTTCTCGCGTGGTTGTATTTGTCCGGCCAAAGGAAGACTCCCTAATGGTCCGCTTCTAAGACAACATCCTCTTACCTAGACACTTCACCAACCTTGGATGAACTCCTTCACTCCAGTACGTAACAATGATGAGGGGTTATGAGCTCTTCTGCACTTAAACGGCATGCGGGGTGCAACGCCCTACTCTTGGCGGCATCGTGATGGCTTCATCTGAGTCTAGATCACACCGCGATGATCCCCTCGTCCCCACCGCTCCTTCTTCATACACGGCCGGCAGTTTATGGATATTATCACGGTCACTTGACCGCAAGCCTCTGCAGGAACCAACTTATTACAAGATGCCGACGACCGAGAGCCAAGAATTCACCTCTACTTATCTAACATACGGGAACTATCCGTGTGGGAAGATCATCGAGAAGTATACTAGCGTTGGAAGTTTCAATCGCTATCTTGCATGTGAATTCTGCAGACCCCCATAGCTATATCACAACACGAAGGCGAGCGCGGCGGGGGCAATAGCGAAAGGGTATGCAGAGTTGATCATCTTAAACCCTCCGCGCAGGGAAAGCCGACGAATGAAAGTGGCTCGTAGAATATGGATCTTGCTTCATGTAGGTACTATGTAAGATTACTGTCCGATGAAGAGTTCGCAGCTACTAGTGTCCTGTCAGTTCGTTCCCTCGCCGTTCGCAATACCGGCGAAAGTCCGTTTCAAGTCAAGACCCTTCATAGCTTCTGTTCTGTTATGGGCAAGGTGGAGAGTCGGAGAATTTATATGCAATATTTGTATGCGAACTCTTCTTAAAATGGACATTATTTCCTCGTAATAACTGACCGCTTTGACAGCGCGAGGAGCGAGGCTAGCAAACCACGACGTTGGACGGACATGAAACATACCAGTTGTGGAATCGATCTGTATTGCCTTTTGTTTCTTCTTCTACAGTACGAAACATTTGGTATAGCCTCTGACAAAACCTGCAGGCAATCGTCTGAAGCAGGTCAATGATGCCATTCGCACGGTGGCTGGGTGGGTGGTCTTGTCATTGACCTCGTCGTTGATGACGGCACAGGCTTCAGATCCTTTGCCTGCCGCGTCATGTAATTTAATCCTCTCTTCTGCGAATAACTTCTTTCTGACCCCCCTCTCTGTAGGACTGATGAGATCCACGAGGACTCCTTCTTGTCCGGAAATTTGTTCCCGTGGACCCTCCCTATCTCTCCGTCCTGGGTGCTGTCGCAGAAACGACGGACGCCGTTGACCTCGGGCCGGAGCCTAGACTGTTTTGGCTTTCTTGGCTTTGCCTTTTAAACATGGTGGACATTTCTAACTCGGCGTGTCCAATCGTTTTAAGTTAGCACTTCGCGCGTGTCAGTTGGGCTGCCAAAACGTCCGGATATGCACCAACCTTGATACCGTCTTCCTACGAGCGCGCACAGACCGACATAGCTTCGTTTTAGGGGGCCCGTTTAAAGTGCCTACTGTCAAAGTGCCAATCACTTGCGTGAGTATGTCAACTTTATTAATCTGCACCTGTCGAACCTAGAACTTTCCAAAAGGTGGTGCATTCAACTATGGCTATTGTGACTGGTGGAATTTGATTGAGACGAGAGAGTATCCCAAAACACTCCCACACAACTTATCGAGTGCGTCTCCGACGGCGCAGATAACTACCAGATTACGAAATCGATCATTATGTGTTGTAATAACAGAGATAGTCCTAGGATATTCCATGCTTGACCATCTCCTTTCTCCGGAGACGAGTATGACCTTGGTGGGTGGCTGATAAGGCTGACGACAACGCAAAGCTTACAATACTCCCAGTAATAGCCACGTAATGAGCAATAATATCAGTACTCCTAAGCATATCAACCCTAAGTTAGACAGAAGGATAGCCTAGCCGTTGGAGATACCCGTATGGATACTGTAGCCATGTCTCTCCAACGTTGATCAACAGTTTCTCGACACTTCTAACTTCTGCCAAATTGCCAGTCTCTTTAAGTGTACAATGAGCCAACGTAGGTTATGAGGCCTGACTTACAGTCTTTTCATCCTTCATTTCATGCCATACTGTTTAGGTAACTGATAGAAGCTTTCCACGTTGGTGAATGACATTAGAAACACCATCATCAAATACGTAGTGGTTTCGCTGCAATGTGCTGCACAGTTCCAGTCAATATGGCGCAACAAATATTTACTTTTCTCCCGACTGAATTGGCGTTGGCTGCCGTCTGCATTAGGTAGTTTGAAGATATTGCTAGTCTAAACCATGATAGATACCGGCGAAATTACCACTCATGAATCATCTACAAGTGAAACTTCGTGATGAGCACCCAAGTAACCGGGCTCTTTGAAGGATGCAAGGCGGTGTGATTGCAGTTGATATTCCGCACGAGTTTGTGTCATAGCAAACAATCCTTCGAACAGAACGGGAAGGTCGTATATCTGAGAACAGACAGTAGCCGCATAACGAACCAAACCAGAAATGAGACCGTCTTCTCGTTAAATCTTTATTCCGCAGTGTCTTTTGCTATGAAGATCAAACAGTAACTCCATAACCAAATGACACAATAGCCGGTAATACCAGAAATAGGGGTCTCGATGACATAATCACTCCCGGTATCTCACCCCTCAAGCCAGACAAAATTGACGTCGAAAGCGATAGAAAATGGAAACTGAACTTGATCATGTTAACAGGATCTGTCATATCGAAAAAGACAGATCTATTAGTAGTAAAAGCTAAGAAAGGCCGAAGGGCTGAGAAGTTGCAACTTTTGATTGAACTTACTAAAAGAAAACCGTGATTTTGAGTTGTCCTACTCCCCAGTTACTTGGCTCCTGATAGACGAAGGAGATGCCATGTTATACAATTCTAAGCATCTACTAGTATGTTGAATCTGTTCGGTACATACATTTCATCAGATCTCACAAAACCGCCGAGTATGCTATTTGACTAGCTAGCACTAAGATGCGGCTGGAGCCTAGCCTGCATTTCCCAGCGCTGAACTATTCAAGCGAATAACCTCATCCAGACTGGTATCTGATTAGCCCCGCGTCGCGCTAGGCTGCTTGCGTATACTTGTCCCCTGAGCAGCTGTGATATACCATATTGAGAGCAGCTGAGGCTTTATACCTTCGCCAGCAGAGTCTAGCCTGACGATATAGATTCTGTGTTCGGGTGTGGCTTGCATATTAATAACGGCTCGAAGGGAAAGCCAGCTAGACTAACGTTTTTCTTACACCACGTGGGTACGTACCCGTAGAGGTCTAGAACCCATTTTCTCGAATCTCACGATGGCGTACTCAGCTTCTACCTATGGACCTCTAGCTTCATCGAGACCTCCCAACGTATGCTTATGGATTGACCTACCTTAGGGCAGGGCCCAACAGGTCTTTTCCTACTGCTGAGCCTCCAGAAACATGCAAACCTAAGCAGTATATTATCTACATTCAGGTCACGATGCAGAGCTAGAGCGTTCTCTTCAGCTAGATAGACTTAGTCGTTGAAAGTACCTAACGACTCTCATCCAATCGAGGGAGCGGCCCGAGGCTGGGGCAAGCGAGACGGTTCTTTACGCCTAGACGTTTTCCCACTAGTGGCGACGCCATGCCGCAGATTCATCACGAAGCCTTCAGCGACAGAGTCGAATTCGATCTTAGGCGAGGTGTGATGGGGAGAGGTGGCTGAAGGGATGGGACGATGCTATACGCAAGCTCATCGGGGTCCCCGAGGTATCCTAGATGCATGAGAACAACAAAGTACACCAGGCGGCGACGACCGCGAGGTATGAGTGTGCCATGAAGGATATAAAAACAGTGTCGCCCGCCCATCTAGGAGTAACCTATAACAGCTCTCAGACACATCAGCAACTCACAGATACCCAGCTTGCATACCTCGCTTTTCAGCCAGTCTTGATACTTATCCCTTCATCATCCTTAACTTGCACTCTTTTACAATGGCCGTCTTCACCACCCCCGAGCCCGTCGACGCCGTCGCCATCCAGGCGCAGGACATCGACACCCAAGCCGTGAGCATCAACGCAGCCCTCAATAAAATCACAACGACCATCGCAGGCGTCTGGGACCTCGACACAAGCAAGAAGGAGGCGCCCGACGCCAGCAAGGCTGTGTTCATACCGCACCGAAACCCAGGCTCGGAGTCCGTGGTCGAGGGGGACGACCGCAAACTCGTAGGCCCTGTGCATTTCCAGCCGGGTGGTAAATATAGATGTGAGTGCAGAAAACCGTCGAGTAGTCGCGGTATATGGCTAACAATAACAACACATAGCGATCCTCAAGCTCTTCATCAAGTACGAGAACCTGGGTGACAATAAACTCGCCCACGGAACCGGCTGGCTGATCCGGCCAGACGTGATGATCACTGCCGGCCACAACGTGTTCGCGTGGAAAGCAAACGGCGGACGCGCCCGCGAGATCACCGCTTACGCCGGGTACAACGGCTACTCCAGCATCAACCACCCGTCGGTCGAAGTGCGCAAGGCGAAGCGTGTCGTGACGACCTCGCAATGGCTATCGAACCGTGGGTCTATGGCGCACGACTTCGCCATGGTCATGTTCGACGAGCCGTTCACCAACATCACGCCGTTCCAGTACATCGAGACGCCGCCCAAGGACAAGCTGGAACTCGGCGTCGTAGGGTACCCGGCCGACAAGATTGATCCCTCGACCGGCGAGCGCGGCGGCCGCATGTACGAGCTGTTTGAGAGCACCGAGTACAACATCATGGAGCAGAAGGACACCATGCTCCAACACTTTATTGATTCTGAGGGCGGCAACTCGGGTGGCCCGGTCCTGCGGGCCAGCGACCTATGCGCTATTGCTACGCACGTGTATGGCGGTGACTCCAACACGGCGTCGGTGCTGGGGCGCTACGGTAACCCCGTGCAGGACTACATCGCCGCCTTCGACCTGCCTCTCGCAAACCCCAACCAGATCAACCTGGTCCCCGTTACCAACAGCCACATCTGCCAGCATGACGCGGCGACCGGCCACCAGGTCAAGGAGATCGCCAGGCTAGGGGATAACGTCGTAACACCTGCTGCTGCTGCGGGCGACTCAAAGAACGGCACGGCCGCGGTTAAGGTCGACAAGCCCGAGTTCTGGATCTTCGAGGGCGCGGACGAGATCTTCAAGCTCGTCAAAGAGATCGGCGAGACGCTGGGCCCGGTCATCGCGGCGCCCGTCGGCAGCGTCGTGGTGCCGGCCATCGTGCGCGGCATCAAGCTGGCGCAGCCTGAGGGTGCTTTCGACATGGACGCTGCGTTGCGCCGCGCGATCCTCGCCAACAGCACGCTTTTGATGGCAGAGCAAAAGAATGCCCATGAGGAGGGCTGGTTCGACAGCGTGAACAACGCCTTCACCGATGTTTTAGGTATCGACTTCAAGCCTGTTATTTCTGCTGAACCTGTTCTTCGCTTGCCCTTCAGGGAGGTCATGGGCGCGATCGGCGTCGTTGGCGATGCGGCCGAGAGGGTCGTTGCTGATGTTGCAGGTGAGATCACGCGCGGCTTGATACAGCGCGTGAATATTCCCGATGCGATACGTCTCATCAGACCCGAGAGCACGATGGACGTCGATGGTCCCGCCGCCGACGAGAACGCCGTCGCATTCGTGCAGCAGTTGGCGCAGGCCACAAGTGCGCAAGAGGAAGGCTGGTTCGACGACGTCGGGGACTTCTTCAAGGGCGCCGCGGACACCGTCGGCGATGTGGTATCTGACAGCGCGAAGCTAGTCGGCAGGACAGCGGTCGAGGGCGTTAAGCTAGCCACGGGTGCCGCCCAGGGCGCCATCGACGTGGTCGAAAAGGTGCCCGTCGTCGGCGACGTGTTCGGGACCGTGGTCCGCCAGCACCCGGCGTACGACGCATTGCAGCTTCTCAGCAAGGCAGCTAGGGATATCAAGATCGAGAGCGCGTTTGACGACGAGCTGAAGCCGGAGAGCGTGTTTGATGACCTGGCGCGCGAAGTGAGCAAGGTCGCGCAGGCCCTGATCCTGCACACCGTTTTGGCGGATCAGTATCTCACAGCGCAGATGGCGCGGCCCGTGGCGGAGCTCAAAGAAGAGGGCTTCTTCGACGACGTCGGCGACTTCTTCAGGAAGAAGCCGACCATCGTGGCGACCGCTGCTACCGCCATCGCGATCACCCCCTTCGGCCCCGTCGGCCTCCTCCTCGGAACTAGTCTCGCAGCTGCAGCGACTGTGCTCAGCAAATAGCCTTGAGTGTGTTGTGGCAAACTATTGGTTCCTCTGAATTATAATGGTGTCTGGAATAACATGGTGTAGGAAGCAAGGAATATAATGGATTAGTGTGTGTATATGGCTAGCGATAGGCAATAAATATGACTTTCTCTTTACGGACCCCCCTATGACTTAAAGAAAGAAGATATGTTGTCTTTAAAACATGGTGATAACTTGAAAATGTCCAGAATCATTCCGTGCTAATCATTAAATCCAGAATATACCACAAGTCATTCTAGACTGAAGAAGAGAATACGATAGCGTGAAAGAAGTTTGCTGCTAGCCAAGCATCTATCATTTCTTCAAGGTCCTTAGCATGACAATCGAAAGACCATCACGATAAGTATTAGCGACGTAAGCATTAGATCTGCTTTACCCGTTGAATTGAAAAATGTAATCTTGAGTGATGCGATGCTAACAAAACAACCAATGTGAAGCCCCTAAAATATCTACCTAATAATTTATCGCTGAAGAAAAGACAGGGTTGGAGAAGTAAAACCTAAAACCAGCGAAGAGAAAAAGAAACGAAAAAGTAAAGTCGCGACAACGACAGGATTCGAACCTGTGCGACCGAAGTCATTAGATTTCGAGTCTAACCCATTAACCACTCTGGCACGTTGCCTTAAGGTCTGATGGAATGTAAAGGGCTTATTGCCGACTATATAGCGCAAGCAAGAACGGCCGGGGTTATGCTTAATAGTAGCCAATCAGGGCCGTGCACCCCTGCAGTAGCCACACCTGAAAGCTACAGCCAATGAACTAGCTTCAGTGATGTAGCTCTCCACGATCACCATCACCTCGTGGCCTTGTAACCAGCGATCGGAGATTCACCAATATTGCCTCCTTATGTAAAGCCAACCCGAGTATTTGGACATCGCTCGATCTAAAGGAAATACGTCATAACCTACGTAGTTGTGGTTTACTTTCTTCAACCTCGTCATAGTAACTCTTTAGAATCACTCGTGAAAGTGCCACCCCCACGATGACGATGGGAAGAGGTAGTTGTAGCCTGAAGACTACCTGATGTAACTTTTTGGCAAGTCGTAGGGGCTTACCCCTTTTCTATGCGCATTGATAGAGTACGCGATGCTTAGATAGAAGAGACATTGTAGAACAAAAAGAGTAAATTCCAAACACCCGATCTTGCGGGTATGATAGTATTGACATCGCCGTGTAGAGTTCCGTTCTACCTCTGTAATGCATGCGCCTCTATAGGACCGCAGGATATAAATGTTTCTCTTAAGACAAAAAACCAGGCATCAAATAACACACCACTATATCTCCTACGGCACGCTCTTCTTCGCATCCTCCACCATCCTCGCCATTATCCTAGCGTGGATGCCCTGCCAATTGTTATCGACCTGGCCCTTCACAATGCCCACCAGCAATTTCGAGCACGTAATCTCGCAATCCTCAACCAATTCCAACTCCGCTTCCTCTTCCCCGTCACCAGCGGCCTCTTTCCTCTCACGTACATACCACCGCGTCTCCATAACCACGGCCAACGGACTCCGTATGCGCACAAACAGCCCATCCTTCACATTCACCAGCTCCTCCCTGCTGACGACGCTGGAGCTCCACACGGGGTTCGGCACGTGGTCGACGACCTCATACACACAAACGGCGGGGCGGCCCACGGGCTCCACGTCCTGCGGCAGCTGGTACGTCTGCCGGGCCGCCGCGGCGTCCGCGCTGCTCTCCTTCTCGTCTTCTGTGACGGGCGCCAGCGTCCGGTGCGACACGTGGTGCGGGTCCGTCTTCAGGAAGAAGTCGTGGTCGTGTAGGAGCGCGACGGCGGCCTCCTTCGTGACCTTGCCTGGACTGCTGCCCTTTGCTGTTGATGATGGGATTGGTGACGCGTTGACCAGTTTGGTCTTCCCCGTGAAGACTGCCCAGCTTGTTAGCAAGCTAGCTACTAAGGCTATATGAAAACGCCATGTCATGCCATGTCATGGGTAGTAGGTATGTATATCAGAGGTAGACGTTTGCGAATAGGGAATGTGATTCATCAACCCATGATGCTGCGGGGGTGACAGGAAAAGTGGGAGTGACCGGGCATATGAAGTTCGACTTACACGACATGTTGACTGTCTTGTTAATATTCTATTTTTGGTGTGGCTTTTTCGTTTCAGTCCAGCTGTGCAACAGGTGTATGTCTGTGACTCCAGATATAGAAAAAAACTAAAAATCTGGACAGATGCTACTATTTAAAAAAGCTAAGAGGTTGGTCTGTTGGTCTCGCAAGTTTATCTGAGCGCGAATCCCTCGTCTTTAATTGCTGATCAGGGTCTCAACGTCGCTTATCTACCCGCCAGCCTAGGCGGCAACAGCACTGTTAAACCCCCTGACATCATCACCGTTTAGGGGGGGCAAGGGGGGCGATAGGGCTCGCCATCGTATAACGCAACGCATGTTCCAACTCCCGAGGTTGCCGCATTGGGGGGTTATTACAGCATAGCCTACAGGGCCCTACAGGAGGGGCTGAGCTCGCCTGAAGCGGGTGTACCCCCAATACAACACCCCGATAGCCCAACTTTACAGCACGGTCCGCTTCCCGCGAAACCGATCTAGGCACACTACCAAAACCCGATCATGTTTCAACCCGAGGAAAAAAAAGGGGGTGAGGGTCGGGAAAGGGAACGACGGTTACCAACGTGCCAACCTTGCTACGGTCCTGAAATAGGGTCCTATAAAATCGGCTCGCCTACCTCGCTCCGATGCTGATCAACCCGAGACAAATGTCGATCTTGTACCCAGGGCGGCACATATCAATTCCTATCACGCAGCTGAAAAGAAGGGGGAACCAACACTCGGCGAAAATCATTAATAGTTGATTGTTGCTATCAGAGCAGCTGCGGAATGCAGTTATGCTATATTCTCTCTTTTTCTCTCCCCTCTCTCCCATGCCTAAGGCTAAAAGCCAAGCCGCTGTTTCTTAATAACTTAATAAGGGTATCTCAAGTATGACCGACGTCCCCAAATCGCATCGCATTCTCTAGAACTTTTATGTGTCGTATACCTACCTACTGTCCCTTACGATTCTCGCCTTTACATGCCCTGGAGAAATCACAACCTCTCCAGTGTCTTAATTAACTAATCGTCCAGAATCACGACTGCTTGCCCCCCTTGCGCTCTAGGCTTCGTGGTCGCCATGTTCCTATGGTACGAGGCATGCGCTGGGTTCTTAGCTTGCATCTGTGCCTTGATTTGATTCTGCTTTACGAGGGTTGGGGACTGCATCGCGAGCCGTCTGATTGCTTCGTCGATCGCCCTGATCAACTCTCCCACCCTATAGTCCGTTTTGCTCGCAGCGCAGTCAACTAAGGACTGCCACTGCTTGTCTTCAGCATTGAAGACCTTGTCGAGCGCTTGCTTAAACTCGTCATCAGGTCTCTTCGCTGTTCCGGATTCCTCACGGAATATGTGCCATTGGGCTTCTTCTTTGTGTTCACGGAGTCTGATCTGCAATGACAATCTCCGTTGGGAGCTGACAGCCCTGTTAGGCCCGGGCAGATAGTAACGCATAACGTACCAGTCGAGATGGTATGCGACGACTTCGACCCGGCCTTGATTGTTCATTGCGAAATGCTCCCAAGCATCCTCGACCGCATCGAGGGCACGGTGTATCGGTAGAGTGCTCGACAAGAAGAACGGCAGTTTCAAGCAGCGTAACTCTGAATTTATCAGATGCCGGAAGTGATCCAACGCGCGTAGCTGCGGATTGCCCTTTTCAAACGAAAGGTTGATAGCATCCGGGTTGAGACTTAGCGTCACCTTCCAGCGCTTGTCTTGCAGCTGTCCTGCCGCATCGCTCTCCGGCTTAGTCTCTGGCTTTATTTCCGACTTCGATTTGTTGGTATATGTAATCACAACTTTAGTAAGCGTAATTTCTTCACATTGGATATCTCTATCGCTGCGGCGTATTGCGTCGATGCAGTCGGCTAGTTTGTCGATGGCCTGCAGGCGATGCGCAAGCGTATCCAGTATGGTAGTGCCCACATCTGCTTCCAAACGAAGCGCGAACACTCCAAGACGCCTATTAAACGCTACATCCCGTCCAACGTGGCCCTTAAGGAGACCAAATCTCGAAGGGTCCGAGACCTTTAATCGAGCATCCATGACGACGCGTAACGACCCCTTCGATAATTCTTCCTTTGTCGCAACACTAGTACTGGGAGCACTATCGCGGTCCAGTACCTGTAGCTTCCCAGAAGATTTTTGGGTGCCTTTAAACATAATCTGCACGAAATCGCGTGCCCAGCTTGCTGTCCGTTTTTCCGATTCGTGTGGTCGTCTGAGAATGTCCGAAAGCCGTATCAAGATATCAGGTACCTTCATGCTCGCGGGGAGAGAGTAGTTAGTTCCATCGTGCGTGATTTGTCTTATCCGCCGTTGGCGTAGGGTTCTTAGATCTGTCGTTTGCGAGATAATTGCAGCGGTAAACATAGTCAAGTCAGAGAAGAACTGGTCTCCAAGCCTTGGCGCATGAGAGCTGAGCGGTAGATTGGTGTGCGAAGAGATCCGGGCCCCTTCGTCGTGGTTTTTGCTACGGTAATTATGTTAGTCGTCATTTAGGATAAGGTCGTATTCCAATACTCACACTTCCATCAACCACCACTTATCCCCGCTCAAGCTCAAGTTTACCATTATATACCAATTATCTGTCCAGCCATGTCGCCTGAGCCATAGGAGCTGACCTATTTCCCGCAAGCTTAGTGTCTCCTTAATAGCATCCATTTTGACAGGACCTTTCGAGATGAACCATCCTGGGCCCTTCCCCCGTCGCTTGATTTCATCTACCAAATACTGGCATCTGAGGTTCTCTAGACAAGCAAGCCCGTCATGAATGGGATCCTTGGAGTTCCAGTTCAGTCTTTGTTCTCTAATCCACGTAATATTTGTCTGCGGGCTCATCGAGAACATGCCGGTAGAAGAGCTGACACCGACGGTGACATAGTGGCGATACCCCAATTGCATCTTCAGTGACGATTGTGTTGGGTCGTCCTTGTGTACATCTAGGACGAGGCCGGTTTCGCGCTTAGTGAACCGCCCATTCGACTTTAACCTAGAGTAGATCGAGAGAAGGATTTCTCCAACGTGTTTGGCGATGACACGATTGAGTAGGTCCTCTGTCGAGATATCCGCCTCATTTAGCGGAATATCCGCATCCATTACTTCCTTGTTGTCCTTGAACCATCGCAAGGTGAGATGACTGCATGACTTCGGATCTTCGGCAGTATTAGCCCTCCTGCCACTATGAACGCCTAGAATGATCCAGCTCCGCGGACCCTCCGGCGGATAGCGACCGACCCAGTACTGAATCGACATGGCACGGTGCAGTCGCTCTATCTTGAGCGTGTCCACCCAACGACCCCTACTTAATTCAAGAGCTTGGCGCATGTATTCGGATATCTTGTAAGTCAGTACAAACTCATGGAGATATTTAAAACAACCGTTTAACCCGTCTTTCTCTAGTACTTCGTTGACTTTGCCTTCCAAATACATCCTCAGCACGTCTGACAGCTCGGCTGGTGCTGGCGTAAAGGCGAACCGGAAGTCAATGAACCAAAATTGCTTGTCGAAGTCCTCGTCGGCTATCGTTAGGTCTACCTCGAACTCGCCAGGCACTTTGAAAGTAACGCGGCCAGAATGGATAGTATAGTCACGAAAGTAGTATGGGATACTATCGTAGTCTTCTAGATTTAGGCGAATGGAGAGGAGCGTGTTCACGTTCTCGATCCATTGCAATTGCTCTTTATTGGTCAAGGGGGGCGGCTCAAGGTAGTTGAGATCCGGCATCCACGGGGCGGCTCCGGTAGAGAGTATGTAGTGTGCAGTGTGTAGATCGGGATTCGGAAGTCGTGCAAAGGCCAGTCCGGTCTTGATGGTTATGATCTGGTCGAGTATTTCCATATACTTTGCTTGTTGCTGTCTGAGTAGGCCCATCAGGTCGATAAGCTTGCTTACGTTTTCGGCGTTCCTGCTCCATCTCGCGATTACTGCCACCTTCACCCACTCGGCGTGTTTCTCCTGGACGAAGTTCAATAGTCTACTCTTCTTAGTAAGATTTTCTGGAGAAGTGTCGTCGGTCGCAGCGCTAACGTGAGCGGAATTTCCATTGATAGCTGTCGCAGGTAGCTGCGTCTTAGCTAGAGCGATAATTTCGTCGCCTAGCTGGTTGTGGGTTTTCTGTGCGAGGCGTGAGAGCAGGAGCCCCAGAGGGACAAAGCCCATGGTGACATGTTGTATTTCATCTGGGAGGTCGTTCATACGCGACGGATTAGTATTAAGTCGTTGTGGTAGCGCCGACTTTGCGCCGTCGCCATTCTCGTTTCCGTTTATCATAGCAGAAGTTCCCTTATTATCCCCAAGCCCAGATCCAACAGAAGCGCCATTCGGTCGGTCAGAAGTCGATTGTGGCGCGAAGGTACCGTTGCCATTAACGAACTGGAACTGACTATGATCTCTGTCATGATTCGTGGGTAGGGGTGCCCGAACGCCGTTCTCCATCATGACGACACCGGGCATCATATGCCTCGAACCCCCTTCCGCCGGCGCGGCGCGAGACTAGAGTAGGGCTCACCAGGACGTGTGCGGTGTCGGTCGAGGAACAAGATACGGATGGCAATGCGATTATGCACTGAGGCATGTGTGGGTGAGTGCGTGGACGAAGGAAGGGAGGACAAAATTCGTATTGACGCGATTTAGTTGGGCTAGTAGTTTCGTCCTGTTGGCACGGGGGTAATTTTTTTCTTCTTGTTTTCAACCTAGGGAAGGTTGACTACGGCACTCGAGGAAAGACGAGGAACAAGAAAATAATGGCGCTTAGTGTGTAATGAACGATGATTCGGGAATTCGTAGGTGGGTGGGCGCAAAGGTGGTAGAAGTGATTATGGGAAGTAAAAAGGACCAAGAGACGCGATGCTCGGGAAAATGTCGCTGGTACAAAGAATGGCGAGAGGTGGAATGGATTTCATGCGTTGAATGAAATCGTCGAGGCAAGGCAAGGTAAGGCCAAAGGGCGGGTACCGGATGACGGACAGAAGACATAGAGAACCCATAGAGAACCCAGGCCTGCCATGGAAACTGCCTGCCAGCGCGCTTTGCTTCTTTGCCTGAATGTTGTCTTGGCGCAACTTGGTTTCTTTGATTGCTTTGGTACCCTCCCACCATTCAGCTGCCTTGTTGTTACCTAGCGCACTAGCCACACTCGGTAACTGCATTGTACTTGTACTTGTACCTGTACTTGGGATTACAGGGCTCTAATGGGGCAGTTTGAGCCACATGCAGTGAACCCTGGTTAATTTTAGTGCCCTCTGGCCATAGCTTCGGTGGAGGTGCCTTCTAAAATAAAATTATCAGTGAATCCCAGGTACCTAATGCAGATAGACGGTGTTCATGTTCCTTACCACTGCAGCACCTGTCAGTCACCAACTCTTTTGTTCGCTTGTCTCTCTAATAAGACGGCATGGAGACGACACGTAGGAAGCATCGTGAGTCACTAAAATAACCCATCCATATGCTATGATTGACATTTGACATTTGACATTCTGGCTATGCGACTAAAAACTGAGATTCATTCATCCTTATCCATGTCATGTCTCACGGTTGCGGTACCACCTGCCTACTAGATTTGATTCCCCTACCTACGTGTTTTCCCCCTCCCCTCTCTAGTTACGTGTAGGAAATCGACGTTGCTATTCGGGTCATCAGATATGATCTCTTTTTCCCCTCCTTGCTGCTGGTATTGCTTCGTGAGAGGTGGTCGCAGTGAGACAAGCCTGACCAGCAGATATCGCCCTGGGGCGACCTATAGGAAGCCCCCCGTAACCGGAAGTCCTTATTGGAGATTGAATTCTCACCTCATTTTTTACAACTCGGCTCGCTTGCTGTAAACCTGCCTACCTGGGCAGTTGCTAAGTCTAGCAGGAGTTACCTATTTAACGG
The DNA here is from genome assembly GCA_028571165.1 of Hypoxylon perforatum. Taxonomy (NCBI): domain Eukaryota; kingdom Fungi; phylum Ascomycota; class Sordariomycetes; order Xylariales; family Hypoxylaceae; genus Hypoxylon; species Hypoxylon perforatum. Next base: position 2,055,926 of record JAOXNQ010000001.1, read on the forward strand.
CATAGATGTCAGCAGATGTTCAGCGACCCTACCCTTATGAACTCTTCGAAACGTTCTCAAATCCGCCTTATTTCCCTTCCCTTGCAGTGCGACACAGACTAGTTCTGATGAACTTCTCGCCTATTGTTCAAAAGCGTCAATCGTATAATAGCCAGTAACATCTTATACAGGCCATATTGGATTGCGCCAAGGATGAAACTGTTCACGGGTTATAAATTCTCCCCCTTTGATTAGTACGACTAATAACTATGGTTATAATATATGTAATCAGGAGACGAGAAGATATATTACCTATCAAAAAGAAGGTAGTACAATGACAGACACGGTTGGGCAGCTTGGGCTTACCTATCAAGAACTATTATTCGGAACAAGTACGATCATTGGTTTACGGGCAACAAGAAAGTGGCAGAGATAAAACGAATACTAGACATAAAGTAATTGTAATACAAATTAGATAATTCAGCTTAGAAATCGTAGTCGTACAGGAAGTTAGTTGCCTTCAAGCTGAAAACGTGAAAACATGAAGAGACTCCGAAGACTCCGGTGGTTTCCGGGTGGGGCCGTACGCGGAATTTGCGGAATCGGGAGTGACGTCGAAGCTGATAAAATAAGAAAAGTATATCTAGATGCAAGCTCCCGGCAAGACAAAGCACACCAGCATCGCAAAACCAAAAGTTTACCATCGGTTTTCAACGAAACGCCAGAGAGAGATATCATGTCGACAGGTAATTTTTCGTTGGCCAGCAAGGTCAAGGTAAGTATTTACCTCACACCTCCCTTTTAATACACAAAGACGTCCACCACTGCAAGTCTATCACATGTCTTATCTCACTCAGCTGACATAATCCCTATCTGCTACACAGCTGTCGAGCGGCAAGCTCATGCCGCAGATCCAGCTCGGGCTCTACCAGATGAGCGGCCGGGAAGCCAGGTCGTCCGTGCGGTGGGCGTTGGCCTCGGGCTACCGGGGCTTCGACAGCGCGCAGATGTATCGCAACGAAAAGGAGGCCGGCCAGGGGATCAGGGAATTCCTCTCGAGTCCAGAAAACACCGAGGGGCTGAAGCGCGAAGACATTTTCTACACGACGAAGCTGGTCAGCAACAGCACGTCGTACGAGGCAGTGCGCCAGTCCATCCGCCAGTCTATCCGGGCTTGCGGACTTGGCTACATCGACCTGCTCCTTCTCCACAGCCCCTTTGGCGGCACTGAGGCACGACTGACGACTTGGAGGGCAGTTGAAGATGCGGTCGAGGAAGGTCAGATCAAATCCGCTGGCGTTAGTAACTTTGGGGTCCGACATGTCAGTGTTTATTCTCTTCCACTAAGGAGTCTTGCTTTTGGCGGTATCCGGCAGAATTAATGGACTAACGACGTGGATTCAGATCGAGGAGTTGATGGCTTCGCACCCAAGGATTAAGCCGGCTGTCAACCAGATTGAGCTTCACCCTTTCAACACGCACACTGACATCCGGGCCGCATGCGCCAAGCACGGTATCATTCTAGAAGCTTATTCACCGCTGGCCCAAGCTCAACGAATGAAGCACCCGGACATTGTAGTGACGGCTAAGAAGTACAAATGCACGCCAGCGCAACTTATGGTCAGGTTAGTTAAGCTTTCCTTTTGAAGAGAAACTTGCAGTTTGGACATTGACAGCTGGTATAGGTGGTCGTTACAGCACGGGTTCGTTCCGTTGCCTAAGAGCACCAAGCGCGAACGCCTTCTCGAAAATGCAAACATAGGCTGGTTCGAGATTTCAAAAGAGGACATGGAGCTGCTGGATGAACTGGACGAAGGATTAGTCTGTGACTGGTGAGTTAGACCCGCGCCGTATCGAACAAGTATACTGATTCTGTGTTGTAGGGATCCTACAGATGCGCCATAAATTTGCAACGGTTAGGTAAAGGGCTATACTAGGTGCCGGTGGTCCTTATTATTGACGTTATGTTTTTCTTTTGCTTTCCTTTTCTAGGTCTATCGTGGTAAAGGGGACACCATGGTGTTGTATTGCTCTTTTAATAAAATTACTCGGGACTGATATAAAACGTCTCTCCTTATCGCCCATATGCAAGAGACAATCCGTATGCAGGTTCTGACCATATATTCAACCGTGTTTGGGGTGCCAGAACTGCTCGAGCAGTTGTAGCTCAAGATCTTCAGCTTGAATCATGAAGAGGTTAATACTGAACTGAGATTCCAGTTAATATGACCTGAGGAAGTCACAGGGAATCCTAGCACGTGTGATCATGGTGCCCGAATCAAGGCTAGCAATAGACCGCTACCCAAGGAAGTGCTATATGTTTCAAGAGAGTAATTGTTATTCCCTGGTTTTGGTGAATGTCGAGTGTGTAGCCTCAATTCCTAACTAAAGTTGATTGAGGGTTCTCTAACAAATAATATACCAAAACTTGACTACCTGTGATGCGATACATATAAGATGCTGGGGGTCCTTTTCTTGAGATATCTAGGCAAAAGACACATAAAAGTCTGCCTAGTTCCATTTCGATTCCTTTCCACTTTAACTCTCTGTTTCGCTTGATGTCCTGTTTCCATTCACGGTTCTAGTTCTAGTCTCAAGTCACTTTTAGGAACACCATGAGATAAAGACCGAACCCTCTCGCATATTTCATGTACCAAAGACAGACGAGAACACTCATATTGTACCAGATTACACTAACAAAACATATAAATATGCCTCGCTACTCCTTTTCTGACGACCCTTCCGTCATGCTCGATGTTGACTACGAATCCGAGCAATTTATTTAGCGACCCGCTAAGCCACCAGCAGTTCTTAAACGCTTCGAGTTACTTTACACCGGTAGACCACGAGGGCATAAACCAACAAGCCCAGTGAACTACAGAATACCCAGCCTCCCCCCTCGTGACGATGTACCTCCGCCGCCGCTACCGCCGCCGCCCCAGCTCCCCACTAAGTAACCATGGTCGGGCTAGAATCCTGCGAGACGAGGACGTTTTGTCAGACCCCCCAAGGCTCTCCCTGAGTTCTCGTGGCCGCGACTCCAACGAAGCGGACCAGGACGAGAGACGCGAGCAAGACGGCGACACCACAAATACAGGAGGGGACGCGGGGCAGAAGAACAACGCCGAGGCTAGAAAAGAAATCGTGTTCGACTCGGATCATATCGACCATTTGGGTATATGGTTCGTGAGGAAGAGCGTCAACGGAACCATGAGCGACGGCATGAGGAAGCCGGACGCCCAGGAGCTGAGGCAGTATCGGAGAGCCATTCTCAAGGGGATAGAGGAGGGACTCTCGTCGGTGGGCCAACGAGAGCAGCGATTTGCTAAGATGTGGGAGAAACGGTATGCCTAATAGGAACGGACTGTTTTGCACCTTCTTAGGTATCTGTCTCATTCAATTAATATCATAATCACCCCCTGCTATTAACACTACTGAGTCTTGGTGTTGCAAAAAACGCTCGTATATGTGATCATGAGAATAGATTTTACATGTTTTTCTATGCGTAGCCCAACGTAGAGTTTTCCCCTTATGCAGTTATAAAAGTAGCAAAAAGCGCGCGACAGCGGTAAAAAGCAGATCGCATCGCATCGAATCCCTCTACGTAGGCATGTACCCTCTAAACCGCCTGGCTGTACCCTCCCAACCGTCTGCGCCCGTATTTGTACCATTTCCTGGCCTCGTCGGCCCAAAACACTAAGCTCGCCAACGTGACCAGCCTGATAAGATCGAATAACCCCAAAGCCTCTGTCTGAAAGACCTCCTGGAGCCAAGGGAAGTAGATTACAAGTAATTGACCAGCTAAGCTCAGCGATACCGCCCAGTTGAACAGCTTGTTGGAGAATAGGCCCACCTCGCCCCTGAAGATGGACTTGCTCTCTGACCGACAGGTCAAGGCATTAAACATATCAAATAACACAAAACAGGTGAACGTCATTGTCGTGTCGCGGCGAGTGACTTCACCATCCGATAGCATCTCGTGCGTGTACACGGCCATCGTACCGACCATGATGATTGCGGCCGAGGTTATAACACGTTGAAGAAGGGCTTTGGTGAGAACCGGTTCGCTTCGAGTACGAGGCGGGCGAGACATCACATCAGGATCCACCTGCTCTACACCTAGAGACTGGGCCGGCGGGCCGTCCATGATAATATCTTTCGAATGGTTAGCTATGAATCAAAAATTGAGAAGTTGAATACTTACTGATCCAGAGGATCTGCATGGCGTTCAAGGGAGTCTTGAACCCCATGCAGGTACAGAGGAAGACCAAAGCAAGACTAGCCACGCTAGTGCTGAGCTGGAATGTAATGAAGTTCTGGATGTTGCTGAATATGCCCTTGCCCTCTTCAATGGCGCGGAGGATCGTGGAGAAGTCATCATCTGTCAGAATCATGTCTGAAGCCTCTTTGGCTACGTCGGTCCCATGTAAACCCATAGAAATACCAATATCAGCCTTCTTCAATGCTGGCGCATCATTAACTCCGTCCCCAGTCATGGCGACAATATCGCCACGGGATTGGAGCGCTCGGATGATTTTCATCTTGTGATCCGGATTTGTACGCGCAAATATAGTAGTGTTTTGTATTGCTCCTGCCAGATCCTCCTCGGTCATCGCGTCAAGCTCATCACCGGTGAGTACAGGCTTTACCGCGCCCTGGTTCGACGAATGTTCGCGCGGTGTAGCAATATGCATACCAAGCTCCCTGCCAATAGCCAATGCCGTGGTTGGGGAGTCTCCGGTAATCATGATAACTTTGACGCCACCTCGCATCAACTTTCGGATAGAACGAGAGACCCCAGGCCGTGGAGGGTCACTCATTCCTACTAGCCCTGCAAAGGTTAGGCCCTTATATAACTCCTCGCTTTGAGATACTCCCGGGCTTTGACTCCTATCTCCGTTAAGTGGTGTTGTGCTCCGGGTAGACGTATGCCCTGCCCTGACCCGTGACGATTTTGCAACTGGGCCACTCGCAAACGCCAAGACTCTAAGCCCCTTTTCAGCCATTCTTTCGGCTGCCTGAAATGCTTCTTGTCGTCGAACGGAATCTATGACAACCTCGCGGCCTTCAGCAGTGAGATACGTATCACAAGCATCGAGGACTTTGTCGATAGCGCCCTTCATATAAGCATACTCCTTGTCGCTGTTTCCAGGTTGTGCGCCGATCACCACTCCCATCCACTTCTTTTCAGAGCTGAAGGGGGTTTCGGCCGTCCGGGGACCAATCGAATCTCTCACGTCGTGTTCTTTGAACTTGTCAAGCAGATCGAGCATTGCAACGTCAGTTGGCTGTCCGACCCACCGCGTATACGGCGCAAAATCTCTACCCTGAGAATCTGGCAGTGTGGTTTTCATGGAATGAGCGAGACGCCCGTTGTTTGCAATGTTGCCAATCCGTAAGATTCTCATTGCGGCAGCATCAGGTGTCTTTTCCATCGCTTCGTCGTCCGAGTCCACGTCAATTGGCTCCTTCGAGCCAAAATACCACATCTTGGCTGTTGTCATGTGATTCATAGTTAGAGTTCCTGTCTTGTCGGAACAGACAACATTAACGGAGCCTAGCGTCTCGACACTTGGCATTTTTCGAACGATAGAGTTGTGCTTTGCCATGCGATGAACGCCGAGAGCGAGCGTGACTGTGACAATAATAGGCAATCCCTCGGGAATCGCTGCGACAGCAAGAGAAATAGATATAGTAAAGATCTCGAGAATCTTCTTACCCTGCAACAGCCCAACCAGTGATATCAAGCCGATAATGCCAAACGATATCTGACTGAGTTGTTGTCCTAGGTGGTCCATATTCTGCTGTAGGGGAGAACGGGGACTCTCGGTTCCTGACACGCTGGTAGCAATAGTTCCAAAATGCGTGTTTCCACCAGTAGCAAAGACAATGCCCTGTCCATGGCCAGACTTGACTAATGTTCCCATGTATGCAATATTGTTGACTCCTTGGTTGCGCGCATCGTCTCTGGGTCCTTCATCATATGAAGGAGGCGACAGGGCGGACGGACTTGGGAGGCGCAGCGCAGTCGGCTCAACGCCACGGAATCGCGCATCGGCAGTCATTCTCAGCGGCTCATTCTCTCCAGTAAGATTAGACGCATCAATTGTTAGATCGGCAGCTTTCGTAATGCGGATATCGGCCGGGATACGGTCCCCCGTCGTGAATAGTACTACATCTCCGGGTACCAATTGAGCTGCCATCACCTTGGACGACGTTGCTTCTAACAATTCTTCGTCGGGCATTTCTGAATCGGACCCAAAAGACTTCTCCTCCGCATCACTAACAGCCGGGGGCCATGATGGATTCCTATTACCAGCGCTGGGCCGCGTAGACTGTGCTCTAATTAAATGAGCATGATTGGGAACTAGATGGTTGAGAGCTTCTATCGATTTTTCGGATCGGTATTCTTGCACGAATCCAACTGTGACGACTATTGTCACAGCGATGGTTATGCTGACAGCATCATCCGTATTTCCAACGAAAATCGAGAGGAACGCGGAGATGAGTAGCAGTATAATAAGAGGCTCTCGAAATTGCATTATAAATCTCAGCCATAACGGATCCGGAGGTTCGTGAGGTATCTCGTTCGGGCCATAGTCTCGAAGTCGTGAGAGGGCTTCGGGGGGTGTAAGACCGTGGGTTAAAGAGGTCTGAAGCCGGGTCGCCGTTTCGATCGGCGTTAGGAATGAATATCCTTCCGCTATAGACTATAATGATGCAGAGGTATCAGCGATCTACTCTTGCTAGCATGAAAGTTGAGAAGAGTTCGTCTCATCCGCAAACTCAACACTCTGGATGGAAACCTTACCCGTGATTGAGCAGATGTTGTTCGGGCGTGTCCCGGTCTTCTAGAGGTAGACCGAGACCGTTCAAGCATTTCCTCTCCATCTTGATCATGTTCTCGATCTACTCCATTGATAATGGGTACTGTAAATGGGAGTAATGACTCGCCGCTGGACTCGCGATCGCGCCATAGCCATGGCATTTTGGAAGGTGGAAGATGGACGGGCGAGCCGGAGGGACGCAGTACTGCATGGAGCTTTAAGTAGCATCAACGATATAGGGGATTGTAGAGGCGAGCAAGACGTTATGGGATGAATTATGAAGTAGTCGAAGAATACATATTAGTGAACAAATAGCAGTGCTTGGTACGAATGGTATGAATAGTATGGATACAAGTGACGTGTTGGTTAATACTTTTAGTAGAAAAAGATCTCCTTGGCAACTTTTTTTTGGTTTTGGTTAAAATGCGCGATCTGAAAAGACGTGGACCTTGACCTGTTTCCAATTCGGGGCCGTCCTCCAGGTCCGCCAGGTACCATCCTAGGCGTTTAATATGCAGGCGATACAAGCTCCCGATCCTGGAACTTCGCCTGCCGATACCGTACCAGCGTACCACCCGACCCCTGTGAGCCTACCTAACGTAGCATTTTAGCGTATCTTACCACGCTAAAGCAAGATCCTCTCCCCGTACCCTTTCCCCAGTTTGCATTGGCGCTGTGGCTGCAGGATATTCAGCCTCTTCAAGCAAGAGATGAAGCTTGGGTATCGAAAGTGAAAAGTATTATATTTGTTAACTGGATATTATTGAATTTACATACTCTATGACGCAAAGGAAAGAAGGCTCTGCTTGGTTTCATGATTATAACGATAGAACTCTCTGAAAGGTTGCAACCAGGTTAATTTGACAGTTAAGTTAATGATATCGAAGTGATAACTTAGGTAGTGAACAGTATTGAATCTTGCCTTGAGGCAAGGGGTGGAGGATCTGAATAGAGAACACCGAACTAAATAAAACGACCTTATATACGGTTGAATAAGACTGTAACAAGAGAGCTTAGGTAAATGTATATAAGATTTGTATTAGTTTAGGTATTTTAGATAAGTTACTTGCCAATGCCTTATGACCTAGGTTATTTTCAATTCTCTATGATAAACCAACTAGATATATGACTCGGTAGTCTTTCGGATCCGTATAGGTCACCGTGGGCTTGAGTCTGGATTGTGGTAGTACTCGGTGGCAATTGGGAATGTTGAAAAAGATTCTTAAGAAGCAGTGTATGCCTCGAAAATTTTGGAGACGATAACTGTTTGCAAATATAATTTTACAATGTCTCAGTCGATATGCATATTGTTCGTGGCATGCTTATGTTCTACAAACATGTCTAGAATACCTAATATGATGGAGACAGCACAAGGTATGTTTTAGCTGACGTAGGAGTTGTAAGAGGTAGGTATGCAGTTGGTGAGCTCGACTTGCCGTTGGCCTTGAGTTACGAATAGGTAGACCAAGAGTCGAAGGCGCAAACAAAGCGAAATCTCGAGGCTTTGTGTATTCGTGGCGAGATGAGTAATTGCCGCAGACTAGATCTCATTACCTAGGTAACAATATAAAAGTGTCGAGGCATATCGTATAGAAAAACATTCAAAAGAATCGCAACTTACCTAGACGATGTAAACGTCAAGACCAGCCACTGGATTTTCAACCCGGAAGAGGCTACCTACCTAAGGTACCAAGATTTCAGCATCGGTACCTTACCTAAGGTGCCTGTAATTTCAAGCCACAGCTTCAATGATATAAATGCCAATCAGAAGCCCCGAATCCAGTGGTATGCTCCACCAAAGATCCCAGTCAACCTCCAGCCACTTGGATTTTTAGCAAGGAAACGGATGATTTTTTTTTTAGACGCCCAGGTCTTCAGCAATCATTTGCTTGCGGTCAGTGGACAGCCCAGGCCCGATCTTGCAGCACCCTTTTCCATACGCAATTCCCCCCGTTCCCCTCCAACTTCATAATTTCAATCTTCAATCCATTCGCCTTCATTCCCGACCCTGCGGACACGGTCGTCATCCACTTGATATATATTTGCTGTCGCTCTCAACTTTCGGTCCCAGTCACGCGCATAATATTGAGTCTGCGCATTGCGTGCGCTGATTGAATCGCGTGTCATAATCAGGAGTCAGTGCGATCGTTGGTGGCCTACGCGATCTGCGCCCAAAACAACGCGCTCCTATTCTCTTGTTTACACCACCCGAATACTTTTCCACCTTTTATCGTACCCTCAACTTATAGGGCCGAACACTCAACGCGTCGTCGCATCTAGCGTCCCTGCACCACTTCTTTAATGTCATAATAGTCGAGCTTTTTACCTTGCTTTGCTGTATCGCTTCGACCTACTGCTCCCCAACCTTGCTCTTTCATCGCTGTCGCGATGTTCTACTCAGAGACATTGCTACAGAAGACCGGGCCTTTGGCCCGAGTCTGGCTGTCGGCTAATCTAGAGCGCAAGCTCTCTAAGACACATATTTTACAATCTAATCTACCCGACAGCGTCGATGCAATCATCACCCCGAACCAAGCACCAATGGCGCTCCGTTTGAGTGGCCAACTCTTGCTTGGTGTCGTCAGAATCTATAGCCGAAAAGCTCGGTATCTCCTCGACGATTGCAACGAGGCTTTACTTAAGATTAAGATGGTCCGCCGCGCTACCCTCTAATACCTCAGAGTGCACCTTGCTAATATCTCTTAGGCCTTCCGTTCTACGGGAAATAATGATATCCCCGAGAACCTGAATATGCCGAATCGTGAAGCCTTGATGCTTCCCGATCAAATCACACCCGCCGATAACCTAAACATTTTACCTCCGCCTGACGCTAATTGGCTATTGGGCCAAATGGAAGACGTAAACTCAACCCCTGCCAGCTCGGGCACCCGAGGTCGTGGTCGGCCAAGCAACCGCGATATCAACTTGCAAGAGGACTTCAACAACAGCCAGTTCTTACACGACGACAACATGGACGAAGACGAAGTTGCGCTTGCTCCCATGGACGACTTGGAACTAGAGTTGGATTTCGGAATGGATATAGACGAGCGACCCCGAATGGATAAGAGCATCGAGATGGGTCGTGACGCGCCTATAGCTCGAGGAGTGGAAGATGATATCTTTAGCGAATTGGATATTGCACCACCGGCAAAAGGCGCTGAACCCGAACCGTCGTTAAATCTCGACTTTGGAGATGATACCGTCAGGATTGCAGATGGAGATGGAGATATTCCCATGGCAATGGATGACGATTTCCAATTCAATATTGGCGAGCAGTCGGTAGCACCAGAGATGGGTGGTGCTCTTGGGCTTGATCGTGCTCGTATCTCCGAATCGCCTCTATCCGATATTGACGAAAACATCGCACGGGATGTGGAAGAGTGGACACGGGTGAACAATACTAGCATCTACGAGCCGGGACAAGAACCAGAAGAGCCCGAGCCGCTTCCCCAGAAGAAGTCAAAGAAGCGCAGGGTCTTTGGGTTAGACCCGTCTACCCAGCTGACTAGTGCTCATATCAAAGAGCAGCAGCAAAACCACGAAAACATCCTCAAGATGCCGAGCTACATCTCACGAGATCCGTACTTCCTGGCCCTGGTAGAATTGAAGAACAGTGGTAGCTTCGTCTCCAGTGTATTGGGCGATGGCCGTAGCAAGGCATGGGCCCCGGAGCTGAGAGGGTTACTATCTCTCGATTCTATCAGACCAATCAATGACCTCAAGCGTAAGAGGGACAGCGGAGTCGCTGACGTTGGCGAGGAAGAAGAGCAGGGAGCGTCCAAATCTCCCCGTTTGGAATTGGGCGAAGACGATGACGCGCTAGTGATGCCCGAGGCCGACCTTGGCGAACAGAGCGTAGCTCCCGACGGCACAGTTCTTGAGATTCCCGCGGACGACGATATTATTATACAACATGATGATGACAATGACCAGCCCCGCGAAGGAAGCCCGATGCCGGCATTTGACGAGACTACGGCGCCATTGGTTCACCCTGCCGACAGCGGCCCGGTGTCTCTGGGCACGAAGCACGCAGTCCACGTGCTCCGAGATCTTTTCGGCTCTGAAGCTGCCGTCAACGAGGATAAGCGAAAGCAGTCGGTAGTGTTCCAGGACCTCTTACCCGAAGGACGAACCTCCAAGGCGGACGCGACGAAAATGTTCTTCGAATGCTTGGTACTTGCAACCAAGGATGCCATCAAGGTTGAGCAAAAAGAGGGTGCACTTGGCGGGCCTATTCGGGTCAGAGGAAAGCGTGGCCTATGGGGTGCCTGGGCCGAGAGGGAGGCTGGCGGTGAAATCGCCAACCAGGAAGAACAAGTACCGGAACCCGACCAACCAGAACACGCCATCGCGACGCCTTCCAGAGCCGTGGCTGCCGCGGCGTAATTGTTGAGCACCGAGGAATTAGGGGGACTGTAATGGCAAGACGAAGTAATGGTTCATGTATAAACTTCTCTCCGCTTGGGATATTCCCGGAGATTCACATCACACGGTGCTACGGCGTCACGGCGTATGGAAAGGACTGGGGCACGGAGATACCAACAGCTGCGGGTATATCGGTCGTCAAAATCATGTTCGGGGTTTTTGTTTGGCTTCAAGATGAGGCTGGTTGCATTCTGAATTGATAGTGTTTAGTACTAGAAGTTGGTTGTATGGTTGTAGGGAATCAGCCTAGCGATCGGCGCCTTCTTAAAGTAGTACTTCTTGAGGCTCTACCTAGTCTCTTACAAAAAAGATTTCATGCTAGTTTTACTCAGAAGACCTATTCTGGATATGAATGTATAATGTGCTGGAATGCATATCATGATAAGTGAGTGATACTCGCATATCTGTGGAAGTACAGGTCACAGTGTGGGGTGTATCTGTCTAGGTAATGACTCGTAGTGGCTTTTAGGGGGTCTTGGCCGCTTCAGGTACTAAAATCTACCACTTCAGGTGGTAGAATACAGGTGTAGAATACAGGTGTAGAATACAGGTGTAGAATACAGGTGTAGAAATACAGTACTAATATGAGGGGTTTCTTATTTTACACCGTAGTCAGTACTCCCGCAGATATGCATATATGCGAGTCTTTTAGCATTAGTCTTCGTTAGGTACATGATACTAGTCATATCAAGATCACGTCAGTGCAGATCTGCGAGGCCAGGCAAAAGTTTAGGTACTTTTAAGGTAGTAGCATCGCAAAACATGGACCCACGTGTCAGCCTCAAGTCAAACCTCCCAACTACAAACCTTCGTTTGAACCTTAGGAATATAAGAAACAATGCACTGGCCAGCCAAAGCAGCCACTATCTTGATCTCAAATAATATCCTATCACATAGCTTGCCCTTTATTCCGTTGGTGTTTAGCTCGGAGATTTTAGAATTGCCCCTGCGCGACAGCCTCGATGCGCCTGGTTGATCCAAGACACCAAACTCCGTAAAACACCAATGACCGCACCGGCAGCAACCATAATAAGTTTGATGCGATCTAGTGGACAACTATCTATTTATTGAACTTAAATCGTGTTTTTGTCAAAGCTAAATTCTTTGTTTCTTCGGACAACAAAGCTATAACAGAAGCTCCTCCGAACAAAAATCACAACAACCATATATATCAACTTGTCCAACTTCAAGTGCGAAATACACCAAAGATTCGGATCACCGCAAGTCTCTTCACAACGAATATCGAAACAACAATGGTCAAGTCACTTGTCCAATTGTGCACTGCTGTGTGCGTTCGAAACGTGCGAGGTAAGCATCATTAACTTGCGCAGTTGCCTATCTTATCGGCCTATGCGTCTATCCCACGCGCACCATCTCGCCATTGTTCTTGACCAGTTGACCAGCTGGCAAAGCTAACCTGCTACTTGCTACCTGAGCATTTTGCATCTTTTACCTACCTCTTGATCTTGTCAATCCACCTCTTCGTGATTCAATCACCTCAAGCAAACACCTGAACTGCGCTCACACCATGGCTAAATCAGATATACACGATGTTGGCGGCGCACCTTACAAAATCCTCCGCCCGATTCTCATGAAAGTTGACACCGCCGAGCAACTGCGCGAGCTAGAGGAGCAATCACCACACATCCTAGGCGACGATGCCGAATGTTGGATACGTCTTATCCAGCGCGATTTTCCTATCGAGTACAGGAAGAAACAGTTGCAGCCTAGCAATCCCGAATCCTGGTACAAGATCTACGCCAAGTATCAGAGGCTTGACGAAGAACGAAAGCGTTCGGGATTGGAGAAGCTGAACAGCGACTTCAAGAAAATCAACCAGCAGAAAGCATCCAACACCACCACAATCGCGAACTTCGATAAGAAAGCGTTCGGCAAGCTTCCGATCAAAAAAGTTGGAGGCAAGGCTGAAGCTTTGGGATCAGGAGGATTGAGATGGGGTGGTGGTTCGCGCACCAAAGTTACTTCAGCCCAGAGCATCATCCGGAAGGCTCGTAGAGAGGCTGGAGAGGTCGCTCGCCGCAACAAGCTTTCCACCCCGACAGGCCAGCTCCCCGTACGACAAGGACAGATTACCAAAGCTCCGCTGGGAATGCGAGTCGAATATGAAATCAAATCTCTTCCTGCCGTGCAGCGAATTCAAGCACCACAGCCGCGCAAGAAGTCGGGGTATGAGATTGAAGTGAAGAATGTCGAGAAGCGACTGCTCGCGGCCAAGAAAGGCTCCGGCCCAAAGCCGACCATCATTTCTGACGACGACCTAGATGTATCTAGTGGGGAGCAAGGATCTGGTGGACTAGACGTCGACGATTTGGAGGGCCTCTTCGATGATAAAAAGAAGCCCAACAAGCCTTCGTCAATGTCTTCGAGCAAGAGTTCAGCTTCGCGACCGATTAAGTCTGCATCTCTAAACCCGCTCGCCAAGATGAAGCAAGGCCACGCATGGCGAGATAAGCCTGTGACTCTTGTTCCTATCGAGCCGCCCACGCCGAAGACCGCTTCCACTACGTCTCGTCCAAGTGCGGGACCTTCGGGTCGGCCGAAGCAGTCCTCACCACCTGCCTCTACGACCGGCACCAGCTCGGGTTCCGAACAGTCCAAGCCCAGGCCCCGACCTATGATAGGCCAGAAGCGAAAGGAGCCCCCCAGCATATTCATGAAGCCGAAGCCTAAGAGCCGACGAATGTCCTAAGGGGCGTACAGGCGCGTCTCCTTTACAGGAGTGTAACACTAGCGATGGTCTGAGGACATGATTTACAGGGTGGTTGTTACGGCAAGGCGGTTTTACGACGAATATGGTTGAAAACCATTCCCCTCCACACAATTTCTTTTTCGGAAAGTTTGGCGGCACATGCATATGGTCTGAGGATAGACCAGACAGCATGGATTCAGGCGTTTACACGGAATTTTGCTTTCTATACCCCTTTCTTCCCCCCAAACCCTCGAGAGCTGCTGATCCATATCGCTCTACGTTTTCTATATATGGAGATTGGTGGAAGTAGAGGTTCCCCAGTGATAAATAGAGATTGTCACCCGAGGGAGGATATTTGCATTTGGTCCAGCTAGGGTACGGATTACCGGTTCATAGGACAGCATTAATTCAAACCCTGCTATGAAACAAAACTTGGATGTCCTCTTGGTGTTTCCTACGGTGCTTTATATGACTTGTAAATATTTCAGCACCCTCACATATACTAACCTTGTTCATGAATCGTAGCATACATGCCCCAGCCAGACAACTGAAGTCGGATAATAATCACGTTCCTGGGAACGATACTCTTTAGTTCGTCTGAAATTGGGATCTAGACTACCATGCCCGAGGCTGTTATCCCAAACAAGTTGAGATGACGTTCTATGTAGAAGCACTTTTCGGCACAAGTTCTCGGGGGAAACGGTTGGAATTCTATCCGTGAATTACAGGGTCATGTGCCATGAGTGCTATGCAAATGCGACATAGTTCCAAGTGACTGTCATCTTCTCTCTGCAGCGGCCACCACCACTACCAAGTTCCTAAGCGCGTACGCTTGCCCCTCCCTTATTACTTTCGCCTCCAACTTGGTGCCAACTACGCAGAATGTATGAGAGGTATGGATAGTCGAACGTGGGTGCCGTGTTCAGCTGTGTGACTCAAAAGATCGGGTTCGACAAGAGGGAGACGGTGGTCTAGCATCGGCCGCCACGAAGGGTCAGGACCAGATGCAGCGTGGCGTCCGGGACGATACCGCCTTCCGTCATGGTAACTTGGTCGTGCCTATACGGGTGGTATTAGCGGTTAGAACATAGACTCTCACATGTAGGCCAGCACATATGAAGTATATATGCAGATTAGATCGTCGGAAGCGACAGCTAGGTAGAGATGAGACTGGAGGTAGGATAGAAAGACGTACAGTTGCTTGCCACCGTAGATGAGTCGCTGCTGGTCGGGTGTGATTCCCTCCTTCTCCTCAACCTTCTTCTTAACGTCCTCGATCTAGAGAAAAGAGAGTATTAGTCGTGGCTGATCTGCTACCGGGTTGGTTGTTTGCTATTGGGTGAGGAACGCGATGACGCGATACCACAGCTTCAAGCTGTCCCTCTACGCGCGAAATAAGCTATACGTAAACTACGGCGTACCTTGGAGGTGGGCTCGACGTCGAGGGAAATCAGCTTTCCCGTCAGGGTTCGCACTCTGCTCTGTATGTTAGCACGCGATCTTCCATCTGCCCGTACACCTTCGCGAAGATACACCATGGTGGGGTAGAGGGGACAGAGCAGCATACTTGATCATCATCTTGGCGGTTGGTTTCGGTCGGTCCACGTGAAGATGTGTGACTTATTAAGGAGATTTTGCTTTTGCGACAAGAAGACGACGTGTCTGCCGTTAGAAATACGAGAGGAAGTTTGCTGGTGACTGTTTGCGATCAAGAAGAGGGAAAAAGAAATGCCTGTGATATCGATTACCAGAGGCGCGATAATGATACCTAGTTTACGGTGAGCCAGACATGGCGGGGTTATCTCCCGCCGACTGGGGCTGCTAGGCCGCTAGGCGGCTACCTAGGGCGGGGCAGTCCCGCCTGAAAGAGCTCCCGCTAGGTACATAATACATTACTAATGACGCGATATCAAGTTTAGATTGAATGGGCAGCTCTATGTTGGAGTTATAGGTAGGAATTATGAGTTCTAATCCACAACTCCATACTCATCCTCCCGCATCCAGTGCCACTTGGCGTAGTGTTTCAAGCGCCTGGAGGACTTTTCGTAGCAATTACGAAAGTCGGTTGGTTCGAATCCAGCGGTGGGTAAACAACGTTTTTACAACTCGACAGCAGTGTGAAGTTTTGCCCAGTTCTCGAACCCTGAGACTCATAAACGTAGTGTCATATTTATTTCTAACAAAGCCATCCTGTGAGTTGTCAGTTATCATTAGTTACTCAGGGTAGGCATCAGCATATTTCAGAGACGAGACTGTGTGATAGAGAATTCATTATTTTACAGTGATTAGGTAGTCCCTAGTAATAACATACAGCGGAGATTTTGACTTGATTTTGATTTTCCCCTGACTCCTTGTACTTATTGCTTGCGATCATCTGAAAAAACGTTCAGACCCAAACCCTCTGAATCAAGTAGCAGTCTATTTCTGCCACCAGATTCTTGCATTTGAGCAGCAATGGCTCTCGCGTTCTCAATCTTCTTTAGCTCCACATATGCCTTGTTTTTCTTGATGGCGTCTCCAATAAGCTCTGCGGATCGTGCTTCACCCTGGGCTTTGACAACCATGGCCTGCTTCTCCTGTCTCGCCTTGTCGACGACAAAGGCTGCTCGCTGTGCCTCTTGCTGCGCTACTTGCTTGGCTTCTACCGCAGCTGTGAACTCTGGGGAGAAAGCGAGGTGCTGATGGATAAATATTAGTAAAGGATATACCTGGGTTCATAACAAAGCTCTTAACATACCGTCAGGGACACGTCGTCTAGCAAGATATTGAATCTTGCAGCTCGCCTTGAAAGGTTGTCGCGGACCAGTCTGGCAACATTCTCTCGCTGCGTGATCAGCTGGCTGGCATTGAACTGCGCCACCACGCTCTTCAGCACCTCATTCACGATGGAAGGCAACACTCTCTCATCGTAGTCCTGTCCAAGCGTTCTGTAGATCTGCGGGAGTGCAGTGATCTCGGGTCGAGACAACACACGGCAGGTGATGTTCACCATCTGCAAGTCCTTGGTGCCAGTGAGAGACGAAACATTTCTCGGCTTCGCGCGTACGTCATAGGTAATCGGCGTCTCGAACCAGGGGATCATCAAGTGGGTTCCTGAGCACAGCTAGGTAAGTATTAAGCTTTTTAAAAAGTCATCCGAGCTGCTGCCGCACTCCAGGCCAGACAAGGTGAGATGAGACGAACCTTCGGTATAGATCTCCTTGCTCACACCGCTTATCCTCCGGTACTTAATTGCTCTGTGACCACCGTCCACGTTGAACAGCGAGTTCTGCAGGATGAAGAGGCCGCCGCCGAGCAGAGCGATAGCACCGACTGCCATGCTGGCACCGGGAGGCGGGCGACCACCGGGAAATCCACCTCGGTTCTGGCGCACCATGGATCGCATCCTCTCCACGTACTCGTCCATCGGTGACCGCGACATCTTGGGCGGCGATTTTAAGGGTGTATGGTGATTGATTTGGTGGATGATGGATGACGGGTGCTACGTCGAAGAAGAGCTCTTAACTCCAGCAAGTGCCCGCGGTCCGTTTTTTCGAGGCTAACTGCAGTCAGGTCAACTGCAGTGGATCGTGCCAAGGCCTAGTGGGGCCTGGGAAACCCGGATCACCAATTGTGGACGTATCGTTGGATTATGTAATGTATGTACCCCAAGCAACTTTACAGAGCTTCTGATCCCATTTTAGGATGCTATGTTCTACAATATCTCGTCTTTGATGCTATTTAACCAGACGTAAAATTGCCGCTCGAAGGATTATACGGTACATAAAGTAAGCTTGTCTGTGGGTACTTGACGACCAACGACCACCGTCAAAATGCAACCCTGGATCCTCTTTTGAGAGGCCTCTAAGATGATATAGATGGCTAGCTGAGGCTTATTCTAATGAACAAAGCGGAAGCCAACACACAGAGGACGACATGTGACATACTGCTAAATCCCTCGCCTATGAGAGCTGTACACGCCCGTGGTCATCGTTCGAAGCAGTGTCAAAATTGTTAGTTAAGCCGTGCTAATGTTGCCGGTCTCATTTGAGGCGTTCGGGATGAACAAGTCCTAGCTACCGCCACAAGGCAACATTTCAAATGGACGATTCTAGTGTGAAGGCTCGAAACGCATGCGTGCAGGGCCGGGTTTCGCTGAGCAAGACGGCTGAGAAAATAGTGTTGATCCGGAGCATACCATAGCGACTTAAAGTGAGGTACGGCAAGCTTCCGAGATATGGAGGTGCTTATCAAGGCCATGTTCAATGTGCCGGACAGTGTTTAGCTTCCGTTGCGCGAGTACAGGTAAGATCGAAATACCTGTTAGATTGGCTCATATATTAGGTACCTATTGAGGTAGACTTTATGCTAGTAATCCCTTTAGTCTCATGAAAGCGTACAATCTAACGTCTATTGACATAGTACAGTTTTATATTTTCGGTCTCAAACTACCTCAGCTTCTATTAGATAGTACATGAAATGCTTACTTGATCTTATAGCCTGTGTGATGACTGATAACAGACTGTATGTCACTCTATAGGCACCAGCTCTAGCACAGCCGAGTTGGTTGGTAGGTCCTTTAGAACGCGAGTGATCTTGAACCCAGCCCGCGTTGCAATTTCAGCAAACATCTTCTCATTGCGCTTCTTGCCTCCAAATTTTAGTAGAAGCAGGTCCTCGGCGGCGACGGAGATGGGTGGTTCCTCAGGTAGTAAATCCTCGTTGATCAAAACTCGTGAGTCCATGGCGCAAGCTTTCCGTATATTCTTAAGGAGTCCGACACACTCGTCATCAGACCAGCCAGTCAGAACCCGACGAATGTAATAGATTAATGCACCTATTGAGGTTAATTCTTGAAGTCCACGACACTTAAAGGGGTTTACCTTTAGTTGGCTGCTCATCGAAGGGAGTGGTTGTAACCTTCTTGACGGCGCCCAATATACCAGTATCGTCAACAGCTTCTTCAATTTCCTGCACCTGGCCTTGTAAAACACAAGAACCCGGTGGGATTCCAGGGTTCTCATTCAGAATGGCCGCCAGAGCTCGTCCCTGACCACCACCTCCCACGGCGACAAGGAGGGCTCTATCTGCCGCTTTAGCTTGTCTGGAGTACTCTACTACCCAACCAAAGTTATAGATCCCTGTGATTGGCATTCCGGCTGAGATAAAAGAAAGAATAATAGCGCTATGGACTACTGTTCTCGCCTGCTCTGGATCAATTCGAGGTGGTTCGTGGAAGGGTGGATCAGCTAACTTGGCAGACGAGCCTTGGATACCATTAGCATCCTGAAGGCCATCTGGATCGAAGCATTTAGACCACTGGACCACCGGGTTCATAATAGAGTCAAAAGCGCATGTGTAATCGAGCTCGATTAACGGAAGCCAGAACATCTTGGATTTTGGCGTGTGAACAACGTAGCCCGGTGTAGGCGATGATAGGATCCGAGCCGTAATGAGGAAGTTAGAAAAACGTTCCAGAATAGCATGGTCCATGTTGAGCTTCTGTGAGAGTTTGGAAAGTAATATCCCGTCGGCTGGGATGGCCTTGAAGATGCCATGCTTTATGAACATCCTCACAACAGCAAGCTCAACCATAGAGGGAAGGTAGCCAACTAAATCATGTGATGATAACTCTGCTTGATTAAATGACATAGCGTTGGTTGGTATGATTCACGATAGTCAAGAGTGTAGAAATTGAAATATCTGAATACTTACTTCCTTTATAAACATTTTCATTGCTTCGAGGTTCTCGATCTAACACGGGCACTGTGCTTTTCAGCTGACGGGATGATCCAGAATAGCGGCATATAACATCTTTGGCTTTGATACATGTCATTTATCTTGGGTATCTATGGTACAATGTCTTTATGTGTACAGGTCGTTTGTCCTCATGGACAAGGGTTGCAATTCAATGTTGAAGATATAATATTTTGGCCGACCTGGCTTATACCTGACGTAGTATCCACTCAGTGTCTTGCTACAGTGACTTTTACAGCCCTGGGCCCTGACCGTGCATGGGTTTAGCGCTTAGCTCTTTAAACACAAACGCGACTTCTAGCTTTAGGTGCATTCATTATCGATATCGAGCCTCTAGCAATTCTTTAATCAGGAATGTCAAAGGTGAAAACTTCCTAAGATCTAAGCAATCTTGCACCTCAAATAGTGCTGCTTCCCTGATCCTTTATATCCTTCACGTGCCGATTTACATCTTAGCTCCCATTATTAATCTTCTATAATATTTGCACCAATTGCCTACCTTTTGCAGCAACAAGGCTACTTTGCCTTCTCTTGGCCATGTCTACCAAACCCCCCTCGCGCGTCGTCTTTGTCGGAAATATTCCGTATGGGCTGTCAGAGGAGCAGATCTCTGATATTTTCAGTACTGCAGGGAAGGTTCTGAATTTCCGCCTGGTGTACGATCGCGAAACTGGCCGTCCCAAGGGTTTTGGCTTTGCTGAGTATCCTGATGCAGGTGAGTCCATATTCGAGTTTCTATGTTCATATTTACAAATAATGTCCTTTATACTAACCGTGCTCTTCCATTGCAGACTCGGCAGCGTCTGCAGTTCGCAACCTGAACGACTACGAGATCATGGGTCGCAAACTACGAGTCGATTATAGCACGGAAGGCCGCGTTGATGGCGATGACTCTAACACTGCATCGGCACAGCTCGGTCAAACTACGAATGGCGCCTCCCATATCCCCGCCCAGTCTGCGCCTGCCGGTTCCCTACCTCCTCTTCCACCCGGAAAAGAACTGCCTCCTGGTGTAAGTGCGACCGACGCCATATCGAGAACCCTCAATGCTCTACCTCCCAGCCAGGTTCTGGACATTCTTTCACAGATGAAATCACTCGCGACGGCCGATCCCGCCCGTGCTACAGAGCTATTGCAACAAGCACCCCAACTTTCTTACGCCATCTTCCAAGCTCTACTACTGATGGGTCTCGTCTCGCCCGAAGCAATCCATTCGGTGATAGATGCTTCGGCTCCTCCCCCGCCAGTCCAGCAACCTCCGACTGGTTATCCCCCGGCATATGCTGGTGCTACGACTGTCACACCCCCTGTCACGGCAGCCTACGCGCCTCCCGCCTCAGCGGCACCTCAGGCCAGCTATGCGCCGCCTGCAGCCAGTGCGCCAGCTGCAGCACCGGGCCAGGACCCCGACAGTCTTATGGCCGCAGTCATGAACTTGCCGCAAGAAACGATCGACCAACTGCCTGAGGCAGAACGCCAGCAGATCATGGCCCTCCGAGCGAGTTTCATGGGCCAGCGACGTTAGTGGCGGCCTTATCCATGGCATCGAAACACGAGTTCTTCGTACCGGTTTTCTCATACCCAGTCGGTCGGTTATAAGGGCGTTTAGGTTGGTTACGGTTCAGGCACAAAAGCGTTCGGAGTACATAGCATCACATTCAGTACAGTGCGGAGGGAGGCTACTACTTATTTTCACCTGTGAGGTAGTCGATATGTTCTAGATGGGGAGATACGCTTTAGCAATACTTGCTGCGTGTAGGTATTGCAAATTTGAGATTCTGTAGAATGCTCATAGCTGATAATATAAACCCATCTGAGGTGATCTTTGCTACGGTATTCGGCACGCCGAATCGTTTTTCGATATATCGTAAATTTCATTCCTAAATTATTTGTGCAAGTCTAACTAGCTACTTACTTAGAGTCGATGGAAATGCATCTATTCTCATTCTCACGTAAACCTGATTATAACTCAATCGTACATATAAGAGCTTCACGCCATTCTAAAACACGTTATGGGGAATATGTATGGGTATAAGGTGATCGCGTGATGCATTTATAACTACATAATTCTGCTCTTATACTTTTGCGCCATAGAACGCCTCCACGTATAACCGTTACATAAATTGCTACCTCGGTATATCATTCCACGACGTAAAGTATTGGTGACGCCAATGCGGCTGTTCCCCTGGTTCCCTTACCCACCAGCCCACTAGCCCGCCTAAGCTTAGCTGTTCGCAGCCAAAAATGGAAGTTGTATGCTCAGCCATCGTTGCATATGTGCCTGGGTAGGTCCCGCACACATGCCTACAGGCTATGTATAGGCTTATCTACTGCTCGGATACAGGCGAACAGGATAGGAATAAACGGTCCGGGGACTGCTACGTAGGTACATCACAATACATAATGCATAATTTGCTGGCGGGGTTTACCTAAGATCTAGCGAACGCCTATTTCAACTCCATTACGTTAGTTAAGAATTAATCCTAATGGATTTCTAAGGCAGTGGAATATTAGATCGATGAGTTACTTCTTTACTGTCATACCTCTCACTATCGTGTTTGCGACTCTTATAAAAATGGAATTTGGACGCAATGCTGGAGCTATCGAGATTTAAATACCATTTCCACTCGGCTTGCATTAGTGTCCACTTAGATAAACGTAGGTACCCACCCATTTTCCATTGACATCACCACCGGACTACCTACCTAGGTTTTTGCTTAGAGAACTCTACCTTGTACACGGATTGAGCTAAAGAAAGCTTCGGCTTCCGTCTCACTTCCCTTTTTCCTAGCTGGCCCAGACCCATTCATCATCTGATTAAGGGCTAGCAAAAATATATAAACATTTCAACATCCAACATCAATTCCCTCTTACGAGCATGCTTATCTGTCATGAATAGCAATCAATTCGCTGCCCTCGATCTCTCTCGTGACTCCTCCGCCGGTCCATCAACACCTTCTAACATGCCAGGATCTAGCAACCAAGCTTCCAAGAAAAAGCACCGCGCAGGACGGAAACATAAAAAATCGAGAAGAAAGTCATTTGCCGCTCCTTCGGGAGACATGTCGAACGAAGGTTTACCCCAACCTGGCCACGCCGCTAAGGGAGACGGATTCTATATGCACGGAAGCAATCTAAGTAATACGAGTATCGAAAGCGAGGCGCTTCTTGATCACAGGTATGGACAATTCAAGTCGTAGGTTTTATGACGGCAATACTAACTACAATGTAGGGAGCATCACTTTCCGCGCGCACGACGACCTTCCACTCTCGCAACTTCCCTCCACATGTCTCAATCCATGAGCCGCTCACGAATGGCCCAAGGAGGACAAGATCCCGACGAGAACGACGAAGACATGAACGAGACCGCACCTCTGCTGTCGGGTTCACCTCGACAGAACCTTCAATCTCCAGGAGGGTATGGTTCGAGCGGCGGGCGGCGGAAGCAAGATAAGTCTGTCAGTCGTACCAATTCTACCAGGTCCGGCAAGAGGCCCCAACTAGGACCTATAACGCCCTCGGAGAGATATAATATCAATTATCCACCTTCTATGCCCGGTACGCCTCCACTGGGGCCCTCGGAACGAATGGAGATGAGTTTCGGGGATATCATGATGAGGGATGAGCTTGCCGACAGTGCTTCGCCGCACCATCGCAGCTTGCTCGAAGAAGCAGATGCACTTCATGAACATCCTTTCGAAAGACGCCATACGATCGCGCTACAAGCACAGGAAGATGTCTGCTTTCCTCAGGAGGGAATGTCGGAGATAGCCGACGAAGATGCTCAACAAGCTCGTAGTACTCGTGCTCGACGGCGAAGGCGAAACAAGTGGCCGGATTTATCCATCTTCGAAGAGTGGTCTCGAATTGAGAAGGAGGGCCGGAGCGAAGAAAGACGTATGAAGAAGATAACAGAACCGCAGTTGGTGAACGGTAGGCTGCGACCGGTTCATAAGGGCTGGTATCGAATAGAGGAAGATGCACCGTATCGATTCACCTATTTTAACGAGGAGTTCCAAAGCACGATTCATAGTCAGACTATATCGGAGCTCGCACAACCGGAGGCGAGCTTCAAAGAGCTCTTCATTCCAGATCCCCCGATCTTATCTGATTCGTCTGATAGCGAAGACGATGAGCCTATTATACCGGTCGCTAACTCGGTCAAAAATGGTGCTACAATTTCCAGGGTTTCAACTCGACAAACGTCTTTGACGCCTAATAACTTTACGTCTGAACCTAACCCAGACGTTAATAATAAGCAACAGCGATCGGGCTCTACAGCCACATCTAGGGAACATTCAGGAACCGCCAGTCCATTACGGTCCAGGTCTCCTTTTCCTAGCATCAAATCACCACCTCCGATGAACGGCGAAAAGCAGCTCCGATATGGTGAGCGACCAGTCTGGTGGTTGGATGTTCTAAGCCCTACAGAAGCCGAGATGAAGGTGCTCTCTAAAGCCTTCGGGATTCATCCTCTAACGTCGGAGGATATCATGCTTCAAGAGCAGCGTGAGAAGGTTGAGCTGTTCCGACACTACTATTTCGTCAATTATCGCTCGTTCGACCAGGATGCCGAATCGGAGAATCACCTGGAACCGGTCAACATGTACGTCGTGGTGTTCCGTGAAGGTGTCATTTCGTTTCACTTCAGTCAAACACCGCACCCGGCCAATGTCCGTCGAAGAATTCGGCAGCTGAAGGATTTCATGATGCTCAGCTCCGACTGGATTAGTTATGCGATCATTGACGACATTACCGACGTCTATCAACCTCTCATCCAGACGATTGAGGATGAAGTGGATGATATCGATGACAAAATATTACAGCTACACTCTTCCTCTGACCCTTCCGCAACATCCAACGATAAAGCCAGCCAAAACGAGAAGGGCTCTCCTGACGGGAATACAGAATCAGATGGCGATATGCTTCGCCGTGTGGGCGACTGCAGAAAAAAGGTCATGAGTTTATACCGGCTCCTGGGTAACAAGGCAGACGTTATCAAGGGTTTCGCCAAGCGCTGCAATGAGCATTGGGAGGTTGCCCCGCGATCTGAGATCGGGTTGTACTTGGGTGACATCCAGGACCATATTGTGACTATGACGGCCAACCTTAGTCACTATGAAATGTAAGTTCTGGTTGCCCTCTCTTGTCCCATTCTATGAACATGTTGCTTACTCAAAAACAGGATCCTGGCCCGGTGCCATGCCAATTATATAGCGCAAATCAATATCCGTATGAACGAACGACAGGAGCAGACAGCCGATGTTCTGGGCAAGCTAACAGTACTCGGCACCATTGTCCTACCGATGAATATCATCACTGGCCTATGGGGTATGAACGTATGGGTGCCCGGTCAAGAGTACGAGGGCGACCTGAAGTGGTTCTTTGCAATTACTGCTGGGCTTCTCCTTTTCGGGATAGGCTGCTTCGTCATCGCAAAGAGGGTATACAACATCGTTTAAAGGGCGACAGCGGATTCCGGATATTATATATACCACTTGGATAAGCCACACCTATAAACTCGGTGGGGGATCCTACATATGCCGGCAACTCATAACACCGCTCTTTCACCTGTCCAACAAGGTTCTCATTTTCGAGCCCCTCAAACAGCAACACATCTCCACAACATAATATTGTACATAACACCAAAAGTTCAATGGGCCCTTGCTTAAACATATAGAAAACGGCCGCAAAGCACAGTTCGGCCTGGTTTGGGACATGAATTGGGGTGGAGCCAGGCGTCCTAGGTTAAAAGATGGGGAGATGAGGACGTTAGATATATCAAAGGGGGCACGGCTCGGCATAAATTTGGATATGCTTATGATTACGGGAGAAGCTGGAGAGTACATACAGCGACATTGCATATTATTGTTTAAAAATACCTTGACAATTAATCGTGGCTTGATATGGATTGAGTGACTGTATGATTGCTATCAAAAGGGGTTTCAGTTGACTAGCTGTGAGGGTTAACTTGAGCATATAGCTCACAACCTAGGTAGGTAAGGAGATATATCTTTACGCATCTAGACGATACTTCTCTCTAGGTGAAAAAGTACATTATCTGTGACGAGGTGTTTCCTGATGGTCGTATCCGTCCCATTTCTAATCTTGAGCAGCTAATGAAGTTACACTCACTAGAGACTTTAGTACGGAGTTGATGCCAAAGTAAGTAATAACATGCGTGCTAACGAAATGGATGAACGGATATTTCATACATAGTTTAGGAGTTTTGTTATCGTTTAATAAATCATATTCTTACCAGGGAGATATTTAAAGCTAGACCTCCTTTTTGTCCCCTTCACGATATGCTTCTACTAAGTGGTAGCTAAGGCTGAAGCTGAGCTTTCAGTTCCCTTTTGAGGCGCCTGCCAATGTGAGCTTCTAGCTCACCCTGCATGACCCCACTTTTCGGCCTACGGCAACCCCACCATCATCCAAGTGAAACCTGAACCTTTCCAATGTTCCCCCTCCATCACATATCAAGATCCAACTCGCCTGCCTCGCCCAACGCCCCCGACAACCTACGAGATTGCATTAGCTACTGGTGGAATCTTACTGCGGATAGCAAAAGCACTGAATAAAGCATACCCGAACCGAAGCTACGAAACATGGCGTCCGCCGACCCCTTCGACTCGGCTCTGTACGTTCCTCCCCGCTTGGGCACCACCTCCTTTCCTTAATACCCTCGAGCTGTCTACAAGTAGAGACAACCGCACATATACGCATAGTCTATATATATCTCTCACCTTGGAACACTACCGCAGCATATACAATACTTAATTACGAAATGTTCCTAAGCTAACATACCCCTCCCACCAACGCAGCGACCTCCTCCGGCGTCTCGACCCGAAGCACACAACCTCGCACCTGAACTCGCTGATCCAGCTGGCGCCGGACCTAACCGAGGACCTCCTATCGTCGGTGGACCAGCCGCTGGCCGTGCGCCGGTGCCCGCGCTCGGGCCGCGAGTACCTGCTGTGCGACTACAACCGCGACGGCGACAGCTACCGGTCGCCGTGGAGCAACGAGTTCGACCCGCCGCTGGAGGGCGGCGCGGCGGCAGCCGCCGCAGGCAGTCTGCCCAGTGATAAGGTGCGCGCTATGGAGGTCAGGGCCAACGAGGCCTTCGACATGTACCGCGAGCTGTACTACGAGGGCGGTGTTAGTAGCGTGTACTTCTGGAACCTGGATGATGGGTTTGCGGGCGTGGTGCTGCTGAAGAAAGGTGAGTTAGGCTGACTATCCTTTTTCTCTTACGACTTTGCTTTTGGGGGCGTTGTTTCCTGGAGGGAGAGCTGTTGTGATAGGTGGATATGGTGAGATGTTTGTGTTACGCTCGTGTGCATAGCCTCTATATGCCGCCATGAGGATTATTGTTTTGCCTCAGATGTTACGGCCATTACCTGCTGGAGTCTGAAAAGCAACTATCCAGGCTCCGCAAGGGACATTGGTCGAGGTTGTTACCGAAGGATCGGACTCTATGCCGCTTCTGGGTTTTCAGGTCGCCCGGCAGTCCAGGTCAATCAGGATTCTGAGACATTGGACCCATGGGGCCTGAGATGTGATAAGAGCCAAGAGAGCCGTGCGGCTGGGTTTAACTCGGAGGTTACAGATCTTGCATCTGGCATCTAAGACTGGCCGCGATGTTTACGAGTTCTGGGGGAGTACAGACGACGCACGGGGCGTCGGTGATATATTAACTTCCTCGTTTACGTTAAGAGTATGATGTACGATAGGACATCTCCGCGGCTGACTTTTGTACCTGCATATTCAGAGGCCAAGCCTGGCAACGCCAACGAGGGGACCTGGGACTCGATCCACGTCTTCGAGGCTATCGATCGAGCACGTTTCACCCAGTACAACCTGACCTCCACTGTCATCCTGTCGCTATCTACGAATTCTCACGGCCTAGGTGACATGGACCTCTCCGGCAACATGACGCGCCAGATCGAGATCGAGCTGCCGGCCGAGAGCGACGAGCAGCAGATCGCCAACATCGGCAAGCTCGTCGAGGACATGGAGTTGAAGATGCGCAACCTGCTGCAGGAGGTCTACTTCGGCAAGGCCAAGGACGTGGTGGGCGACCTGCGAAGCGTGGGAAGCCTGAGCGAAGGGGTGAGAGAGCGGGAAGCGCACAGGGAAATCATTGGGAGCATGCAACGATGATGGGTGGTGATGGTGATATTGGGGAAATTCACACTGCTACCTACGACGTACTACGACGTTATTGAAACGTGAGAGACAAGATATCCCGCCCCGTGGTAACCGTGCCAATGGGTCTTCTTTATGGGTCTATCTAAGATTATGATGAGTATGACAATGATGACGGAAAGTTGCACGACAGCGACAGATCGGAACGATGGGCGAAGTCGCAGGTCTCGGGAATTATGTCTGAGACCCTCATACAATGCAATGTGCTTATCATGTACGGCCTTAGGGCCTAAGAGGGGAATATTCTAGATTGATAGAAGACGTGAGTAAGGCCTGTTTTCCGCGGCCCATCATCCCTCGACATTTTGATGAGCAAAATAGATCCGAGGGCCCCGCAAAGATCTTCCTCTTTTTTATTTCATGATCGTACGATGGTTCGACTTTGACGGGCATGAGTAGCAACAATAGAATTGTACTAGAAAGAAAACCAAATAATAACTCGGTCGGTATAGGGGTAGGTATGTATGTGTACTATGTAGGCGGCTTCGTAAGATCGATCGATGTTGCAAAATTACCTGTCACTTTCCCAGAAAAAAAAATACATACCTTGGGGCCTGTTTCCCGAGCCATGAGACAAGAGATTTGGTATAAGGGAAATAAGAGCAAAAAATGGCAAGCTGGCCTTCCTGTTTGAGTGAGACAGGATTCGAGAACAATGGATCAGCGCCCCCGTCCCCTCCCGTCCCCTCTCTTCTCCCAGGGCCCTTGCGTGTCCCGGATGCAATTCCGGCTGCGGGAGAGGGCAATTATGGGGTAGCATCGAAACAAACAGAAGCCAGGAGGGAAGAGGGAAAAAAACACATTTCGGTGTACGTCCATGTAAGTGTGTGGTTGTGTCGTGTCTATGCTACGCGCGTGCGTGCGTGCGCACGTTGCGTTGTCTGAGATAGGGGGGTGCGTATGTATGTAAGAGTAGAAGAGTGGTTGATCACCACTCTCTCGAGATTTCCCGTCCATGTTTCATTGTTTCAAGGACGATGCCGTGTCCATGGTTTGTGCGATATTGATTTGACGGAAACCCTTGGGAATGGGACCACCAGAATGACTTGCATACTTCTAAACCCGGCCAGCCACCGTTGCGGATACGCGGGATACATCAATAGGCATGGTTGCGCGGCTTGAGAGAAAAAAGGGGGAGTATAGAAAACAAGAATAGGGGGGTTATGTTGACACCTCTTCCGTTATTTTTTTGTCCTTCAAGGATGGGCGGGATGCAATGGAACATTACCACGTTTCTGTATCTGCATCATTTACTTTGAGTACCCTGTAAAATAATTAAAAAGAGAAAATTTTTGTTAGACCAATGTTTCTCCAACGATCGTCACATCCCTAGCCGATGATCTTGTTTTCTAGAAGGAGTCCGTATCATGGGAAAAGGAGGGGAGGGTCTATTTTACTTCATCGAAAGGCGGATGCAGCCGTTTGTGTCGCGTGGCTAACAAAGCCCGTCGATTTCGATAGTCCTTAAACGGGAGCCAAGTGGAACCTACTTGAAGACAGTTTTCAGACGAATTCTCTCTTCGGTCTTCGGATGAGCCAGTCGCAAATAGGGGGGAGGTGGATATGGGTTCTAATGGTAGTATAATGTGGTCAAGAGGACCCGAAAAAGAAAATAAGGAGTATACGCCGGGCCCTTAGGCCCTCAGGTTAAAAATCTCGTGCGAATCTAGACTCGGGCGGATGCAGGAGGTAGTCTGCGATATAGAGCCGCTAAAGTACGTAGGGGCGGCCATAAGAGACATAAGGCATACCGAAAAAATGTAATAGGAACATAATCTCGCTCCATCTTGCCGAAGACATTAATTTTACTATATGCGCTGTGACGATACCTTCATATACGCACTGGTCACTAAAACAGGCTGGCGGATGTTTCGAGTCAAGCAAGTTTGTTGTGTTTAATCTTCCGATGCGACTTTCTCGAACGTTGGAGATCTGTATGTAGGTTAGACGGATGATGGTATGGCGAATCTTCTACCGAAATCATCATGTATCCAGGCGGACACCGGGGAACCTTTCCGGTGCAGGTTTGGAAAAAAAGAGAACAAATCACCTCTCTGTCTCTCTCTGCTTCTTCGCCGGGTCGGAAATTGTTGCTCGACTTTGCGTGCTTTCTCCTGCATATCGGTAGTCCTTTTGTTGAATAGCCTGTGGTCTCAAGTCTCAGGAGCGGCCTGGTCCTGCGAGCCAAGGCCACCCACAGAGCAAACAGGTTGTTGGCTGACAACGGCCCTAGATGATATGCACTGCATGGAATGTTTCTAGAAGGACGTTCCGGGCCATCCTTCAGCCTAGGATGTTGGAGAAGGGTCCGGGGGGCGTCGAATAGGGGGGTTCGTTTTGTCGAGGCACAGATGTCAGAGGCTGGCATGGCAAGCATTGGCGGGCCACTAGAATTTCCCCTGTAAGCTTCTGTAGGTTGCAGCATGTAGTCCACGTACTACTACCGGCACGGATGAGATCGAAACTGGACCAACGAGCATCAGAGCCTTTCGCATGACCCCTGCTTCTTTCTGAAGATTTGTAGACATTAAGACATATAATCATTAGACATGCAGCTTGGCTTGCTAGGCTTGCTAGGACTAAACTGCGGGTGGCGCACGAGTCTTGTTATCAAGCGGGTTTCGCTGAAGAGGATAATTCCATTCGGTTGGAAGGTGGGTGGTACGGGTGATACGCAATCAGCGCAGCGAATGAGATGACGCCCTCCGACGTTATCATGAAGCTTACACGACAGGACGGTTTCGGTACTCTTGCTAGTGTCGAACGAACCTGGAATATTCGGATGCGTAGTGCTTATGTATGAGGAGCCCTGTGAGGGTGGTGTCATTGCGTTCCCATCCATACCCGGGGTTGGTAATACGCTACTTATTCAACATGCGGGCTAGCAGGACAATTTACAATGGGCGATGGGGCGATCAAGAAGGTTGGGTGGGATAGCTGGCATCGTGGGTTCGCGTGGGTTCGCGTGGGTCCCCGACGGTACTTGATCTAAAGGGCGTGGGTTCGCGGAACAAGCTGGACGGGGACCTGAAGCGGATATCTGATACAGACGATCCTAAAAGTCCGGGGGACGCTCTCGACTTGTTGGGATGATAATGAGGAGTACATCGGACGAATCTTCCCGTCAGGATGCCGCTTATTCAACCTGCCTGGGTATCTCATATTCCTGGTACGGCCACGGGTCTACCTGGTAGGTATACGTAAGGTGTCGAAACTCTTGGTGTCGTAGGAGCGTGCGGACGCCTGAATGCCAGCTGTTTGATACGACACTAGGTCTAGCAAGGCTTAGGCCGCGAAAAGGTCGATGCGAACAGGGCGAGATGCCAACGGGAATATCCGTAGAGGTAGACATTGGGTCTCGGAAATAGCTACTATGTAATAATACGTACGAGGATGTCAGGATGTATGACGGGATGTCTAGGACCGAACCTAAGTTTGAGAGAACCGAGAGAACGTCATTCGTCCGTATCGTACCGAACGACCTGAGCAATTCATAAACAGTTGATGCATTATCGGGACTATCATCCATGGGAATGGAACCCAATAATGGGCCGAGCCGTCAGCGGCCACGACCGTTGGAGGTTTAGTAAATTGTGTATAAGGCTTGGCAAGCAGGTGTTATCGACGTTATTATTACTCTTATTATCCTTCCTGTACATTAATCGTAAGCAAAAGTACTGGGTAGGAAGTGAGTATCGAAGCCTTCTTTTTATGTGTTTCAGATTTAGTTGCTTGGAAGTGATGTGGTGTTTCGTCTGAACGAGGTTGGTTTTGAATTTACCATCTCACTCAAACTTTCAGGTCCAACCCAGCTAACTGTCTAACCCGTTTAACCCAAGGTCTTACCAGAAATGGTCCTTAATGTGGTCTAGCTGTGTCTCTCCAAGATGGATCCTTCCCGGGAGAGGAAAGGATGTCGCAGCTATCGTAAGTCTTTAATTCGTCTTCGTCTTAGTCGCGCAGGTTGTTAAAGAAAAGGTTTAGGTCTAGTTTCAGTTTCTCTCTTCTTTTATTATTCTCTCTTGCCGCGCATTTTCCTATAAGAGCAGGTACATTCTATCATCTTACATATGTAGGCAGGTACATTCAG
>JAOXNQ010000001.1:2088890-2138265 GCA_028571165.1 Hypoxylon perforatum
ATCTGGTATAGTAGGTAGGTCCTAGTCTGAGACCGTCCGCATGGTCTCATCGATTAATAATATCGAAGTCAAGAATTGACGTTTTGACACCCTTTAAGTTACATTGCATCGTTGCTATTATTGTATACGAGTACATACAGCCGGTATACCCTACATATTATTACATATGTACCTTTACGTGCTTGTCCAATCTCAGGTCGTAGATGTGAAGGAACACCTTCATCATATCAGGTTCTTAGTATGGTGCCTATGTATGCTGCACTGCCCACTGCCCACAGGCCCCAGGCCCCAAGGCCACAGGTGCTTTCGCCTGCCCAATCTGCCCCAAGCCTGCCTGTGCCTGCCAGTCTTGTCTTCTGCTTTGCGGTTGCTTAGAGCCAATTTAGCTCAGTGCTTACCCAGCCCGGGCCCCCGGCGATCCCATCCATGGATCCCATGGATCTTGCTGGTGGACAAGGGGGGTCGCAGCCAGCGAGACCATGCCCATACCACCGTGGAGGTGCCTCTTTTAGCGGCTACCGCAATCACTTGTTGCATTAAATTGAACCACAAAGGAGCAACCCGCCGGGTCCATCCTCTGGGTCCTCGCTGGCGGACTGACAAGACAGACAAGACTGGCAAGACTGGGTCTTGCTTGGATCTCCACATTCATTCTCCTGGCCCCATCGTCCGGAGCTCGTCGTTCATACCCTTGATACCCTTGATATCCATACCAATACTACATGTAGGTTAAGTATGTGCAGTATTGTGTGTATGTAGGTACGCTGGTATGGTACTCTACGCATGGCCAGACAGGCCATAAGGGAAACTTGGGCTGTTTGGGCCCTTGAGACTGGCAGTTGGTGGGTAGCAGGTGGCGGCCTCCCCATGCGTATGTATGCGTATGCGTACCGATCTACAGTAGGTTACATATCCTATCCTCTTGCTTTTTTCCCACCTGGGCAACTTGTCTATGATGTCCCATACAACATCCATACGCCCATACGTCCATACATCCATACATCCCATCCCGTACGTACATAATCATCCAAGCCTCCCCTGCGTCACATTGCACGTACGGCACATTATTTCTCATCTCCCAGTTTGGGGTTGCACTAGACATTAAAAGTATTGACAAGAGGACGAGAGCGTGTATTCTTTTTCGGGTTTCGGGGCCTCTTTTTTACTATTAGCTCTCTGCTCTTAGCTCTTAGCTTCTGTTCCCGTCTATATAGGGCTGGCCTTGCTCGCTTGGACTGGATCCGCCCTCACCCCCCCAAACCACGAAATGAACCAATATTACTAGCCTCGGGCAGCTGACACAATCTTCGACGGAGGCCCCCCCTTGCTCCACCATAGGCAATACAGGCATTCCCTTGGGTCCTTAGTACATAACCGTCGTGTCGGTGCTCTGTAGCTTGTTACTTGTTCCAGTTCAGCTCCAAGCAGTTTCCAAGACGGAACATAATCCAAATCCAACAGTAGCCTCGTCTTCTCTTCCACATCTTACTCGCCTTGCGATCGCGACCCCTCGGACGTCAAGCCCCGCGCCCGTGCTGCGCCTCGAGCCTCTACCATCCATCCCTCTATTCTCTAATCCCTTAATCCCAAGCCACCTGCAGGTGTTGCAGCGTCGCGCATCATGGCCGGAGAGAAACCGTCGGTGCTCATTATCGGCGGCCTAGGCTACATCGGGCGATTTCTTGCGCGGTACATACACGAGAACGAGCTCGCATCTGAGATTCGACTGGTGGATAAGGTACTGCCGCAACTTGCCTGGCTACCGCCCGACTTCGAAGCAGCATGCTCTTCAGATAAATTTATGCAAGCAGACGCAAGCAAAGAGCGTACGTCCTAACAAGTTGCGCCTAGTCTCTCACCTTTGAACCGTAATTAACCCTAGACCCCTCACATGCAGAAGCTTTGGCGCGAATATTCGATCGGGCCGACGGCAAGAAATGGGATTATGTGTTCAACTGCGGCGGCGAGACGAGATATTCCCAGGAGGATGAAGTTTACAAAGTCAGATCTCTAGGCTTGTCGCTAGCGGTGGGAAAAGAGGCGGCGAGGAGGAAAGTCGGGTGCTTTGTGGAGTTGAGCACAGGCATGGTGTACAAGCCGAATTCGGCGCCGAGCAAAGAGGGCGACAAGCTCAAGCCTTGGAGCAAGATCGCCGTCTTCAAGCTCCAGGCGGAGGAGGAGCTCGCCAAGATTGAAGGGTAAGTTGTTGGTTGTGTTCCTTCCAGATCTCCAATCTCGATCTCGCGCGCGGACTGAGGCTGACCGGTGGGCTTCTGCATAGCTTGAATCTCGTCATCGTGCGCCTGCCCCACGTCTATGGCCCGTATGCATCTCAATGGGTAGCTACGGCACTGTGCATGGCCCGCGTCTACCAGGCACTCGGTGAGGAAATGAAGTGGTTGTGGACCAAAGATTTGCGCACAAACACCGCCCACATCGACGATGTTACACGGGCTCTGTGGGCCGTTGCCGCATGGTACGACGCAGGCAAGGCCAATTGGGACGAGAAGAACATGGGGCCCGTGCCGATATTCAACGTTGTCGACAAAGGTATGACGAATCAGGGCACGATCGCCGGTATCATCGGCGAGGTCTTTGGAATCGAGACGGGATTTCAGGGCCAACTCCTCAGTAATCTCGCTCGTCTCAACATGGACAGCGTCGTGGACGATGTTAACGATGATGTGCTCGGACCCTGGGCAGACCTACTTGGCGATGCCGGAATAACGAGACCGGGTCCATTGACTCCATTTATGGAAAAGGAGCTGCTGAAGGATACGGACCTCAGCATGGACGGCAGCCGGCTCGAGGCGGTGGTTGGGTTCCAATATCAGAAGCCAACCATCACCAAAGAATTAGTGGAGGAGGTGATTGAAAGCTACAAGAAGATGAAGTGGTGGCCTTAACCTCGGCGGCCACGAACTGTGATACCCGACATACCCAAAAGACCTCGTTCTCCCCTTAGGGGCGGGCGTGTATAAAGCAGCCGAACCGGCGATGGCGATCTCTCAATCCTTCCAACACCTCTTGGAGGGAAGTGCTGGTTGCCAGTGATGACTCCATGATAACGGGTCGATGATGGATTTTGGATTGCAGGCGATGGGTGGGCTGTCGTCTTTTTAAAATTTTGGTGTATAGGAGCAGAAGAGGATGAGCATTGTATGAGTAGGATATCCCCCTTTTTTTATTCTTCTTCTTTCGCTGTTCAAGTAACAACCGATGTATAAAATCCACCCCGAAAGGTACCCCAGGTTTGATAATGACTTTTTAGTCCTGGGACCTGACTCATTTTAATAAGAACACGTATAGAACCTATACTCTTCCAAACATTCTTAGGTGTTTCCCATGAGCCAATGTGAGTAGGTAACGTTTCAAGTAACCCGAGTACACGTACTATGCATCCCGTTGGGTCACAAATGCAAGGTCCTCTCGTTACATCACATGAAAGCTAAGAGGACCGGTATGTAAGAGGCTTCGGGGCGTAGTATGATTATGGCTAAGTTTACGTCGATTCTCCAAACTTGCAGATACCTCCGGATTTTCTTTGTCTCTGATGCCACGTTTGTGTGTCTCATTGGAAAACATGTGAAGACCTCGGTTTTGAGGTCAAGTCTAATGTGTTTTCTTAAACTCAAGAATTACAAATATTCAAAGCATATTATATACTTACTACCAAATTGTTCTATTGACCTGTATTAAGCTTTAGCATTACATACACTCTAAAAACCACGGGCTGTTAAGGCCCTTGAATAAAATAGGATGTGACCATGTCATATCAAGAGTTGATGCAACAAGTTCCTTAGATCTCTAATTTCATCTCCCACCGGCAACGACGTCTTATGGCTGTGACACGGGCTGGGACACGGCCATGGCACAGATGGCACGGTTACTTGGACATGTCTACTTACGGCAGAGGTTCCGTCGATAGCTCTCGGCTTTCTTCATTGTTCAAGTCCGTGCTGCTGTTCAATCCAAGCTTACCCCTGCCCCTGGCAAGCCCGCTTACGTTTACTAGCGTACCCCGCATGTCTTGGGGCGCGATACTGCTTACAGCTCCCTCCCACCTGAAGAAAGCTCCTACAGAAAGCTTCAACCAGGCAAAATAGGGCGTATTTCATGCTCAATTAGGAAAATCAACCCCTCTACGAAGCGTGCATGGGCTTATCCTTCGACCTAAATCGGGTAGCTTAGCGTGCGTCATGCCTCGGGTCGTTCCACGATTGCCTTCGCGATGGGCTTATTGAGCTTTTAGAAGCATCTGATTTGAGCAGCCAGGGGTTTTGTATGTTATTAATTAACTTGCCACAGACATATGTATATATCGTCAAAGCGGGATTTATGTTAATTCATGGATTGCGCCTTGTAATATTTCAACCTCGTGATCGAGATCGACCTTGCATTTTTATTTAACATTTTTATTTAGCGAGCGAGCCAACTTCTGCTTTCCCCTCCCCTCCCTCTACTTTCTATTGCTACTCTTGGCTCGCATTGCGTACCTACGTTAGGTAGCTTCGATCTATATTGCCTATCTGTTTGCTCCTCCTCGCGAGGCCACATTCTGCAGCGCCTAGCATACTTGGCCGGCATATACTGAGACATTCTCCAAGCGCCATGGCGGCCCCGACGACCAAGACAATCGGAGACCTTAACGGCAAGTGGGTTCTGGTAAGCAAGCCACCCGCGTGCCCAGCCTAACCAGCGGCCGGGTACCCGCCTTTTCACGTATCTCCTTGTGTTTTGTCCCAAAAAGACAGTACGGGAGGAAAAGGAGATATGCTCGAGACCGAGGAGACCGAATCAGGCAGGAAGGTAGAAAGATAGAACGGCTGGCTAACGAAGTGCGTACGTGCACGAAATTAACAGAACAAGACCCTCTCCGACCCCGTGGACCCGGCGCTCGCGCTCCAGGGCGTAGGCTGGCTGGTACGCAAGGCGATCGGCGCCGCGACCGTGACCCTGCACGTGAAGCAGTACAAGGGCGCGCCAACGCCGCCTACCGAAAAACCCGACGACCTGGTGACGCGCATCGACATCCAGCAGGTGGCGACGGCGGGCGTGAAAGGCACCGCCGAGAACCGGTGCCTGGACTACGTGTTCCGCGAGCACAGCGACTGGCTGTTCGGGCACGTGCGCGGGCGCACGCGGTGGATCGGCGCCGACGAGCTGACGGCCCTGGTGGCCGCGGGGGGTGAGGCGCTGAAGGGCGGCTGGGTCGAGGATGACTTCGTCGCGCAGGATTGGCTCGAGGACGAGGTTGAGAAGGGAGGACCGCAGGGCGAGACGCACGTCCTGAATCATGTCGAGAGCCTCGACAACGGCTGGACCGCGCTCCAGGTCTGGGGCTTCCAGGACGTCGGCGGCGAGCGCAGGTATGTGCGGAATATCGTTGTGGCTAAGGCCAACAAGTTCGAGAGCTTCAAGATGATCTACGACTGGGTCCCGGAGTAAACCAATGGACGTGAGAGGCTGTATGAAGCCGCTACGACTACTTATTTTTTATTTTTAGAATGTCTGCGTTCCTTTGTTTTGCGAGGAGCTGGCACGGATCCGTGTGCTGATAGATACGGAATTACGGGATATAGGAATGCCTATACATGAACATGGCCTTCCAATTGAATTTCTTTTCCGGGATACATCACGTACAAGCTAGAAGAGGCTAGCTCACTGCTCAAATTCAATTCGCTTCCATTAGTGACCTGTTGAATAAAAAGCCAAAAATGCCCAGCCCATCTGAGGTGTTGAAAACCTCAAGAAATGCCTAATATCAGTCTCTAGAGCCCGGTACGATAAACCACCCCTTAGTAGCGCCGTTTCTTCGTCATAATGCCTTAGTATAGACATCTGCTCATCATGATCGTATAATACCCCATTTAGCCTACACACGAGGCCGAAGTCGCCTTTTGGCATCTCTATTTTTTTTTTCCATGCTACTCTGCTCCTCTTCACGCCGGTCTCCTCTTGACGAACTCCTCGAGGTCGCTCCGCGTGGCCACGCCGAGGACAAACCTCCTATTCTCGTCGGTGACGACGGCGAACTCCTGCTTCTGGCCGGCGCTGGTGCCGCCCTCGAAGAACTCCTCGAGCTCCTCGAGCGTCGTGGCCATGGTGATGACCTTGTACTTGCGGCCGCGGCGCTCGAAGTGGGCCATGGCCTTGGAGATGGGGTCCTGCTGCTGTACCCGGCCGGCGTCGAGCTGCGCCTGCAGCGCGGGGATGGCGACGTAGCCCAGCAGCGCGCGCGTGTCCGCGTCCACCACCGTCAGGTGCGTGTAGTCGCGCTCGAAGGCCGAGATCAGCGCCAGCGAGATCGGGTCCGACGGGTTCAGCGAGAGGGCCGACGGCGGCTCGAGGTCTTGGACCGTTGCCTGTTCGGTGCATAGTTGCGTTAGCTCTGATAGCTTCAACCAATGGGTCTTGAAGGCAGTTTAAAGGTATATATTGGTCTTGTGACATTCGAGGAGTACACATCCTACTGGACTGTACAAATTGCGTTTTATCTTGGTGTTCTCTATAGGGTATTGTTTCAGGTCAGGGGTAGTCTCACTCCTCTATACCGTGATGACCATTTCGAGACGAACGGTTTGCTTCCGAGCGGCGAGGGGCCGATATGCGCCGAACTCTTGATCGTTTGTGACATAGTAGGGGATGTACAATGGATACTTGGGGAAGATCGTATCGTATTATCTCTGGAGAAGCGGTGAGCTTGACTGGGCGAGGCGTCTGTATCTTGTGATATTGATCCAACTATGACCGTAGTCGAGTTATAAGTATCTTCAGTTTGCTCGGGTTTCAGCGGGACTGAGGATGACGGAAGCTAAAACTAAAGATCTTCAAAGGCACCTGAAAGTTGCTGCAGGCGGGGCATTCGTCAACTTAATCATCACCCCACTATTATCTCTACAGGTATAGCAGGGCTTGAGCAGGCATTTCTCTCTCTACCCGGCCGAAAGACGGTTTAAAATAATTTATTAATATTGATTCTTATCCTTAAATTTTCAACAGTCAATGAATCGTTTAGCACAGTCATAACTGTTAAAATATAGGATACATTGCACTTGCTATTTCAGTGAAGACTTGTCATCTTGAAGATAAAAAGAGCTCATGCAAGCGCTTATTATTACTTGCTATAAGTTTCAACTATCTAGCCTACCAGCCCACTATATCGGAATTCTAGGCCGTTAATTGGCTAAAGCTCCCATGCTTGTGCCGCAAAGAACAAGCTCCTG
Organism: Hypoxylon perforatum; assembly: GCA_028571165.1. Classification (NCBI taxonomy): domain Eukaryota; kingdom Fungi; phylum Ascomycota; class Sordariomycetes; order Xylariales; family Hypoxylaceae; genus Hypoxylon; species Hypoxylon perforatum. Next base: position 2,096,117 of record JAOXNQ010000001.1, read on the forward strand.
ACCCGATTCAGCCCTGCCCGGCCCCTCCGACGTCACTAAACACGAGTGGAAAGAGGGTAGGAATAAGAGGAACGAGCAATCGGATTGGACTGTGACAGGAGGTATTAATTGTCCTTATCTCCGGATCTTCCTCCTCTCTTCTACTCTTTCTATTCCCTGATCAAATCTTTCAGCCTCCTGCGACATCTTTATTTTTTATAGACGTCTGCCCTTCGCGTAGTGGCAGTTGTATTGTTCGTCTCGGTGCGTTGCTCTTTCATTGTTGTAGTGTAATCGGCATTGGAGAATTGGAATTGCGACCGATCTCATCCCAACCGACTCGTGACTGTGAAACTCAATTGGCAAGACGGTACGATATCCTAAGAGCTACGACACTTTGTTCTTTCCACCTTCCCATTGGAGCTCTATAGCCTATGAATATAGAGTACTTCATCTCATGCGATACCTATAAACCTAATTGATGTGACCGTCAGCACACTAACCTATTAATCAGAGGAACTTTCATCAGAGGACACAATGTCGTACTTATTTCCCAATCAACACGTCCTTCATCAGACTCTCGGCTCTCCGTTTAAACCCGGAGTTCGGAGTAGTCCCGCTACCAAAGCCACGCCGTTCCAGGCCCGCCCGGAGCTTTACGGCGCCTACTCCGTCGTCGACGATGCGAAGAACAAGGCCCAGAAACTGAGCGCCGAGGCTCAGCTGGAGTTCGACAAGGCCAGCAACAAGGTTCAAGCCACAACCGGCAAGCAACTGGAGCTCTACACCCCTACCTTCTACGCCGCCGCGACGTTCGGTGGTCTCCTCGCCTGCGTAAGTGAATCAAGACCCACATCGCCAAGATGAAGAAGAGCTATATCTCACGACGCACAATCTAGGGTGTGACCCACACGGCCGTGACGCCTCTAGATCTCGTCAAGTGCCGCCGGCAAGTGGACTCGAAGCTGTACAAGGGCAACTTCCAGGCGTGGGGCACGATCCTGCGACAGGAAGGCTTCGCGGGCATCTTCACCGGCTGGAGCCCCACGTTCTTCGGCTACTCGGCGCAGGGCGCCTTCAAGTACGGCTGGTACGAGTACTTCAAAAAGACGTACTCCGATCTCGCGGGCCCCGAGAACGCGTACAAGTACAAGACGGTGCTGTACCTGACGGCCTCCGCCTCGGCCGAGTTCCTCGCCGACATCGCGCTGTGCCCCTTCGAGGCCGTCAAGGTCCGCATGCAGACCACGATCCCGCCCCCGTACAAGGGCACCTTCGACGGCATCAGCAAGATCACCGCGGCCGAGGGCTTCGGCGGCCTGTACAAAGGTCTTTATCCACTATGGGGTCGACAAATTCCGTACACGATGATGAAGTTCGCGTCGTTCGAGACCATCGTCGAGAAGATCTACGAGCGCCTGCCGCACCAGAAGAGCGAGTACGGCAAAGGCGCCCAGACAGCCGTTTCCTTCTCTGCCGGCTACCTCGCTGGCATCATGTGCGCTATAGTCTCTCATCCCGCCGACGTGCTCGTCAGCAAGCTCAACGCCAACCGCAAGGCCGGCGAGGGCTTCGGCGCCGCCGTCGCCCGGAACTACAAGGACATGGGCTTCATGGGCCTGTGGAACGGCCTGCCCGTGCGAATCGTCATGATCGGTACCCTCACTGGTCTGCAGTGGATGATCTACGTGAGTTTCTTTCCTATCTAGTCCTCATAGCTTAGACGAAGGACACTAACGGTAACTCTTTTAGGATTACTTCAAGATGTGGATGGGCTTCCCGACGACGGGAGGATCCGCACCACCGGAGAAGAAGTAAGGGAGGGTCTGAAAGGCTCGATACAGGCAGACCAGTCCTACGACGTCTGCTAATCGGCTACACTACCTACACCGGTCACTTTGTGGTGTTTCCAGTACATAGCAGTTAAGATAGGGCCGCGGCATTGGTTTTGGGAGTTTGTAATGACTTACATGCAGCCCTGCTTCGTGTCCTAGCAAGTTATTTCAGTTCGTTTAAGATTCCACAGTGCTTGTTTTTATTAATTGAAATATTGTTATTGCAATCTGCGTTTAGTGTGATCTCATCTAGATAGGCCCGGATGGCCACGCGTTCAGTCTAAAGGTAGGTCGCTATGTGACGTCTTGCGCGACACAAGGCGTAATAGACCAATGTGTTACGAGGGACAGCTTAAAATTGTACTACACGCTAAATTTCTTTGATCTGATAAGAATGAAAGCGTCTAAAAGGAGACTGCGTGGATTGGTCTCCGAATATTATGCGAAACCCCGATGAGAGGATTGCAAAAACCTGTTGTGCTTGCATAGAGTACTCCAACTGCAACTGGCAACATTCGTGGCACCTCATTACGAGCAGAGATACCTAGGTAGGTTGAGATACGGCCGGTTACCTAATATAGAGTTGACAGGCGACAGGCGACACGGTGTAACGTAGGAAATGATTCAATGATAGCAATTCAACTCAATCTAAGACATAAAAACACCTGATACTCTGAGAGAGATTAACGAGACCTTCTCTAAAGGAACCGGCCGAATACAAAGTCCCTGCCGAGTACTTAGTCAGAGGCCAGACAAGTTAGTAAACCCACCTAAGATGAAGCTTATGTGCATCAAGCATTTCGCCCCCAGATAAAGATGATATGATCCAAGAAGCAATATACTTATGATCTGTATCTTTGATAGGTCTTGTTCAACTGTGGCGTCCGCTCCCGTGTTATATAAGAGAACAGGAGGGGTACTGTTATAGAAGTGCGCCTATCAGCAAAGCGGGGTATCTTCAGCCCAGTTCGCGGTTGGCTGCATTTTTGTCTCTTCGAAATGCACCTCGTCCTTGCTCGTCAGCCCGTCTGGCGTCAGCTTTGGGTAGCACGCATACGGATGTAGCCCGCGATGGATGGCTGCCTTCTAGAAGGCGCTCTTATTAAGGCTATTGCAGCCCGCCCGCCCGTGAGCCCTTGCAGGCCACATGGGCTTGGACAGTGGCTGTAGGGCAGATTTGGGTCACGCCACGGCCCTCTGCATTCTATGCATGAAGTCATCGCGCGTTTCCGCGAAGGTGCACACCCATTGAACGGGCTTGCGCTTCCTGCACTTCGCTCGTGACAGGTCTGCTCGTTGGTTGCTTCTCGATGCAAGACGGCGCTTTCTCGGTTCTGTCGACGTGCAGATCACCTGGGTAGACATGTATTCGGCCAAGAGTGCTTAGCACAGTAACAAAACAAAAGAAAGCTTGGAAGCGATATTAGCGGCAAGAGTAGGTAGGTACCTGGTAGCCATTCGTAGCTAATGCCCCGACGTGCGGCTTTTCAGGTCCTCCCCCTGACTTGGCTGACTTGGCTTCTAGGCGTACGTAAGTAGGTTCGGTAGGTTTATCGCAGAGAACCAAGCCTACTTAAATGATTCGGTAGAAGAATATCATCGTCGGTAGAAGAGTATAATAAGTCTTGCTGTGGATTATTTGCGATTTCTGCGTTGATTTCTGTGTTGCGCACCTGGACGATCGAGAACAAGAGGATTCGGCCGAAATGTATTCGTCAGCACCTGCAGGACCGCATCCAGGATTATACATACAATGTACATATAAAGCGCATGATTTGTTGGGGGCTAGCATGCAAACCATAGCCATTCTCGTCCATGGAGTTGCCCGCTTGTATGTCCGTCACCACGGTCGTTGGCGGCTAAAACCCCACAAAATTCGATAACCAAATTCCTTCTAGTTTGTACTACCAGGCGAACAAGGAACCGAGGTCTTGTGTTGGAGAGAATAAGCCTGATACCTATGATTTGCGGGAGGGGAGACGTGTATTACCGTCTTACACAGTCTGCCGCCACGGCAATCGTAGCGGTGCTACACTACAGCATCGGACGATTCCGTAGTAACAGTAACACTGCGGTGTTAAACTTCATGACGATAGATTGACAGATCCGCCCCGTCAGTAACATTAACGTCGAAACGGGGAGCAAGTGAAATCCGCGCGGTATCCGTAGCATCGGGACCGGTCGTCCCAATAGTGCTGCGGTGATCACCTGCCCCTTCAAGTCTAGAACTCCTCTCGCTTCTCCAACGGTCAAACCACAAAGCGACAAACTGTGCTTGGCCTGAACTTGGGAGCGTGGCAAGTGGAGCTAGTGAGACATGGGTTATAAAAAGTCCCAAGAATTGAACCTCCAGACCTGTTGCAGACCTGGTATTTTGGTACATATTCTGTACGAAGTACTTGCAGATTGGGACCCCCCGGTAACCCCCACTTGGACGATCTCGCCGCTTGCCAATTGCGACGTCAACGTTTGATAGGCCTTGATACTTATTCAAGGTAGTAGTACGATAGAAAGCTCCGATGTCTCCGTCGCAGTAAGAAATATCTAAGCGAGAAATCCCCGAGATGAGCATTGAAGCAGATAGGAAGTACGTAACAAAAGAAGGAATGTCGGGCTGGGTGTAGAGGAGGCGATTCGAGCCTTATATATTTTGATGAATGGCGAATGAATTGATAATCAGCCTGTCAAGGTAAGTACTTCTTCTCTCCCACTCTATCGTGTTTGCGTACGTGGAGAATCCCCCATTTGGGAAAACTGCCGAGTTTGGTATTGAGACGAAAGCCTGACTGGCTGACTGGCTGTTATGTCGATGTACTACTGCAGGCGAAAGCTGTCGATTGAGATTAGGTTGAAAGTTTGTGGGAATTTTAAGAATATTGGTAGGTTGAGTGAGCTCTGATAGAATTGAGTTAGTACCTACATGCTCTTTTTTTTTCTGAGGTCATTCTCGTGATTTCAAGATTAACAGCCTTAACTCAACTCTACTATGCAACTCACCTCATCCAACTTGACACATTTCCAAAGAGTCAAATACTAATGAGACTTGGCCCCCCAAAAGACTGGCCATGATCTTTGTAAGCCCAGAGTTCTAACATGTTACACACGACGCGCTTATTCGAATTCGAATAAAGAACCGTTGCCTCCGCCTGGACTTAGTGGAGAAATAGCGTAAGTACCTACCTAAGTCTGTATTAGTGCGAAAAGGGGGCGGGCATAGGACTATTTTACGCTATTTTACCCCATCTTTTGAATTACTCCAGGCCCTTTTCCCATCGCTAAATCGTGGCGCTGGGGTTCTCTTCAGGGTTGTCCACAGGGTTTGTCTACTGGGTTATCCACTGGCTTGTTCAGGGTGTTCAGGGTGTTCGGGGTGTGCCAGTGAACCAAATGACCTACCAAGACTTACCTGCTCCAGTAGCACCGTCAGCGGCACGACCACACCCGGCCATACTTCCGGCTCCTTCCAATGCATCCCGTCCGATCGAATCCTTCATCGATCCAAAGAAAGTCACTCGCTTCTTCCTTCGATTCTTCGCTGCGCGACCCTTAGAGACCTTTTCACTTGTAAAATATTCATCACTTATTTCACAAGTTTTATCATCAGCTTCTGTTGTCCAAATTCTATCTACCGGCCGCGTCAACTAGTAATACAAGTTGCCGGCCTTTTCTACACCCCATTACCACCGAAGCTACCTACCACCTATACGTCAGGTGGTTAACGAGCCCGAAGGATTCGGCCACTAGAACCACGAATAGACCTAACCCTATCTCCGACGTAGAAACTACAAACTACAGCTTTCGAACCACCCATCGTATATCATATTCACTAGTACACTTCCCAGTACCCGAAGTTCCACGTCGTCCGTTATCCGCGAACTACACCTTCGAATGACTGTCGCTATCGATCTCGCTCGTTCTTGCTGACCTCCCGCCGCGCTCCGACGCTGGCCTGTGTCGACCAAACTTGCGCTAGACCTGTAACTTTGTCGCATATACCTTCACAATGGCTAGCTTCCTGACCAAATGGAAGCCTAGTGGTGCTGTAAGTCCTTGGGCCCTGGTTCCGGATTTTGCTGGAGGATGTCTTTTTAGCATAGGGTTGCCCTGGCGCTTTTCTCGAACATGGATGGCAATCGGTTGGACATGCTGACGTATCAATAGACGGCCTCGAGCTCGGCAAGCAAAGATGCGCAAAAGAAAAAGGAAGAGCCTGCGCCGGAGACAACACCGCTGGAGAAGATGCTCGTAAGTGCCGGCGCACTTCGACAGGACGGAAGCGATAAGTTCTTTGGCATGGAGAATGTAAGTTTCGCTTGCGCACCCTCACACGTTATTTTCGGAACGATGCTAACACATATTATGTATAGTTTGGTAACACTTGGTAATAATCATCCATTCCTCCGAAAAGAATTATATTCTGACTTCGGTGTAGTTATTGTAATTCGATCGTCCAAGCACTCTACTATACCGTACCATTTCGAGAACAGGTTCTTAACTTTCCCCCATTATCACCATCAAGCACGCCAAATGGTACTCGGCCCAGGGTCAATGTTCAGATTCGTGCCCCAGTCACGAATGGCGCAGCCTACGGCGGTGCGAACGCGAAGAAGTCGAACGCCACAGATGCGCTAGAGAAAAGGAAACAGATCAACTCCGGACAGGCTCCAGCAATTCGACCAGAGGACAAACCCGATACTCCGGAATACAAGAAAAAGCAAGCAATGCTGAAGGGCCCCATACTGGAACTGGCGCAAGAAAGCTTCGAGACTTATGGCATGGATGAATGCACATTTACTGGGCTCAGAGACATATTCATGACGCTCGTCGACAGCTCTGTTCGCACAGGGGTTCTCAGTCCACAGCGCTTTCTTGAAATCTTCAAGCGTGACAATGAGATGTTCCGGAATTCGATGCACCAGGATGCCCACGAGTTCTACGGGCTCGTCTTGAATGATATCATCTCCAATGTTGAAAGTACTGCAAGACGGCTACTAAAAGACGAAGCGCTTCTTAACAGGGACGGCGTGGAGGAGTCGCTTAGAGCTGCTCTAGGGGCAATTGCAAAAACTACTCCGAATGGCACTAACTCTCCCGGGACAGGCTGGGTACATGATATCTTTGAGGGAGTGCTGACATCTGAGACGAAATGCCTCACTTGTGAGACCGCTTCGCAGCGTGACGAGACGTTTCTGGACTTGTCAATCGACTTAGAAGAGCATACCTCGGTGACTGCTTGCCTGCAAAAGTTCTCGGCAGAGGAGATGCTTTGCGAGAGAAACAAGTTCCACTGTGATCATTGCGGAGGCTTGCAAGAAGCTGAGAAGCGTATGAAGATCAAGCGCTTACCCAAGGTGTTGGCGTTACATCTAAAGAGGTTCAAGTATACGGAAGACTATAGCCGATTACAGAAGCTATTCCATCGCGTTGTGTATCCCTACCAACTAAGGATGTTCAACACGACTGGGGACGCTGAAGATCCCGACCGACTATACGAACTATATGCGGTCGTCATCCACATTGGCGGTAACGCGTACCATGGACACTATGTCTCAGTTATTAAGACCGAGGATCGGGGCTGGCTCTTATTTGATGACGAGATGGTGGAACCGGTCGATAAGCACTATGTCCGTAACTTCTTCGGGGACAAGCCCGGCATGGCTTGTGCGTACGTGCTATTCTACCAAGAGACGACTTTTGAAAAGGTACGAGCAGAACAAGAGGCGGAGGGTCTCGAAGAGGTCAGAATAGCAAGCGAAAAGGCCGGCGCTGCCCAAGAGAACGGCCACGCGAATGGTCACGTTACCGGGTTATCGAGGCAGCAGACGCAGCCAATTCGACCGACTATAGAGCAAGAGGGATTGACCACTCTAGACCACGCCGCTACGGCGCCCGATGTGATTATTAGCCCAAGTGCGTCACTACCGGTCATACCGCATCAAATCGACGAAGACGTACCACCTGTACCTTTGCTACCCACAAGGGTAAACACGCTTAAGGGGGACATAAAATCGAAGGAGGACAGGAGCCGAGAGAAGAAGGAAGCCAAAGCACAAGAAAAGGCACGAAAATTTGCCGAAAAGGAAGAGCTCAAGGCCAAAGAGAAGCAGCGGAAAGAGAACGTTGAACGGATACGTGAGGCGCGGCGGACCGAGCAAGATGATCTGAAGAAAGCTCTCGAGGCAAGCAAGAAGTTGGCGGAAGAAGAAGACGCCAAACGTAAAGAACAGGAAGACAGCGTGCCGTCGTTGTCGAGGTCGAATAGGGGTAGTAAGACAATGTCTAGGAAGAGTTTCGGGTTTCTTAACAAGGACCGGATGAAGCGGGACAGCGTAGAGGTGTCGGAAAACGGACAGAATGGCGAGAGCGCGGTGGCAAGCCACGACAAGCCAGAACAACAGTTTAAGCTTAAGAAGAGCTTCAGCTTCAGCCTAGGGCGGAAGAAGAGCCATAGCAACCTCTCGTAAGGCTGCTCATTAGCCGGAGTCGGGAGTTTGTTTTTTTCTTTCTTTCCAGCAGGGACAGCTGCCTTGGTGTCCCACCAAAACAAAGTGGACGGGTATATGGCATATATGGAGTTCTGGGAGCATCAAAAGATGTACGACGGTTCTTGAAAGCATTTACGGAGGACAAAGCGCTAAAGGCCGGAATTCCGAATTGGATACTCTGTATGAGAAAAAGGGGTGCATTTCATCCTGTACTACATAACGAGCCAGATTTGCTAATGCTGTGATGAACATTGTGTATAATAAGGCCGGGGGTGGAAAGATGAGGTTGGGGACTGCTTCTAGTAGCAGAGGAATGAGAGAAGAGAAGCTCGACTGCTATTAATCGGACCAATCCTGATCGTGATATGAGCGGTTCGGCATATTGCGTAGTACTGCTGTTCATTTGATTCCTGACCAGAACTACACCTCGGCTAAGGTTATCTGTTTTCGACCATATCCCGCCAACCTATGTTTATACACCTGAACGCCTGTCTCGAATATGCATGTCCCTATGTCCTCATCGTATTGTCTCGTGACACCTTTTTTTCTTCTCCGCCTAGCCCAGAACCAGTTCGTAGGTTATTATTAACGTATTGATGGCTATTAATGGAACTGTTGCTTCTCGTCAGCGTGCTGATATTCTCTCTTCCATATGTGGTAGCTTCCGGGGTAACACATACTCCTCATCAGCGTCCGTACGCTCGCGATCAGGTTGATCACTTTGCCCTTTGCGCTCTGGGAGTCGGGACCGGCGCCGAATGCGGGATCGTAGGAGGCGGACGACAGGTTTACTGAAGCAGATTAGCACCCGGCGATACATGAACGTATATCGGGGTAGGGTTGCGTACTGCGTGCGAGGAAGCGATCCTCGGATAGAATCGCGATGGCGTTCACGAGCAGGACAGAGACTGTATGTAGTTGTTAGCTTGATGCCGTCGCTTGCTAGCAACTCGTGCGCGCCGAGGCTTTCTCACCGTAGAGGAAATTCCCGAGGAGTAACATTTTGATTTGAGCAACTTAGATGGAATCTAACGACATGCGAGAACTTGGCTGAGGAGAAGAGGGCGCGCAGCTTGGTAACGTTAGATGTAGGAATAGGGACAGGTGTCGACGGTGCGGCGCCGGGTTGCAAGAAACCGGTACTAGTACCTAGGTACAGGTGGGTCCACCCAGCATGCCATAAAATAAAACTGTGGCGGTGCACAGACTTGCAGGACACGCTCATGTCTGGGAGATTAACAGACTTCAAAATGAGTTGCGAAAACAGCAGGTCTGTCAATGATGTATATCTGAAAAGCAAATGAGAAATTCAATGATTCGTGTCACTCTTTTATAAGCTGTTACTGGTATTCCGAGTTTGCGCCATCCGGCTTCACTTTAACATTAGCGTACCGGTATCCCTCAGGCCACGTTGGAAATTCGCATTTCTTAAACGTGCCCCTTTAGCTATACAAGATGGGGGCACTCGGTATGACGAGAACTCATCACGTTAATCTGTAATGAAGAAGTAGCTAACTATGGTAAAAGATTTATTATTGTCTCTGGCAATACCTGCCTTGATTGTGATACATCTCCTCGTTGCTCCCTACACCAAGGTCGAGGAGTCTTTCAATATGCAAGCCACCCACGATATACTCGTGTACGGGACGCCCACCAAGGATATTTATCACCGGCTCTCTTCTCGGTATGATCACTTCGACTTCCCTGGTGCCGTGCCTCGAACTTTTGTTGGTTCGGTCATGCTGGCAGGTATTAGCCAACCTATCATTGCGTTGGTAGGCTTCCAATATGCGCAGCTCATCGTGAGAGGCGTCCTGGGCCTCTTCAATGCTGGGGCTCTGATCTTGTTTAAGTCCAACGTGGAAAGGGCATTTGGGAAGTCAACGGCTAGGTGGTATGCTCTGTTGCAACTAAGCCAATTCCACGTCCTTTTCTACGCTTCTAGAGCACTCCCAAACATGTTTGCTTTCGGCTTGAGTGAGTAGCCAGCCGTGAACCCACTAGATATCTCATGTTGACGTTTGACAGCGACGATGGCCTTCTCGCAACTGATCCCACACCCCGATGAGAAGAAGCGGACGTGGCGCTATAGATTAGCTATTGCGAATTTAACTATTGCCGCTGCCGTTTTCAGGTCGGAGCTGGCTATTCTACTCGTGACTGTCACGCTCTACGGCTTGAGTCTTTCGCATATCTCGCTCGGACGGGTCATCCCCACCTTCATCGTCTTCTTCGCTATTAGTTTACTATCGACGATACCGATTGACTCGTACTTTTGGCAGAAGCCGCTGTGGCCGGAACTATGGGGTTTCTACTATAACGCCATCCTCGGCTCTTCCTCCGAATGGGGCGTCTCCCCTTGGCATTACTATTTCACCTCTGCTATCCCTAAGATCCTTACCAACCCGTTGAGCACGACTGCTCTTATTCCCTACGCGCTTTGGAATACCGGAACGAGAAAGCAAGTTCAGCCATTGCTGATACCGAGCTTGCTCTTCGTGGCCATTTACTCCCTGCAACCGCACAAGGAGGCGCGTTTCATCTTCTACGTCGCACCGCCGTTGACAGCCGCGGCGGCTCTGGCGGCAAACTATGTCTTCACCCGCCGGAGCAAATCCGCCGTGTTCCTACTCGCCTCCGTTGCGCTTGTCGGCTCGGTACTTGTTTCATTTGGCATCAGCGTCGCCATGCTAGCCATGTCCTCCCTTAACTATCCGGGAGGCGAAGCCCTTGCGGAGCTGCGCAGCCTTGTCACCGCATCTTCATCCCCCGACCTTCAAACGGTCGTGGTGCATACTGACGTTCTGTCATGTATGACGGGAGTCACGCTCTTTGGACAACATCCTTACCCGCCTAATGACCCGCGGCCCGCCAACGAAATTACTTTCAACTGGGATAAGACCGAAGACGAGAGCACTCTGCGCAACCCAGAATTCTGGGAGCGGTTCGATTACGTGCTCGCCGAGGACCCGGTCAAGGCTATCGGTCCATGGGAGACGATCGGGGTGGTGGAAGGGGTTGCCGGAGTCGAGCTGGTGAAGCCAGGCACGCAGTCAAGGGGCGATATCGAAAGTGGCCAAGACATAATCTTCGGCAGAGGTGCTCTTGTAAGGCGCGTCAAGGAGGCCGCGAGAGCGCTGACGGGTGGTTGGTGGATTGGGCCGAAGATGGAGCCGAAAATTCATATCCTTAGAAAGGTGCGCGAGGGCAAGGCTAGACGAGCTGTGGCAGAATAATACTGCAGTGCAATTCTACGTGGTAACTAGATGCATTTCTAGATAGGCTGAAAATAAAAAACATAAGGACTCGATTACCGAATATTGTGGCTGTCTATTCCCGATATGGCTTCACGGCCCGCGCAAATTACACCGGATGCGAAAAGGGGGGTCCGGAGTCTCCGAAGGGGCCCTGCCCGCTACGGCGCTACCCTAGAGATAATCCGCGGCTGCTGGCGGGACGTTACAATAATATGTAGGCTACGACGAGAGACACCGACCTAGATTGGCTAAAGTCATTTATGAGACTAAACTTTTTTTGCTTCCTTCCGTCCAATCTGACAGGTCAGCCCAACACCACCAGATCTCGCAGGCTCCCGAGCTGTCGATGCTACCCAGTGTAGCCTCGCCTCATGTACAATTTTGAGGTGATCGACAAGCCTCACCTTATATACTGACATTGCGCTTCAATTTGGACTGCCACCGCTGTCTATGGAATTTCGGCAGGCTAAGCTACGCATTCCATATAGGCGCGTAAATGACAGTAGTCGAGACCTGTGCTCCACACATAGCATTCCCTTTAGTAAACCGTGACGAAGAAGACACAGAAATGACTTCAACGTGTTTACTTCTAAGAGAAGGGATGGAAATCAGTTGATGTTGTGTGAGTAAGTAACAGGATGAAGACAAAAAGCTTAGACTAATTGGCATGTGGCAGTGTAGGTGAGTGTAAGGTTAGCGACGCCGCATAGGTACGTAAGGTAGGTAAGATATATACTTGGTATACGAGGTGTTGGATGGGATATGGGTGATAGGCTATTGCTAATACGTGGACAATGCACCTAGTGTTTTATAGTACTGATGCCAGTTCGAAACCGAGAGAAAAGAGATCAATCCAGACCAGTTTATGCATGTGGATAAGGGGATAGAGAAAGAGCTGGATACTGATATGTCGCCTCGTTCGCCCTAGGGTAGAATTACTGCTTAAAGTGTTCAGGTGGTGATATAAATTTAGTCTAGGTTACTTTGGTCAGCCGAGACAGTTGAGGACGACAGCTACCATTCAGTGACTGTTGGCTAGATCAGCTCTTGATAAGCCCTACATCGAAATACGCCAACCGTGGTACTTCGGTACTTGTTAGTCGTTGACTTTCATATGGGATTGCAGGCCTAAGGCTTGCTTGAGTGCAGGGGTTCGTCCGCGGCCTGCCAAGAACAGGGGTAGCCCCTGTGCCTCGATAGGCGGGTGGCGCCACATGGGGTCCGAGGGGTTCAATGCTGCCCATGTCAGGGCCTGATTCAATTCGTCCGTATGTGTACTAACGCGACCTAATTGAGGATGACTTGGGTAACTTTGGGTAGTAACATGGGTGACTGGGTGACTAGCGAGCACTAGCGTACCCCCCTTTTGTGCATCTAACGTATCCAACCTAACGTCTTAATTCATACGTTATGAGGTACTAGCAGTCTTACCTACATATCGTATCTACACTATCTTACTGGCTTGGGGTACCTGATCTTTTAATTATAGATTGACAAAGAAGACCGAGAACCTCCCTGTTGGGGTTCAAAGCTGCATACTTTCAGCACATGCTCATAGCCCTATGGAAAAAGGAGTCGTGCTGGTGAAGGAAAAGAAGCTGGGAAATCCGAGCCTTCACTAATTGCGGGTTCCCTCTCGTGTCTCCAGCTCTGTCTCCAGTACGTGTACCAGTATGTGTACCTGAAACTGGCCGATCTGCACGACCAATTCATACCGACGCTCTCTTCTCATTTGCTCGACTCGGCCCTCTCCAATCCCAAATAAAACAAGAAAAAGTCAACCGCCGAGTGACACACGACACATCCCACGACACACGACACACGACATATGCGACTTTGTCCAATTTCAACAAGCCAGTATTGGTTTCCCATCTTCCGTCCTCCTATTTCGATTAGACAATAGACCTGCACACCTGGGACGAAATAGACCAAATACGTTACTTTGTTGTCGGTCGCATTCCTCCATTTCCCACCGCCCACTCACTTCGGTACTTTATAGTGGGTAACAGCACCTTGACTAGCTGTCTTGCTACGTGCGGCGCCTTGTGTGCTTTATCATAATTCACCTTTCACCCCTTCTACCAAGGGTGTATGACGATCCCAGCCGAACTAAATACACTTCAATCTCGCTATCTCGAACAAACTCGGAGTACTGTGGACCGCTGTACGCAGTAAACAACCTACTTCCACGGCAACTCCTGACAGATCGTCAAAACATACCCATCCGTACTACTTGGACCAGCACACGCCAACAAACCAGGCTCTGGCCTTGCCAATTATTTTTTGGGACCTTTTCCATTCAACACAGCCCCGGTGCACGAGACCATTGACAACTATTCAACGTCACTCTGAGTGCTGAAAACACAGCAGATTGATGGTTTCTCTAGACACATGTTGTTGTACCCCGCTAATCAACGGCCGAAGATGGAGAACGATGCACCTACAGAGAGCGGTCGCCGGCGAGATCGGTTCATGGGAAAGCTGTTTGGCAGCAGTAGTGTCTCAAGAGAGAGGAAGATGACTAACGAAGAAAGTGCAAACGAGATCTCCGACTTCCTTGGTCGCTCCTCGGACAAGTTGATGGTAACCCATCCCCTTCCTCCACCGCCGCCCACAGTTCCCAGAGGCCCGCCGTCCCTCGCCCTCGACACCTCCAAAGTTAGTCGGTTTCCGCAATCTCTAGATGTCGAAAATAGATCTCAGCAGAGCCTTTCCCAGCGGGCACGGTCGCACAGCCCGCCGCGCCCCAGGAAGCACAAAGGACTTGTCGTTCGTTTTGCCGATACGTACCCCGAGATCATTGGCGAGGGCGGCGATGAATGTCAGACGGCAACGGCCGAGATTGGTCGGAGGAAGAGATCGAAATCGGTGCCACTATCGGCGCCTATCCCGCTGACTAAGGAGGGTCATCAATATGCAAGACAGGTGGGGGCTTTCCAAGAAGTGAAAAAGAAGGACGATGAATTCATACCCGGTCCGATACGCAGGACGCAGACTGGTTTCAGCACAATATCGGATTTCCGCTTAGATGAGCCGGGTCCGGCTCCTATTCCGTCTCCCGAACCCCCTAGGCCCCGTGCTCTTCCTGCAGGTGAGCCAGTACGGTCTCGCTTTTTGGATACCGATAATCGAAAGGACGAGAACCGTCGTTCGTTCATCGAGATCCATCAACAAGAGCAGCGACAAGCTGAGGGTATGGCATTTGCAGAAGCGATGAGAACTAACAGCGCCAACTCGCACCACGAGTGGGATGACCAAACTTCTTCTCCTGAACCCGCCCGGCATACACCGCCACGCCGCAAGGACATGCCGATACCTACAATGCAGGAACCTACTCCCCCTCCGGAAAGATCGCAGTCTCACCGGCAGCCGCCGCCGCTACAGGATTCGGTTTCCGCTGTGTTACGAACTCAATCCACTAGGACGCCTTTGAGATCGCCCGTACAGCAAGGACCAACCAAAAGCGCTTCTACCAGATCACCCTTACCGCCGCCCATCCAAGAACTACCACCGGTCCCAAGTTCGGGCAATAGATCTCCTTTACCACCGTTGCCTCCTCAGGATGCGCTCCCGGATTTTGATTCTGAGCTGGCCCACCTACGTCGACCTGTTTCACCTGATGAATTACGCCTAATCACTAGTCATAACGCCGGTAGCCCTTCGTCTCTCTATTCTAGTTCTATTCATTCCACCTCTGATCTCTCCCACAAAGCCACGCCGATTACCCAAAATCCCGCCTCTCGTGGATTTATTCCGCCTTCACCCGAGAAGACTAATCGTAGCCTCCACGATACAGTGGTCGCGGTTAGTGATGATGCATTAGATGCATTCATTAGTCGCACGAAGCACCTATACGAGCTGTTCCGCCTTCACGCCGAACAGTTTCGACCTCTAGGTACCTCGCGGCCCGATGATATGTGCCGAGCCGCTCTCTGGTGGTTCTTGAAAGGAAGAACGTCGTTGGAGACCATTATTAGAAGTCGCCCCGCAGACCCAGATGAGACGCGGCACCTTATAGCGAGATACCAAGCTTTCACCGATTTAGCGAAGGGTTATTGGTTGATGGAGCAAGCACTTCCCGAAGTAGCGGACGGCAAATTTAGTCCAGTGGATGGGGAGTTGGGCGATGTTCGGCAAGCTTTGATACATAATCTAAAGAAGCTATCCGGGTCTATGAAGCGAAATGGATTGCTACCACCTGAGGAACCTTTCCTCCCCCAAACGATGGACAAATCTATCTGGATAGAGTATCCCTCGGTGAGCCAAGATATAGTTGCCCTTCTAAATGGCGTCTGGGGCTCGGCTCTTGCTGCTAGTAGGCAACAAACTCGTTCTATGGATGCATTGGATGCCTTACCACTTGGCGACAGCGCCAAATACTTTAACTACGGTAGAGTCCAGGCCGATGTATATCTCATGGAGCAGGGTCTGGAGTCGACGCAGACTTATTTCCCTTGCGTGTTGTCGATCACTCGATCACAGACTGAGCCTCACTTGAACTTCATTATTGCGAGCCAGAACGGCTCCGTCTCGTTGCGAATTCAATCAGAGAAAAGTGCGGGTCGTACTTGGCAAGACGTTAGATGGAGGCCGGATGCCTGCTCGTTGGAACTGAAGCTACCTCGAGGTTTTATGCTCGCCGTTCAGTGCTCACAGCAAGACTACAAGATGCTGTGGAGTATGTACGATTTCAGTTCCAAGGTTCAGTCCTACCTATACCCACGAAAGGACGAAACCGTGAAGCATACGTCGACACTTCGCGGCTTCCATTATTTTGATTCGAACCCCCAAGGAAGAACATTCCCCAAAGACCCATTAGGTCAATGCGAGATCGGCTTATACGAAAAGCTGCTAAAGGAAGGGAGCCCTACCGGTCCCAGGACGTTCCATCGAGGATTCCGGCTTGCGGTTGTGACTGGGCCCAGAATAAGGACGCTCAGTGGTGTGACGCATTCTTTCCCTCCCCAACTACCGGTCCAATTCGCTATGTTGCGCGGCGACCAGCGCGCACCTATTCTCCAGTTGGATTTTAATGATGGGAAGGACAAAGGTCGGATGGTTTTGACATTTAACGACGATCAAGAGCGTGAGAAGCTACTGAGGATGATTACCGGAACCTACATCCACCAAGATGAGGAGATCGTGGCAGAGGTTCCGCTAGAAGGTATGCATATGTCAGAAGGGGTGGACGATACGAAAGGAGGCTATCCGGCTATTCAACGATTACCCTGGCAGCGCGCACGTGTCATCAATGATAAATATGCAGGGGATTCTCCGCCCACGGTCCTAGCAGAGAAGCTCAGGATTGAGATCGAGTCGTTGGACAAGGGTGGAGTCGGTGTGGTTGGCACTATCACAGATCGAGTCAATGTTGCACCCGGAGAGTTAAGGCTTAGGCTAGGAACAAAAGACATCCTAACGCTGCAGGCTCTTCGACAGCCGCAGGTCGACTTGACAGTTTCGCTGCTGGAAACGCATGTGCCCAGAGACTCGAATCGCGAGTTCGCAGGACTGCAGAATACTATCCAACGCAACCAGACGGTGCGCACCTACAGATTCCCCAGTTTCAGGGACTTGCACGCATTCCAGGCAGGGTTGACAGGTTACTCGGTGTTGTTTGACGGCATTGCCACCAATCTCAACATCTCCCGACGAAGGATGGTAGTACCCATCTACAAAAAGTGGGAAGCTGGTACTACACGCGTTCAAGTGGTACAGCAGGATAAGACGGTACAGCTATTGGCCTTTTTCGAAGACTGGCATCACGGACAGTGCATGGGATTTGTGCTCAAGGGCACCGATGTATTCGAATCAATCAGCCGGAACGGGAAAGCGGGCTTGAAACTAGCTGATGCCAAGTTCCCGCTCCCGAGAGTACCCCATGAAGGTGGAGCGAAGACGGATGACATGGCGTTCCTGTGTCTGGATATGCCCGACTTTGCAGGAGAGCACGACGACATTACGATATTATTTGATGATTCTCTTGGTAAGTTCCGCAGCTCCCTATATCTTTAGTACGTGCCAGGCGCAAGACTAACAAGCCACTAGAGAGAGATAGACTCTGTTCGGTTCTACCCGCCCCAGTGAAAGGGTCGCGATTGAGTCGAGGTAAATAGGAAGCAGTGTTGACGAGCACGTTTTAAATGAGGACATGATTCATGGCAGAGAAGATCTGCGTAACTTTCGTTTGGTGGCATTGCAAAAAGAGAATATTTGCGAGCAAGGCTATGTCAAAGATACCCCCTTCAGTGGTTATTCGAGCAAGAAATGGGGCGTCACAAAGACGAATGAGAGAATTGGGGGCTAGATGCTTCTCGAGAAGCGCAAGAAACGAAGCCTAGCCGGCAAGTATTTTTGTCCGCATTGGTTGTAGTCTTGATTGTAGTCTTGGTTGGGATTTGTAGAAGAGTCTGATTACCTCAGCTTGCTTCTGACTTCGATAGGAAACTGAATTTACATACATACAATACAATGAAGTCCCAGTCAACTAAGTGTCATTATTCCTCAGCTACAAATGTAGATGGGTAGCACTAGATGACAGGCTTATAGCGCTCATCTGGCGTACGTCATCCATTCCCCAACCCTCGTGGTCTTCTATCTGATGACCCCCCTTATTTGAAGCACATAAGACGATAGATTACTACTTTGCGCCTCGGCAGCCCCTACATAACTAGGCTGCTAAGTACAGGTAAGTACTCTTCATGCCTAAGACTGCTCACCACATGTGGTCACTTGTATGGTCACAAATCATTTGGCAACTTTTCATCTCCTATCTTACTCACATTGATATATTGATATAAACCCACCTGCAGGCACCAAGAAGGAATTCGTGCATCCTAAACCAGACTGTTACCTTAATTATTGACTGAAATGCATCGAGGTGGTCTCACTACATATACATAGAGACATAGCCTTTTACATCTGACCCTTTGTTTGCTTGCTTTTTGTTCTGGGGTAGTCCCGTGCTTTCGGATCTGCTCATCTTCATATGGCATTTATTAATGATTTAGAGATAGTGAGGTCATCGGTCCGAGTCCCTCAGCCCTTAAGTCCTACCCCCCTTAGCCCCGCCAACACGCCAACAATTAGGGGTAGCTTATACCCTGTTAAAAGGCAACCCCTTTTTATCGATAACGACCCGAGAGTCCGCGTAGCGTGGGAGGGGTACATCATTATACACAGCCCCCCCAAAAGCCTTACGTATTAGGTATCAGCAGCAAGCACCTACGCAGTTCGAGCAGGAGCAGTACGTCAAAGCCAAAAAAGCAAGAAGCAGGTAGCGGCCATCAGACTGCAGGCTACGCTCTCAAGTTGCAGTTGTGACCCATCTAGCTTTTTCTAGTCGTCAGCAGAAGAAACTGCTGCGACAATCTTATTTTTTCTATTTCATACTCTGCTTGGACCAGCCGAGCCAAGAAACGAAAAGCGAATTCGGATTCCCCCCCGTCGAAAGTATAAAAAAGAATAAAATATGCACGGCGGAAAGATCACCTCGGGTCTAGGCCGTCGCCGCCGTACACATTCAAATGCTAGTATGTGACGTATTGAGATATACATATTTAGATATCTACCAATTTTTTTATACTGTCTTCCTTTTACCCTTCCGTGATCCCGTCTGGCTGTAGCTGGAAAAAGGAAGAAGACAATGTTCTTCGGTAAGGCTGCGAGATCGCTGACATTTGGGTCATCTTGTCCAGGTAGCAAATCATCTGGAGACGCCGACGACGATGATACCTCCATAATGGAGCCCGATCAGGGCAACGGTCAGTAATTATTCATATTAACACCACTGGAAAAATCACTGTTCGATGGGACTGACCGCGCCGCAGTCCTAACCCACATCATATCCCAACTGCGCCCTGGCGCCGACCTCAGTAGAGTTGTCTTGCCCACTTTCATTCTCGAACCTCGAAGCATGTTAGAACGTATAACCAAGTGCGTACCTCGACATCCAACGTCTATTGAATAGGGGCCCTGAAGAGAAGGCTAACCCATGTCGATTATAGCTTCATGTGCCACCCCGAGATGCTCCTCCCGATACCACATATCGACGACCCTGTCGAGCGCTTCGTCTCCGTAGTCAAGTTCTACCTCAGTGGTTGGCATATTAGACCACCGTACAACTCCCCTGGCACCTTGTTTGTAGCCCACGTAATGTCGACTAACGTATGGTCATAGGGGTGTCAAGAAGCCTCTTAACCCGATCCTTGGCGAGGTGTTCTCCTGTTATTGGGACCTGCCCGACAACACCCGCGCCTACTACATCTCCGAACAAACGTCGCATCATCCCCCTAAGTCGAGTTACTTTTACATGGCCCCCGAACACCATATTCGCATAGACGGCACGCTGAAGCCTAGGAGCAAATTCTTGGGCAACTCAGCCGCCAGCCTTATGGAGGGAATTGCTGTGCTCACCTTAACGAATAGGGGGAAGGATCCGAAAAAGGGAGAAAGATAGTATGTGAAACCCACGAGGCTGCTACGTAGGTCGAGGACTAGCTAACGCGCGTTTCTAGTTGGCTTACGCAGCCTAACATGTACGCGAGGGGAATCTTGTTCGGCAACATGAAGTACGAACTAGGCGACCATAGCGTTGTGCGATGTCCCGAGCTAGGTCTTTCGGCCGACGTGGACTTCAAGACGAAGGGGTGGGTAAGTGGCACATACAACGCCATCGGGGGCACGATAAAGGACGACCGTACCGGCCAGGTTCTCTTCGAGCTTTCGGGACTATGGAGCGAGGAGATGTTCGTTAAGGATCTTAGGGTAGGTAACATTATAAACAACGTTGCCTTCGTGCTGGCTAACAAAGAGTTCAGAACGCGCACAAGGATATGTTCTTCGACGCCCGAAAAGTCAAATCTTCGAAACCGCGGGTTCGACCACTAGAGGAACAGGATGAGCGGGAGTCGCAAAAGTTGTGGTATAAGACGGCACAGGCGGTAAAAGAAAGGAATCACGAGCTGGCAACCGACGAGAAGACCAAGGTCGAAGATCAGCAGAGAGACGAGGCGGCGAGTAGACTGGCGGCGGGCGTAGAATGGCATCCACGATTATTCAGGAGGGTAGACCAAGACTACGGCGGCACGGGAGAGGATATGGAACATCTAGAGTGGATTATCAATGCTCATATGTGGGTTACCCATCCATCCATTCCTATGAACTTTGAAGAGTCGTTTACTAAAGAAATCTAGTGATGCGCCGACGCCAGAGAAGCAAGCCGAACAGATCATGGCGATTTACCCGATAATACCAGGCCAGAAGCCGAGCGACCGGAACATCATTCCGCCAAGTCCGTCCGCGGGCAAATCGCACACTGCCGGCCATCCCGCCTCGGAAGACAAGAAAGGGGGGGATCTAATAAATTTCGGTCCGAGCGATCCACCCGCGGCCGCGCCTCCTCAACCCAGCAGCGGTAGCAAGGAAATCTCGAGCATGCTGCAATCGACGGGCCGCGAGCCGGAGGGCCCCCTGATCGACTTTACGGGCGATATGAAGAAGGACCTACCGGCAGCGTCCGGGGCACCTGGGCTGAAGAGAGGAGACACGACGGAGAGTAACGACAACTTCTTCGATGCTCAAGGCTGAGCTCAGTACTTGTTTTTTGAAATGGAGGGATTTTTTGGTATTTTTGGTAGGAGAGATGGTTCTCTGGAAATAGGAAATAATACCAAACCGCGTCAACTAAAGTTCAGGTTCATTCTATATTGGCCTTTTCTTGCACTTAAATTTTCATGAGGCATAGGGTTGGTTGTTTCTTACATGAACTTTGGGAGCTGGTAGCTGGTCCGTTGCCTACGCAAGGCAGGGTGTTGCATAGCTTGTGGATGGGGGGATCATGTAGAAATCGAAGACTTAGACACAGGTATAAGCTCTTGGACATTAGGACATTAGGACACCAGACCACAGCATGAGAATAAACTAAGTAGTTACATATTCAAAATTAGCATATACTACTGCTAGCTCACATTATGCAAAGTAAAGCAGGTCACATAACTGTTACATATGAGTTCTCATTGGGAATGCTCAACGTCTTTCCACGATGACATGAGACTTGATTGTACAGGTAGACGAGCTACCCATCGTGAGTTTGATACAAATACAAAACCAGGTGATCAGAACCGCAAATTTGCCTGCCTCGCCTCGCCTTGCCGCCTTGCAAAAAACATTTGTGAATGAATTTTCCCCCAACGCCAAAGACCAAACCATGAACCATGCATGCAGTGGGGTTTTCTCTCCTTCGTTAAACCCAAACAACAATCCCTAGGTATTCTGCGCGAGGAAAACAACAGTGGTATTTTTTTCTTCTTCCTTTCGATCGTCCTGAGTCCCGTTCCGTAATAAGAACAACTGATGAAACTAGAAAGGGAAAGAGTTCCACGACGGACAGCACGGTGAGCTAGGGGTATACGGTGGTGTGCTGCTAGGTCGACGGTACGACTGCATAGAAGACCAGAAGTAGTCGCGTTCTCGGTACTCGCGGTGCCGAGGGCAGATGTCGACGTTGTTGTTGTTGAAGCTCAGTTCCTCCATGCTGTCGTCGTCCTCAGACCCGTCGCTCATTACAATCTCCGGTGTAGTTTCCTCCTCCTCTTTCATCTCCACTTCATGGGGTTGGCCGCTTCGCTCGATCTTGATTCCGTAGTACAGGTAAGCATCGTACTGATAGTCCCTCCAGAGCAGGTCGTCGTAGCGCCGTCGAGCTGCTTCCTCGTCGTCTTCGTCCGTGTCCTCATCCATGTGATCATCCTCTTCCGTGTCTTCTTCCATGCGATCGTCTTCGTAGTAGTCCATCTCGTCAGCCGGGCCGGAGAAGGAGGCGCCAAAGCGCTGGCTCTAGTAACGCTTGCGGGCGGGCTCGGGGCTCGGGCTGCGGCTGACGCTCTTGTCGTCGCGACCGCGCATCTTAAGCCACTTCTTCGTCGACAGGGTGAGGTCGCGCTCGAGCTCGGCGCTGGGGTTCTTGCGGTGGATGAAGTTGCAAAAGCCGCCGCGGACGCAGCCCTCGCCAGAGTTCAATCGGCAGCAGGCCTCGCGGAAGTCGGTGACGGGAGATAGCTCGCAGTAGACGGGCCGGCCCGCGTACCATCGAGAGTTGAGCTGGTCGCATGCCTGCTGCGCCGCGTCCTCGTACTTGAAACGCGCGTACACGTTGCCCACCAGGTGGTCGTTGGTGTTGTCGCAGACGACCAGCTCTTCGAGCTCACCGTACTTGCACAGCTCGCACCACAGGTCCTCGTAGAAGGCGTCGAAGTGGCTCGCGCATTGCTCGGGCGTCAGGCGCGCGTGCGTGTTGTGCGCCGGGTTCTGGTACATGCTCGGCAGCAGGATCGTCTGCGAGTACGACGGCTTGACGTGCTTGCGGGAGCACCGGTCTCCGTGGCGGCACGCTCCGATCTTGTAGTAGAAGGAGCAGTTGACCTTGTCCTGCTCTGTGCCGAAGATGGACGCGAGGAAGTTGGCCATCTTTGCTGTTGTTTGATGTGGTTGTTGGGTGGATCGAGGTGTAGATTGATTGGGTTGTGTGGTTGTTGGCGAGGAGTAGATAGATAGGTAGAAGCACTGGTGTTGCTTAATTGGTTTGGTTGGTAACAGCTGGTGTTGTTTGATTGATTTGGTTGGTAGCTGTTCTTGAGAGATGAGAGTCGCGACAATTGACAGTTCGGTTAAGTGCGCAGCGATGAGAATTGCACAATTGGTATTGATTCAGAATCGCAACAAGCGTGAACCGTCGATTGAAATTCTTGGGTATCAGCAGGTAAAGTTTGTGTAGGAGGCGAAAAAGTTGAAGAGGATGAAAAGGCGACGACGAGAAGAAAAAGAAAGAAAGGCTGAAGTGGAGGTGGGGCCCGGTTGCTATGTACAAAAGTACTGGAAAGCTAAGGCTGACCAATCATGCAGCATGCGACCTTCCCTGAGCTATGGTGGGTCACGCCACCAGCCACATCTAGATGTTTCCACAGCCACATTGATGTAATGACATGGATGCACATGCATTTATGCAGGTACATGGCAGATTAATCAGCGATTATCTATGTACCTGAGTGCGAATTAACCGAGCATGCATCTATTAAGTATACCTTCTATAGGGTGCCAGGATAGGGGCATATTTCGTCCGAGGCTTCAACAACATTAAATATCAGGACCTTGTCGGCTATGGAGAGATGGGTCTATGCTGCGTACTGCCATTAAAGCTTGATAGCATACGTATTCACGGTTCAGATTGATATTGTACTGTTATATCTCAAGTAAGGACGTTTCATATAGAGAAAAGAGCTTGATAGTTCGACATGGACCACTTGAGGAGAGCTTTAACCTTGAGGGTAGATAGCCTCAGAATAGAGCTTTTTTACCTGCTATATATGCGCCTGTATTCGTGCAACCTTGGCGACGAGAAACATTCTTCTAAGGGTTAATCATATCTTGATAGGTTCCACAACATAAGTTCTCACCTTTCCTTACTAGGGACGGAATATCGAATGCATTCTCATGATCTTATATACATATTCAACGCAATGCTAGCCTGTCACACCCCAACAACCATTCCTGAGTCATACCTACCCGTCGACCGCCGAGCTCAACGATTAATACGTCCCTCCGACGCAACGATTCAGTATCGGTCTCCTCGGGTGGGTGCATAGGTAGTATCTTAACTCCCACGACTTCACTCAGGTCCTCGAGACGCAAAACATTTTGGCTTCCTTTTTGTCTCCCCATCACGGTTCTTTTCAGCATCGTCAATCTGCTCGCCTTCTCCCACGAGAGCCTCAAATCATAGCCTCGACAAGTTAACAAAATGCCCCAACAAAAACAACAAAGCAAATGCCCCGCAAAAAAAATGCAGAGATATCATTTGCTCACGCCTAAAACGCCGGGCGAAAAAAGAACCAAGATCAAGCTTACTCGCAAACCTTAGGCAGGCAAGCAAGCAAGCAACATCGATATATACTAGTCGGATCGGCCTGAGATAACTCCAGGCTGCTCGACGGCTAGATATAATGCGACGGCATAACATCATTACTCAAGCTCTTGGTTGCAGATCAGGCACTGCAACGGCTCCTGCCATGATTTTTCTCCTCCCTTCACGTTGTCTCGGAGATCCGTTATCTTAAGCATCGGCGGGCTTGGATCATCTACAACATCTATAATGGTAGCCTCGAATAGTCCCTCGTAGGGCTTGTTGGCAGTTGGATCATCGCGCTCCGACTTGCGCGGTCGTCCTCTTCGCTTAGGTTCAGCAACCGAGACGCTTGCGCTCTCGGCTTTGATGGCGGGAAGCGCACCTTCGACATCGGCAAGATTTATATTCTGCTGGTTCTCCTCAGGCTTAACATCGATCGACTGCTCTGTGGTCTGCGCCGCGCCCGACTCACTAGGGCTCAGGGGTCGCTTAGCACTCTCATCGCCCTCTTCCTTCACCGGCGCGGACTTATGAGGCTTGTCGGTCCCGAGGCGCTTATATGTCTTCAAGAGCGCGTCGTGGATCAGGCATTCACCGTGAAGCCATTTTTTACAGGCTTCGTTCGAGCAATTAACTAGTTTCTTGTCTGGGTTTTCGGGACGATTACACTTGCAGCGCAGTTCGGCAGACTATGCTTGGTTAGTTGACGTGCAGCTTAAGACCAAGGCTCTTCAAGACTTACCGAGAGTTCCGAGGTACGGATATCAAAGGCCTGGCGCCAATAGAGCGCGGTTTGAACATCATCCTCATTCGTCTCATCCCAGTCGTTGACGGTTGCTGGCGCGGTAACACTAACCACATTGATCACATCCACTATAGCTTTGTTAGAGAAGCAGCGCAGATACGGGCAGATACGGGAGGCTTTAAGACATACTATGATTCGACGCGATCAATTCATTTGCGCCGTGATACCACTGTCTTCCCTGAATGGATTTTTTTCCATCCTGCGTTCCGGGCGGTAGCTCGTCAGGCCAATACATCCAGTAAACGCGCGCATAGACATGATGCTCGTCGCTTGCTCGGATCTCGAGGATTCGCGCAACCCAATCGTCATCCGACTTCTTTTTAGGTTGTAGGGGGTCGCCCGGGTTCTTCTGGCGCTCGATCGTCGAGTTATTGGCAACAAAAATGAAGCCTTCGCTCCAATACTTTACTCCATTGACTAATGTTGCATTGTAAGTGGCTTGCGCAAGTACGATAGGGGAAGAATAGGGTACATACGAACAAAGCTATTGTATCGTGTCATGTCCACCCACTTCTGGTAAGGTTGAACCTGATAATGGAGATCCATGGTGTTGTTAGGGTCTTTGAACTTGCCCCTGGGCGAGAAGGGCGTAGCCTGAAGCAAGATCTTGGGTTGGGGGTGATCTTCTGAGTTGTTTTGTCTTCTGCGCTTCGGCTTCTTCTCCTTCTCATTGGGGTCGGGATGGGATACGGTGAATGGACATTCTGCCTGACTCTCCTCCGCCTCTGGGCGCGGGCGCTTACGAGTGCTCGACATCGCAGGATGTTCGTGTTCGTCTGAAGTTCACTATGTTCGGGTGGAATGCGGATTTAGGATGTTGACGCTGACGCGCACGGCAAATCCTGATTAGGGAATATACCGATTTGTTATTGGTGGACGATTGCGCCTGAAGAGGAGAAAGCGATTCGCTCCTGCGCGCGCAGTTGACAAGTTAAACACACGATTGGAAGTAACCAATCGAGGCAGACCGAAGGATAGGAAGTCGGCGAAAGTAAAGGAAATGGTACTCTGACGGTCGCGACTGTTGGTGTTGGCTTGGTCGAAGTTTGATGAGCTTCGGGAGGTTGCGATTGAGAAAATCGTAAGCCGGTGGCGGGGAAGGGGGGAAATATCTGGCAGCTTGGCGCGTCTCTTATAAACTGTTAAATAATCCTACTGATACTGAACAGATACGGCCCCGAATATGCAGTGCCGCAGGAGTCAAAATTGCAACACTACCAACCTCTGATTGACTTCGGAGAGCTACGAGGGGGCACGAGCCTATCAAAAGAGAGTACGCGATTCGTCTGAAGGGCTTTCGCTGTAGAGCCGATTGGGGGCGATATAGAGGTACCTAGGTTGCTAGCTGGATGCTCTGTAATGGCTATAGCGAAGGGAAAAGAGAGAAAAGAACGAAGGAGGTACGTCGGCGATGAATTGGGTATTGCGATGGGCGCGCTGATTTAGCCACCACCTGGCACCAGCACGACATATAACGTTGTCAAGAATTATTTGGAGAAGCAACTAGGGAGGAGAAAGACGCGAATGGAGCAGTCAAGCCAGTCTTCGAAATACTATATTTCCACTGACTTCAGGTGCATACGCGCTAAACCCCTTTTGCTAAGCACTGTTAGGTACCTACCTCCTAGCAGCAACCTACCTCCTACCTAGGTACGTGCCGTGTGTTACCGTCCCTAAACTTCTACCTAGCTACAGGTACCTTAAGTACCGAGGTATATAATATGTTCACCTAAGATACCCCTGGCTATATTTGAAGCTTAACAGCTGCGAGATATGACGATCACCGTTTAGTTGACAGACAGATAGGTTGAGTACATTCTCTGATGTTTAGGCAGTCTATTCATCTGAACTAGGTAGGTATTTACTAATGTTTTCAGGTCACTTCTATAACAAACTATGCCGAAAGAATTAACCTTGACATCTTCGTGAACAGGCTATATCAAAGTACTATTTGATGTCGATACCTACAGGCTATGCCTAAGTACCTAGTTTCTTCTCATTGGCTTAGCTACAACTAGTCCATCCAATGGCGTCAGCCAGTTTGGGTATAATATCGCGAGCAGCATGCCAGGTGGAAATAAGTTACGCCAGACTTATCCGATATAAGATTAGATTAAGTCTGTGACTTGGAGACCAGGCATCTGATGAATGGGATGTTCAATTTTCAATTTGCAATGTATTGCCAACGCCGCCGCTATGCAACATGGGGGTATGTAATGGGGTATGTAAGATCGAGAGCACCCCAACACGAAAGACTCCAAAGGTGATTTAAAAAAGATCATGGCCTTGCCTCATCGTCGTCGATATCCTCATGGTTGCCATCATAAGTAGCAAGCATTCCTTCACTTTCACCACCATTACGAGATGCATCGCCATTGCCATGTCCTTCGCTCTTATACCCTTCAATCACCTCAGCCAGTTTCTCGCCCTCAAACTTGCCACGTTCAACGTTAACGAAGTAAATCAACGGAGCGGGAATGCCGATCAATACTGCGAGGAACCAAAAGGCCGGTCGAATCTCCCCAGTCGCATCTATGATAGCTCCTACTATAACGGGCCCAAAGATACTAGATCCCTTGTCCGTAATAGCATACAGGGCATAGAATGCGGCTTCGGATCCGGGAGGAATCAGCTCGCCGTACAGTGACCGGCAGTACGAACTAAGTCCGCCGAGCACGAAACCGTAGACAGCCGCCAATGGGTACATTTCCCACGGTCGCTGGAGCCCGATAACTCCCCACTCCTTCACGAAGGGTAGGTAGCCGAGAAGACCATATAAAGGGATGGTCTCGAAAAGCGCAATGCAACTCAGAATAGTCTGATGCGGTCGCAGCTTAAAATGCCTGGATATGAAGGACCAGCTGAGCGCGCCAAAGACACCCGTAGTGGTAGCTATGACGTTGATCATCCCAAGCGCCCACGGTCTCATGCCCAGCTGGGTTTTGGCGTACAATATCGCGGTCGACGACACCGTCGCAATGGCGTCGGAGATCAGGAACCAACTCGCCAGGAATAAGACAATGTCAATCAAGCGGCGTGCCAGCTTAACAGTCCGGAAAAGATTCTTCCACGAGTATGCGATGTACGACAGCCAAGCGCGCCAGCCTTGGTGTGTGCTCCGTGGGAGAGGAGGTCCAGGTCTCGGTCGAAGCCACATAGCAGCCGGTATTGTAAAGATGGCCCACCACGCGCCAATACAGCAAAGTACGACACGTTGCGACCAGGTCGAGCTACCCATTCCCACCAGTATTACGATAGAAGCGCATTGTACGAATAAGCCAGCGCCGTAGCCGATTCCAATTCCTTTCGCGGATATCTGCATCGATAGCTGAAGCTCGATGGAAGTAATCTCCTCGTGGGTCGGTTCTCGCCGTAGACTGTCGATGTCAGGGTCGCTTTGCGGTAGGAGAGCAGATGTAGAACTGCTTAGAGGGTGTTCGTCAAGGGTTGCGGATGTCGAGAGAGATTGCGATTCCACCAACGTTTCGTCTTCAGGATCGAAGTCTTCCGGTATACCGGCAACTGATTGCTGTACTTTCGGGTGATGACGAACCAGCAGGGGTAGGAAGGAGTTCAAGAGGACAAAAGAAGCTCCAAATGATGTGTTGGAAATGATAGTAAGTAGTGCGCCGAGTATGTATACCTCCTTGGAGATGAAGATGTAAAACATGACGCTGAAGCTTCCCACCCAAGCGAACATCAAGAGCAAGCGTTTCCGGTAATTGCCATGGTCGGCTGCACAGCTGATGCTGACTACTAGGAGTGCTTGAATGAGAACACTTATGCTGAATGTATACATGGCGAAACTAGCTGTGTTAATATCGACACCCAAGACGGTGACGATGCACTGGCCGTTGGAGTTGTCGCCGCAGGGTGTTTCTCGGTCGGATAACAGGACGCCATTTTCTCTTGCTAGACTCTCTAACAGGATCGGGATGAAGGATGCTGTTTGGGGTTGGGTGAGCTTGGGTTGAATAGATTTATTTATACACTAATAATGGGCTATGTGAAGCATATGAAGCTGTAGTCGTTTTCGAATACGATCGCATTTGGACTATCTAAGTGGACGTAGACGTAGACGATGGGAATGGGACAAGATCAAGCTACTCACATATTGCTATTAACCGTTAGCATTATTCTAAGTCGGAAGAAACATAGTTATAGTATGGAATGAAATTGGCCAAGACTAACCGCATATCACGTAGGTCTCTGCTGCAAAGGCATACATATACCAACCAGCAAGCTCTTTGGTGCTGGTCGGGCGTGTGTCTTCCCCAGGATAACGGCCCAGAGAAGGGCCATTTTCGATGCTGGGTGCGGGGGTCATTCTGCCTGACTCGGTGGATGTCGAGCGTTCATCGTCGGCTTCAAAAGAAGAAGAATGTGAACGAGAAGAGTACTTGGACACGATTGACTGGACTGAAAGTAAGCGCGACGTGGGAGCTGGGCGGCGCAGCTGTTCATCGATCCGGGGGACCATTATTGGTTACCTAGGTCGACGTTTTAGGCGATTTAGGCGTGTTGGTACCTGTAGGCTAGGGAGGATTTGGGGGTGATTGGGGGTTTGGGGGCTTGGGGTCGGTGACGGAGTGACGAATTAGCGCTGTGTGATTACCAGAGCTGGCCTATCCTGCCAGCCCTGCCCGCCTAGAGCCTGTCGGAGGTAGTGTCGACTTGAACCTAACCCTTAAAAGAGCCAGTATTTCCTATTAGCGGAAAGGAGAAAACAAAAAATAAGGCTGTCCAATACTTGCGAAGCACTCTTGTGTTAGAGCCCTTGGATCGCTTAATTAAACTCTTACATAGAGCTGTTTGCTGATTCTTGTCCCACGTCTTGACCGGTCAAACCCATTCCGTTACCAACCCCTTTTCTCCGCTAGTTGATGTGCAGGACCCGTCCAATTCCTCTCATGATCCGTGCGATGCTGGATCTTCCATTCAAGGACAAAGTATTGTCCTCTTCGTTAAGCAGCTGTGACGGCAGCCTCAGACGAGATAAGCAGCGATACTGGAACTGGAACCAAATGAATAGTATGATAAAAGAATGACGAAGGAGGAGAAATCGTAGAATATTACCCATCTTCCACACAAAGAGAAAAAAGAATGGATCTTTTGATACCAGTCAGGTACTACACCTACATGAGAACTAACAGCCCCAGACCCCCTTCTAACCTACATACCTCTAATCCCCTTTCTACCCCTCGTTCATGGCCTGATGGTTCACGAGCAGCATCCCATGACGTTGCGGGGAAAGCGGGAAGCAAGGCTGAGGGTAAAGATCGTCCACTATACCCCATGGGCCATCGGCTATCAGTCGTGGAGTTTGCGACAAGAGCTTAGGTAAAGGCTCCAGTGTTAACTGAACACTTTTCGTTACCACCATCAGTGGTGATCATAATGCGAAACAGTCAAGAATCAAAGATAGTGAGTAACACTAAAGGATCTACCTTGGTCAAAAAAACATGATCCATCTACGGCTCTCGTTACGAATTCCATTTGATTGGAGCGCAACATCGAACGACGGCTCTCACTCACATGCCAAATTTCATCTAGTGGGCATGTGGGCATACCATTCTATTCCCTAAAAGACTACCTAGAGACTAGAGCCTACCTAGCATTCTTCCTGGGTAGCTTCTCAAACAGGGAATCGTCTTCAAGCGTATGCCAACTTAGGTAAAAGATCAAGCAAAATCTAATAAGATCGAGCTAATCTAGCATTTCCCGGATCTGGCTTGTTTGACCTACTGTACCTGAGGAACCTTGGATCCAGTTTTATGAAATCCGTCACACTTCCATGGATCTAGTTAGGTTCGAGTGCCAAAATCCAGTACTATTTTCGGCATACTACCAACATAGAATGTTGACATCGGACAGCAAGAACATGGTATAGTATTAGCTAAGCAATAACGACATAGATTAGCGAGTGCTACGCTCCTCGTATTCGCGGTTCGTGGCTCGTGGCTATCTTTGGAGCCTCGCCGAGTCTGACCTCTTATATAATAAGAATATAGGAGCCTCCTTCAGCCTTTATTCAACGCGGGATATTTACCATTTCGCTCACTCTAGTACCTTTCATACCACTTGCGAATTAAAAATCAGGGGCCTCGGATATCCCGGTTTGCTACAGGCTTTCGACATGGGGTGCTCTTGGATTGGAGTGATTCAACTATTCATGAAGAGTCTACCACTGAGCAATCAGTATATTAACCATGGTTGCGTATAGTAGAACCTTTTCATAGACATATCTCGCTCTTGTCGGTGTTATTTGACAATTTGATATTCATACGGTCTCGGTTCACTACACTTCGCATCTCGAAACTTGTGGGCTAGAGATGAGCTATGAGAGGTGCGCCTAAGCTGAAGACTCTGAGGTCTAGTTCAAT
The DNA here is from genome assembly GCA_028571165.1 of Hypoxylon perforatum. Taxonomy (NCBI): domain Eukaryota; kingdom Fungi; phylum Ascomycota; class Sordariomycetes; order Xylariales; family Hypoxylaceae; genus Hypoxylon; species Hypoxylon perforatum. Next base: position 2,127,762 of record JAOXNQ010000001.1, read on the forward strand.
CATTACCTCGGAGACCAGACGCCGAGCGTCTTCTATAAATATGACAGCTGACCCCGTACTATATAACAGCCACGTATATGCTCGAATACCAGCATCGGTTTTTAGGCTATTCCGGCGGTAATGCACCCCACGGCGCCCCCTTTCGCGGAGCCGTCTGGGGTGCTTTTTCTGGGTTTACAGCGCCTCTGTGCTCTATCCTATTAGGACGTCTCCCATGGTCTTATTAATATTGGCGGGCCGTTGTCACCGGCTTGCCCCTCAATCTCGCCTTATTAGCACAGGCGTAACAGATCAAGAGAGGATATTTCCGTCTTGGGAATTAATCACCATGCTGTTCTATTTTGCCGCCGCCAAGTCTCCAATATTTACTCTGCTAGATGTGACCATGGAACCAAGGTCTAGCCTTGCCTACCACGGGCACGATCTTCCGTCGTCTTTCGACCGCTGACTATAAAGTCTAGGGAGACCCAGCTGTCACGCAATCCTTACCTCTTGTCCCTAAGCCCTTACCAACTACGAATAATTCAGTGTTCAAGTCGAAGCGACAAGACTAGTAACCATGAAGTCTTCTCTCCTGCTTATGCTGGCGCCCCTGGCCGCCTGGGCTGCTCCCGCCGAGCTCGCCGAGCGCCAGGCCGCTGACAGCATCGACACATTGATCAAGGCCAAGGGAAAGCTGTACTACGGAACCTGCACCGACCAGAACCGTCTGTCGACCGGCAAGTCGGCCGCCATCATCCAGGCCGACTTCGGTCAGGTGACTCCGGAGAACAGCATGAAGTGGGATGCTACCGAGTCCTCTCAGGGCAACTTCAACTTCGCGACGGCCGACTACCTCGTCGACTTTGCCACAAAGAACAACAAGACCATCCGTGGCCACACCCTCTGCTGGCACTCGCAGCTGCCCGGCTGGGTTTCCAACGTCCGCGACAAGGCGCAGCTGACCAAGGTCCTCCAGAACCACGTCACCACCCTGGTGACGCGGTACAAGGGCAAGATTCGGGCCTGGGTGCGTGACTTGCTGCTGTTTTTTCATATAATGGGTTTCTTAAACGGGTATGCTAACCCCCAAATAGGACGTCGTGAACGAAATCTTTAACGAGGATGGCTCCCTCCGCCAGTCCGTATTCTCCCAGGTCCTGGGTGAGGACTTCGTCCGCATTGCTTTCGAGGCGGCCCGCGCGGCCGACCCCAATGCCATTCTGTACATCAACGACTATAACCTCGACCAGCCTAACTAGTACGTATATCGCATAATTCAGTCATACTCTCTTCTCGGGCTATTATTAACCATCTCTTACAGTGCCAAGCTTACCACCGGTATGGTCGCTCACGTCAAGAAGTGGATCGCGGCCGGCGTCCCCATCGACGGTATTGGATCGCAAGCGCACTTGACGGCCGGCCTCGCCAGCCAGGCTGCCGCCTCTATCAAGGCTCTTGCCGCCACCGGCGTCAAGGAAGTCGCCTTCACCGAGGTCGACATCGTGGGTGCGTCCACTGCCGACTACACCGCCGTCACCAAGGCCTGCCTCGATGAGCCTAAGTGCGTCGGAATCACCGTCTGGGGTGTCCGAGACCCTGTAAGTCTTTCTTCATTCCGTATAATAGTACGGTACTTGCTGGTGGCTGACAGAATTTGTGCATAGGACTCCTGGAGAGCGAGCAACAACCCCCTCCTCTTCGACGCCTCTTTCAACCCCAAGCCGGCTTACACCGCCGTCGTCAGCGCTCTGAAATAAGCGAGCGGGTTCACGACTGCTGGGTTTGAAAATGGGAGGAAAAGTCTAGAATCTGCCACGGAGATTACTTCATGATCTGCTGTATAGTCCAACGCTTGGCATGTGAATATATGAGTATTATCAAATACGTCAATCGTGAAGACATTGTCTGTAAATATTCAAATGATATAGATGCATTTCTATAACTCGTAACGTACTGGTAAGTAGCGTAGAACACATCCTGAAGACGAATGTCTGGATCTGGTAGAATGATGGTAAATAGAAGGATATCATAATATTCAAAACGAATCAAAACTGGCAAGCATTGTGCTTGCCAGGAAGGAGGATATTAAGCTAGAATGAGATCATCGTCTCGCTTCTCTCACCGTCCTCGCTTACGAGGTTCAAAAAGAAAGAAAAGATTTCATGCTCTTCGTAAAATTCTTTCCAGCCCACCGCGCTCTCCCTCACAGCTGTATGTTTTGGCTCCTCCAATCCACTCATACATGCGTAAACCCCAACTGCTGGCCCCCCTCCCCCCTTCTTGAAATTGTTCGTGCAGGTACGAAGGTAGATTTGCCTATTTCTTGAAGCGGCCGAAGATCTTGTGCTTTAGCTTGTCGGCGAGGCTCTGGTTGGGGGTAGCGCCATGAGGAGGGGCGTCGACGGCCTTAGCGTGCTGCTTGTCGGCCTTCTGTGCCTGCTCCGCCGGCGACAAGTGCACGTTGGCCGCGCCGCCACGGCCCACGTGGAAGCTCTCGTTGTCCGTCGACGTGCGCACCGCCTCCTCCGGCACCAGCTCCGCGTCGGAGCGACGCGGGGCCGTCGGCTTGTCGGCGTCGGCGATGTTGGCTGCGCCTGGTTTCGGAGGTGGATTGTTAGTGAGTTTGTGTGGGGAGATAGATATAACGTAGGTCTTGCTCTATGCGACCGATATTGTATATGGCTGTGTGGCAAAGTGAAAAGAAAAAGATAAAAAAAAAGAAACTTGCCTCCTCGTCCGGTGCTAAAGGCGCCGTCACCATGGCTGCCCTCCTCGCCCTGTCGCGTTATCTCGCCGTCGACGTACTTGGTGTCGTCCGGATTGATATTGCCGGCGCCGCCACGGCCGTGGGATACTTCGGGCGTGGTCATTGTAGATGGATCTGCGATAAGCACAGGTCTCAGCTACGCGATTCTAGGTTGTTGTGACTTGTAACAGAATCGCGAAATATGTCTCTCCGGAAAGGACACTGTGACCATAGGGGAACCGGGTCGAAGGCCTTTATCAAAAAGAAAGGACACCTAACCCATCACCTCGTCCCGTTTGCAAATCACAACGGGCAAAATCATAATTTTAACATGATTAGGCAGGTGGTTGAGGGATATATAAAATAATATGATAATAACATGTCTATTATGTTGAGGAATTACATACCTGAATTATGTACTTTTTATTATGTTGAAGTTGGGGAAGAAAAGAATTAGGAAGGACGTCGGGAGGACGTATGCGAATGAGGTTCTGGCTTTTTTTGTGATAGCCGCAAAAGTGACGGTGACAGCCAATCCTCCTCTCCTTCTCCCCTTTTCACCTACTTTTCAGAAAACTCTTTTCATTTATATCCCTGGCCCATGCCCACGTCCTCTCGCCCTATCGATGCCAATGCCCAATGCCAATACCCGTCCAGGCAGCCCGGTTCCTAGTCCGCGACCTAGCAGACCCCGGGGTTCCAGTTTCGTACGATATCGTATCGGCATCATGAATTTCAGCCACCATTGCGCTGGGAATCACAAGGCTTCCCGCAGTTAGCCAATGGCATCGTTTCTGAGCGATTCAGTACAGGCTTCTAGAACAATCATCTGTATTCGAGGTCGCTGATAGGCGCACAAGCATGATGAATTCTCGCTTATCCCCTCTATATTTCAGCAATTCAGCCGTACCTGATACTGGTATGATGGAAATTCAATTCCCATTTATCAGTCGCCTGACGTAATTCTAGCTTCTAACCCGCCTGATAAGATGACAAGATGTCACTGGCTGGTCGGTGACCCCCGCAAGGGTCTTTAATCAGCGCCAAGTCAAATAGTTTTCTTCTTCAAGCTAGCTCTGACAGGTCCACCACAGCTACAAGCGATAGGGGAGCTTCATGGAGGAGGTCCAAGCTTCAACTCATTAACTGAAGCTTGTGTGGGGCTTCTGCTTTTTCCCCCTTGAAAAAATATTCGGACTCCATACCATATCGGTAGGACTAAAAGGATTGCGCAGATGAGACATGCATGAACGGATCTGATCGATCGCAAACTCAGCCTTATCAAATCAGCCGAGAAGTGCTGGACCCTGTAGCACAGCTACGAGCACTTTACTAAGTGACTCCTTGCCAGCTTTCTGGTCGGCGATGCATCGTGTCGAAGGGCTGCCGTTTGTCTATTTAGAACCTTTGGCCTTCCTGTTACGTTGTGGTCTGACTGGGATATTTTCGCCTTCAATCCTATTTGTGACAACTATTTGCGACAGCCTGCACACTCTCAACTACCGATAGGCTGCTCGCGCCTCGATGTCACCCCGGGAAGCCTTACGTACATGGTCACCGGTTTGTGGCTTGTTACGATGTCCATTCCTGTCATACCGCAGCTATTCAGGAAGGATGTTTGTAGAAATTTCCTAGTTATAGAAGAAGAGCCAGATTCTAGTCTTACTATGGCGACCGACCGAAACGGCGAACCTCTTACTCCGCTCATTGACCGCGTCTCAGCCGGATCGGTCCCGAAATGTGACTTTCCAATGATTCCACCAGTAAGGATCGGGATTGCTGGGCCTCCCAGCTTGCTGGCGTGGCCGAACTAGCCGAATATTCCAATGCCAGCCAAGAGTACTGAAGACGTGTTTAAGACAGTTTCACTGTGGACCATGGCACTGGAACAAATTGATTGGCAATTGCGACCTTTGACCAATGGAAGATGTAACTTCGAAGTAAATCGAAATCCGCCGGCTTTCGCAAGGGAGACGATCAGCTTCGAGCTGAGCTGCTCCGTTTTGCGACTTGTCAACAATTTGGGTTTGCGTAACCCTACCTGTGTGATTTTGAGGTAACAAGACAAATACAGATGCGCCCCAAACTAGTAATATCTCGAGCCACGTTCATACCACGAACTGCGTTCTGTTACAAGACAGACGATGGTCTAGTCAGCACAGATAAGCAGATGCACATAAGAAGTTGTGATACAGTACTAAGCTGAACGGTATACCAGTTTGATACTACCGGTAAGAGCTTGTACTTCACCTAATTAAATTGTCATAGGTATGAGGTGGCATTTCACCGGGCTGTGTCTAAGTTACACTGCCTACAGTTACACAAAGTTGAGTAGATGACCCTGTTTTCATACGGCAGACCATCGCGAAATATCTCGTATAGCAATTTAAACTAAAAAGCACAGGAATGATTGTTGGCTCGATACTATAGCTAATATATGCCGCAAATCACAAATAAATAGGACCATCTTACCGGACCGAAGAGTCTAAAATCGGGACCACGTGCCGCATCACGTGTAAGGTAGAGGCTCAAGGTCCTAGCGAACGGCAGAATAGACTACAGGACAAACAACTGACAATGGAACCTTGCTTGATACTTGGTCCGATGAGTATTCCTAGGAAGGCAGGTATGTAAGCGCTGTGCAGATAGGGGCATGCGAGGATCGTCAATCTATTTGTCCATCGAGCTTAGCGGTATGCTAGGCATTTTTCGTGTAGGGGAGGATTTGGTGCAGAGGAGAAAATGACAAGCCGGCACGGACGCATCGCGGCGCCTAACAAGTCCAACGTCAGATTGACACGCGGGGTGCCAAGCTGCACGTAGCTGACCAGTCGGACCTTCGCATCTCGGGATGGTAGGTTGGGTACCGGGCTTGATGAGTCTGCATTGCCCACATGCGTCCCGATCCTAGAAGTCGTAGGCGGGATATGGAATAGCATGGGACAAGATGGAAAGTCCTAGATGGGGTAGACGAGTGGATGAGCAGGCATGGCGCATCGTATTGAGGATCCCGGCCGAATTCAACTTTCCCCCTTTTCTTACCAACGGCCAAACAGCTTCTCCCTTCGATTTTCGACCAATACGAGTGCCGGAGCTAGACGGGGAGAAGTCTAGCTTATGACATACCCCCCCTGTTATCCCCGGACCCATCTTGACCGCTCATGGAGTCGTGTGGGGAATATCAGTGTGGGAGTGTGGGGTTTAATGGATGTCTCGGTGCCTTCCAACACGACCCAGCATTATTTTTCTTGGATTTTTCTTGGATTCCTTTTTATGTTTTTTTTGGAGACAGCTGACAGCTCTCTGTTCCTACTTAGGTACGACATCGATACGTGATTAATCGCGGTTCCGGATGGAGAAAACCTGTATCCGAAGGTGACATGCAAGTACAGATTAAGAGGCGCAAAACGTGTAACCTGCACGCCGTAAGGGATCTTCAGGGGAGCAATTTAAAGATGCGTGAGCACTGGTCATGTCAGACGGTCCAGGCCAGCATCTCCTAGTTCTTTGAGATGCAAGCATTCATTGTTGGGTCCAATCATGAAGACTAAGCTAGAGAATAAAGAAGCAATTTCCCTGCTGCGTGACGCTGTCACGGGTGGACGCGCCAAGGGCCCGAGGCCGCTGAGGGGGAGCTGCAATGCTGCAACCAGGAACGCACGCCATTTTTTGGAGAAAGGGAAGAAGGCGTACATCGTCTAAATACAACCGCGTGATGTTACCTACCTACATACCATGCTCAACACCTGGCTTATATCGCCTTATCAACGGCCAGCCTGACACCCTGACACTAACCCTGCAAGCGCCGACCTCGAGGAAAGAGAGACATACATACATAATATGGACTTTCCTTTATATATGGCCAGCATGGGCCGACGTGACTATGCGGGCGTGGTCAACTCTTCTGATCATGGTGACGAGAACAAAAGCAATATAACATGATTCATGTGCTACTGCGCAGCATTCCTTAGTCCATTTTCATTGCACCGACAATTTTTTTATTCCGTGTGTACCGCGTCACTGACCTGGGCCTTATCTATATGAGAAGTATAAATATTCTCAGGCGGACCTATATATAAACCAGCATCGCCACTACCCTCCTTTTACGCTGGGACTTCTGATGCTAATCGGAGCACCTCTGCGCAGATGGCTGTCTCGGTTATAGCAAAGGCAATCACTGCCTCTCTCTTGGTCACAACTGGTCTTACGTTACCTCATGATTCGCTAAGAGGTGAATCCATCCACCATAGAGACAGCCAAGACCGTAAGTTTGCTGATCTTCTCACTTTTGAGCTTACACTGACAACATTCAAAGTCGTGCAGCCGGTATACCAATCTTTGCCCCTCGGTGCGATCAAGCCACGAGGATGGTTTAAGGATCAGCTACAATTGGAGGCTGCTGGGCTTGCTGGCAACTTGTATGACTTCTATCGCTTTGTCCACGACTCTATGTGGATAGGTGGTTCAACAGAGTACTCTGTTCTCCATGAATCATCGCCCTATTGGTTCAATGGCGTCGTGTCTCTGGCTTTCGGTCTGGATGATACCAGACTGCAGGGACAAGTCTATGACTATATGGATTATGTCCTTGACCATCAACAAGATGACGGATGGCTAGGACCTGAGACGACTCCTGAGTCCCGAGGCTTATGGGCTCGTTGCTATTTCCTGCTCGGGCTGATGGTATGTTTACTTTCCTTAAGGCCCGACACGTTGCGGGAGCCGCCCGGCTGATTATTCCAGCAATACGCTCAAGCAGACCCTTCGCAAGAGGAGAGAATTGTGGACTCTATGCACAAATATATACAGCTCGCTCATAGCATGCTGAAAGACAATTTCACGGGATTAATTCAGAAAGAGGGCCAAGACTTTGACGGGGATGGGTTCGGTGCGATGAGGGCCCATGAGATGCATATTCCACTGCAATGGCTATACGAGAAACACCCTCGAAATAACTCTCAAATAATCTGGGAGACCATGGAACTCATGATCGAAGGTGGCGCCCAAGCGAACAGCGATTGGAGAAAATACTGGGTAAAAGGAGTATATCCAGAGGTCACATATACGCCCAGAGACCAACCGTATGATGAGCTGTTCAACCACGGCGTTAACATGGCGGAAGGTATATCTTGAATGGAACCTTGGCACGTGGCGGAATGCTAATTCACCGCACCAATAGGTCTACGATATCCCCTGGCGATCTATCGAATGACCCACGACGAGGCCCTGAGAACGCAGACCAGGACGGCAGTGGATTTGTTAGCGCAATATCACAAGTCTTTAGCCGGAACAATCATCGGGGACGAATTTGTCACAGATCTCAACCCAATCAGAGGCGCCGAATTATGCACCGCTGCAGAGATGGCATTCTCCATGGCTTATATTTACCAGTATCTCGGCGATAACGACTTGGCGGATTGGGCAGAGCAGGTCGCATTCAATGCCGTGCCCGGATCGATCTTCCCGGATTGGTGGTCACATCAATATGTGCAGCAAGAGAACCAGGTAAGCCAGGATATTAATCCCGGCGATCTAGAGCACCGACAGCTAATTATTTCTTAACAGCCCTGGTCGCGTAATCTAACAGAGTCTCCTGGGATGTGGGTGAACGTGGGATCCCAGGGGAATGTGTTTGGCCTAGAACCCAATTACCGTTAGTTTCCGCCATATCTATGTCGCTACTTGGATCATGTTCATTAACCATTAACCTATCTTACAGCATGCTGTACGGTAAATCATCCGCAAGCATACCCAAAGTTTCTCGCCAATTCTTTCACTCTCACTGAAGATGGAGGAATCGCTCATGTCCACCTTATCCCTGGAAGTGTCACTACATCGCTAGGCAACAACAAGGTCACCATCCAGGCCGACACGAACTATCCATTTGGAATGAACCTGCAGTACACAATTAACTCCGACTCCGACTTCACTTTTTACGTTCGTATCCCGGGTTGGGCAGACCAATCTAGCACAATCAACGTGGGGGGTAAATCCAGCCAGATATCCCCATCGGATAAGGGGCTGCAGAAGGTCGAGCTTGGCAAGGGCAGCAGCTCCGTCAGCGTAACCCTAGAGACGGAGCCGCGTGTGGTAACGAGAGCCAACAACACTGCGGCCATATACTACGGGCCGCTGCTCTACAGCCTCTATATCGACTCCAAAGTTTCCGAGGTAACACCCATCGCGTTCGACGGCTCCGTGATGCCTCTCGAGAGCACGACAGGCCACACGCACGACCACGTGATCGAGCCGACGAGCATCTGGAACGTGGCCATTGACACGTCGCAGATCAAGATGGTGCACGCGGACGCGTCGACACTGTCGAACCCCATCTGGGACCTCGGCGCGCCGCCCGTCGAGCTGCGCGTCGCGGCCGTCGAGATCGACTGGCCGCTCGAGTACGACACCGCGGCAGACCCGCCGCTCGAGCCCCGGATCACGGGGAAGCCGTTCAGCGCGCGCTTCGTGCCGTTCGGCAGCGCCAAGATACACATGGCGCATCTGCCAGTCGTGGAGCTGGCCAAGGTAGACTTGGAGACCTAATACCTAGAAGGTAGATAGGGTTAGAGGAAGAGAAAGAGAAAGAGGTAGATTGGGCAGATACCTGGATACCTGGATTCCCAAGAGTGTGTGTTTCTAGACAGAAAGACACGCAAGGAAGATGCAGAGTGCATAGATGATACCAGTAGAACATAGGTAATAAAGACTAGGAGGTCGATTTTGGATCTTTCATAGATATCTGGATGTGAAATAAGACCCCTTTTTGCTCCTTTTCTTTCTTTTTTCCCCAAGACGATAAATTTGGACTAAGCGGCCAACCGTCACATGCAAAGCGAAATGCCGCAGATACTGTTATATGAGTTTCACTTGGTGCAATGGTTAAGCACCTGGAAGGGGTCCTTGTCGTACCGTTGTACAAGGAACCGGCTGGTTCGAATCCAGCAGTGTCAACCCTAGGATATCTTTTTTGTACATTACTTATCACGCTAATGAAAACTAGAACAAACTTGTGTAGTTTATTGCCGTCCTTATGATCAATAAAAATGACATGATTTTCGGACTAACGTGAGATGTATGAGATGAGCTAGAGAACCTTCCCAATTTTCATCCGCTGCGTATTTATCATATTTATCAAAGGCATAGCGATGTACTGTCATTGATGCTCCGGTGATAGCTTGTATGCAATAGGGGTAAGAGCCAGGTCTACGTTGGCTAATCATGGCACAGCTTAACACAAAACGATGAGATACAATATGAATAAGCTTGCATTAAGCAGCCTACTCGGAACCATATACTATCTCCCCTAGTAATTAGTCCTCCCACTCCCACCCTTCTTCCAAAAATTCAACTACTTCCACAATCACGAAATCATCATGTAAGTCAGTTAAGCCACTAGTAGTAGGCCCCGAATCGCCCCTATCCCCACTCCTATTACCCTTCAGCCACTGAGCCACGGACCACAGGAATCGACAAGCGGGCAGACACGCGGACACGATTGTGTCTTGGCCATCCTACTCGGTCTTCTGGTCGACCTTGGGGTCCTCCTCCTTGAAGTCCTCGTCGGCGCCCTCGTCGGCGTCCTCTCCGTCCGCCTCCTCGAGGAGGCGGCCGAGGCCGTCGCCGTCGCGCACGTTGTGGCGGCTGTAGATCTTGGCCCAGCGGCGGATCTTGATGTCGCCGCCGGCCTCCTCGGCGCAGTACTCGTCGATCTCGCGCATGGCCTCGGCCACCTCGTCGACGCAGGTGGGCTGCTTGCCGGCCTTGCTGCAGGCGGAC
>JAOXNQ010000001.1:2138365-2235264 GCA_028571165.1 Hypoxylon perforatum
CGGGGCGTCCGATATCCAGGCTCCGCGGCCGGGGCTCGGCGAGCGGCCGAAGGAAGAAGACGACGGCGGGACGGACGAGGAGAAGGATGACGTGGAGGAGGTCGTCACCACGCGCTGCCGCTGCCGCTGCCGTGGTCTGGTCATCCTGGAGGACTCGGCTGGCGAGTTGGAGATGCCAGACGAAGTGTTGTGGACCGGGAAAGACGGCCGCGGGGTGCGATTGTGCACAGACCGGCTGTTGTGGTTGCGGTTGTTGTCCCCTGTTCGCTCGGCGATGCGTCCGCGGCGCGAGACTGGCTCTGTTGAGCGGAAAGTAAGCGGATACGTAGCATTGCTGGGGCTGCTACGAAGATCGCTGTCGTGTTCCTCGCGAACCGGGACCTCGTGAAGGCCCAGTGTTGAAGGCCTGGGTTTTACGTATCGCTCCCGCTCCTCTGGTAGCTGTTCCTGCGCTAGTGGTTGGTATGCGTCATATCGCGAGAGGGGAGTCACAGACGACGCCGAGTCTCTTCTAGTATTCGAGTCGGATACCAACTGCGCATACGCTGGCTTATGAGGCTTCCAGTTGCTAGACGCGGGCCGTGCCTCCCGAGGCTCGGCACTGCTGTGCTGTTTTGTTCCTACCGCCGGAGTCGAGCCGGGACGTAAGCTATCCGGGTGTCGCCGTTGGCGGCGACCTTCTCTGGATTTCTTAGAGTCATGCGACAGGCCCATGAGGGTCTCGTAAGCAAGAGTGCGATGGCGCTGCTTAGATTTCGACTCATCTTCCGGCTTGGATTTGTCGTCTGCAGACGGGCTCGTCTTGGATTCACTTTTGACAGCCGTGGGAGCATCAGCATCGCTGTTGGACGTTTTTGAAACATCCTGGACATCGTCGTCGCCACTGCTGGGTGGAGTGTTGTTGGTATCGCTAGAATAATCCAGAAGGCCTAAAGCTTCTAACCGATCCGCGCTATTAGACCTCTGGCTCATCTTGGATAGTGTATTGAAAGGGGTAGTAGGGGACTTGAGGAAATTGAAGAGATTGAAGAAACTGGAATGGCCAGATACAGGGCTAACGGACCTATGATATACCCGCTTCTAAACTATTCAATGTCTGGTAATAGGGCAAAATACTAAGACTCTGCTTGTGGAGCGGGTTGTTCGCTGATGATAATGAGTAAAGAAATTATCCTTGAACAAGGACCTTGTATTATATCAACATGATGTTGTCTTTGTGTGTGCCTTTATTCGTCAACAATGCACATATTGCCTTTATAGAGCGGCACAAAGGAGTTGAAACAATCGTATTGAAGAAGGATGTGGCTCAATCATGAATTAGCAATATCCAAAGTAACCCCCTTGGGCTAGGAGAGTCGGCAGTTTTCCGTCAACGGCTATAGTTTCATCTTAGAAGGCACTTGCATGTACCTACCTGTGGCTAGAAGTAATTAGCTGGATGCCAGGATAGAATGATTCAAACACAAGGACCTGTAAAGGAACTGATAGATGGAGTAGGCCGGGTTATGTATGTTCTGTAGGCATTATGTGTGTCTAACTATCTTGATCATTATGAGCGTCTCTACAACGCAAAAGACTGCTCATTAGCAAATAGTAGCGACTGAACCTCCATGCGCCATTTCGCCATTGCTATGCAATAGAAACCCCGAGTTTGAGAAACCACATCTTGCCTTCTTTCAATGGCCAAGTACACATGAATTGGTTCAGGTGGACTGTGCCGGACGACATTTGTGATTGTCAAAATACCGACATGTTATGTGCGGCAACCAAGTCTCAAAGGGTGACACAAAAATCATCTAATGAGATCATTAGAATTGTATGTCTAGATATTTACTCGCCATTACTCACATATCTCTTATCGAGTCCTGGATTCGGAGTCGTGAGCTCATGAAGAGGATGAATAGCACTTAAGCTACGTATTGGTAGGCTGGAGAGCCATCAGCCAGTTCTGCGCGCTCGAGGTAGTCGCGACTAATCAGCGCCTCAATTTGTCGCTTAATAAGAGGGACATCTGGCTTAAACCGACTGCTCAAGACTTGGATGACCTCCGTGATGAGTTGAGAATGGCCGAGCTCCTTGCGTTGTCTAAGTATCTTGTTAGTCGTCATATTGCGTACTGTTTAATGAAAATTTGACTTACTTCATGATGCGCACGATAGCAGCGTCGACGATATACTTCCTCGTCTCTTCGTTCTTCTGATTTGTCTCTTTGCGTTCCTCGTCATTTTCGACTTTGTTAGCAGCACTGACTGCAGGAACTTTGATCTTAATTGTCTTGCTGACAAACTCCCGATTGAAAGCGAAACGGTCGCCCGGCTTTACAGCGCCCTTGGTTTGTGGCTCTTTCAGGAGAACACGATACGCTTTGATCACAGAGAGCGGCGTCAGCACATTGATCAGATCTGGCTGTGGAATGTTCGTTCTCTCCTGGATGTCTTCAAATGACAGCCACTCGTCTTCGGCCATTTCATTGAATAGAAGGAGCACCATCATGCCATAGGTGGTCACGTTGATCTCGTAGCGACGCTCTTTACTAAGAGGTCCAGACGTTTTGCCGGGAAGCTTCGGGAATATGCACTTAATATCCGCACTGCCCGCGCTTCCAACCCAATTTAGAACACGCCCGTTGCGGTTCATCGTGTAGAACTTGAAGAAACTATCTTGAAGTCCCTGAATCTCGCGTGGATATATGACCGCAGACCTGGGTCCATCTGCGAGACCCGTGCGGCCCATGACTTCTTTGGGCCAGTTATTACCGGCAAGAACATTAATGTTGAGATCAATCCGGTTCGAGTCCACTTCGCCAAGGCCGCGGATGTGTTCTCGATACTGGTCAGTCGTCTCTTTGGAGGTACGCATATCTCTGAACATGCCCTCGAACTTGGCAGTGAAATTGTTGCCTAATTCCTGCTTCATCCGTGATATCATTGCCTGCTCGGCCTCCAGACTCTCGGACTTGGAGTGCAGCAAACGACGAGCCAGATGCTTTTGGTAGTATTGCTCAAATTTGTCCTTCTCGCCAAGGTATCGGATGAGAGTTATCGCCTTGTCTAGTACGATATCAACCTCAGCTTCTGTCTTGCCTCTGATGCCGCGTTTCAGATTATCGTCGATGAAGAGCGATACATATTCCGAGCTTCGGCCAAACGCATTAATGAAGTCGGCGAAGCTCTTGGTTAGGGCGGTTTGCAGAATAAGATCCTCGCCGAAGCAGGATGACCAGATCCGATCGAATTTATCCTTCAGCACCAGAACATCATCAACCCACTTGATCGCGGCTGCGGTCTGCTGGGCAGATGCATTTAATGTCTTGGGCTTTGACTTGTCGGCTCCTTCGGCGGCCTCTTCTGCATTGGCTTGTTGCGCTATGCTAAAATCCGTGCTCTTGAGTGTCTGTTCTATTTCTGTTCCAAGCTCGATAATTCTGACTGCGAAAGCATTGCGTAAAACTTGCTTCCTGGGGTCGACACGAGCCACCAGCCCAAAGAGGATACCCAGATCTTCGAGCCGGTCGTTATCAATCATGGCATTGATCCCGCTATTTTCGATAGCGAGGAACTCGTCCACGTGTTTAATAATAAGTTCTTGCTCAAGAACTTGGATAATCTTTGGCAGCGATAACGGAGAAAGCGTCGTCTGGCATCGTTCCGCCTCCTCGTCGAGACGTCTCTTCGTATAATGAAGCCATGCGCTTGCATTATTTTCGCGGAGTAACCTTTCACACTCGGCCTTGTAGAAAGCCTGGCTACTCCGAAGGTAAACTGGCTCAAAGGTGGTGAGATAGATTCGTTCATCCTCCCTTTCCTCGTCTGTCTCGTAGAGGCCCTCTAGCATAGAAATGCAGCTGCGCACCAACGCCTTGTCAATAACATCCTCTTCCCTCTCCATATTAACCTGATCGATAATGGTAGCATTAAGGATGTCAAACACAAGATGGCTGGCACCATCCTGCGTGATGGTCGACCGAAGAATGTGATCACGGAACAAACCAATCGTAGTGGTGTAGATCCCGGGCCGAGAATGATCGATGATGAATCCGCGGTCGAGGTATATAAGAATGTCGGCGATCATATTCATCGAAAAGTTATGGTGCACCCACGAACTTCGAACTCCTTTGAGGAACTTTTCACCAACTGCTCGGCGCTCTACTATACTACCACTCGGGACCTCTTCTAGGGTAATGCTGACGAGGTTGGGGGTAATGAGAGCCCAGATGGGCGGCATGACTTCGTCGGCAAACCATTTCTCTTCGAATTCCTTGACACGATCGTACAGCTTGAGACCGGCTTTCTTAACGACGATCTTGTACGAGTATCTATACAGTTGCTCGAAGGAAAGTTGGCCAGCGTTTCGGGTGTGTATGTCGCGTAGGGCTTCGCGAAGCTTGTCCCAGCATGCTTCGAATTCGTCTTCGCCATCCGCATGGGCCTTGGGCTGTGTTCACAAATGCGGGTTAGCAGGCTGCTGTTACACGGATAAACAATAAAAGAAGCCATCTAAGTATGTAACGTAGAGGTGAATGGTAAGACGGTCAGGGTAAGGTAGGGGGAATATGCGTACTCTTCTAGGAGGGCGGATGCGACCTCGCATCATCGAGCCTCCCCGTCCACTAATCATTTTTCCGTCTTATGAAAGTCGATCGTAATATGCCCATCACCTCTTTGGTGTATCAATCGAATTAGTGTGTGAATCAGGCGGGTTGTAAGTTTATGGCGTGAACAAGTTACGATGCCTTGGCGTAGGTGATGGGCATCATGAATTTCTAATAGAAGATTGGCGAAGATTAGACAAGCGTAATTAGGTGTAGGATGTTCGTGGAGAAAGATGTTGGGCAGCACCAGAAAGAGGGTGTTCAGAAGTTAAAAGAATTTAGCTCACGATGAAAAGAAAAGTGTATCGGACAGCGGACCAGAGGTTCGCGGATTGTACCTGCAGCCCGGTGCCATACCTAAACTGAAGCTTTGTTTGGGGAGTGAATGGATGGAAATACGTGAATGTAATTTATAGTTGACATCAGATGGCTTTGGTCCCTCGGGTTACCTCTAACAAACGTCCGATGGGGCCACTACGTACCTAGCTAACACCCATTCACGAGGTGCTTAGCGGGGGATCTGCCAGGGTCCAATTGCCCCTCCATCGGCCCAGGGATTATCCAGACCACCGACCCCAGGCTTGGGGACGCTAGCTTATCGGTTATCGATTGTAACTTATCACAAAAACTTGAAGAACATTACGTACAGGTACAGCGCGTGTCTTGTTACCTCAAACATCGCCGGCTCAATACCCAAGTTTTGTAACGATTCGTTTTCCCTTTCTTTTCTTGCTTTCTACTTCTTCAATCACCTAATACAGTATGGCCTCGGCATCAATTTCCAGGCTCCTTAATCCCATCCTTCGCTCTTCAAGGACTATTTCTCCTTCTATTCTACGGCCGTATCCCCGCCTCCCAAGGACGTTACAGCCAGCAGCAGCACGCCGCTTTGCTCATACTATACCTAAACCACCACCCATAGCTTCATCGGCGCCGTCGTCACCCCCAAATTCATCGGAGGCGAAGCCACGAAAGCTGCTAGAACCGCATTATGAGCTAACCTTCACCTGCGTGCCCTGCGGTGGTCGCTCTAGCCATACTATATCGAAGCAGGGCTACCACAAAGGATCCGTTCTCATTACCTGTCCGTCCTGTCGCAACCGTCACGTCATCAGCGACCACTTAAATATCTTTGGGGACCGTAAAATCACCGTCGAGGACCTCATGCGAGAGAAGGGTCAGCTTGTAAAACGGGGAACATTGGGCGAAGATGGTGATGTTGAGTTCTGGGAAGATGGGTCCGTAACTGAACGAGGCAGCGGAGCGGCCAGCAGCGGTTCCGATTTAAAAGAAGTTAAGAGTGGGCTGGATGCACTATCCGAGGAAGAAGAGGCCGCAAGATCACGGGAAGCGAGAGAGCCCTCGTCGCAATCAGCACAGCCAGCAAACGCAACTTCGACGCCATTGAGCAATACAGGCAATCGTCCGTCATTAGACGGCGCCCGACACACCAACCCTCTCCCATCCACACGACGTCAATACTCCATGAATAATGATTATCGCTATGCCTCAATTAATGATGAAGTTAGTCGGTTCAAATATCCTCCACCCCGCCCAATTAATTTTCTCAGCCGAGTTCCCAAGGAGGAAATGATAAAACATGTGAAGAAGCAAATTGCCACCAGGCACGGCATCGAAGCCAATCTAAGTCCACAGGCTAAGCGTGCATTAGAATACGAACGGAGGAGCAGACTTATAAACGACGATCTCCCACTTGGTGCTGGCGGTGCGAGGTATCAGACCGCGAGGTACAATAATGAGATAGTGCTCCCCGCCAGCGTCCCCGTCCCGAAGGAAAAGAAACTCTTCAAGATTCATTATCATTTAAGTGGGGGAGATGAGACGGAATCAAGAAGTACAGATCGCGAGAAGAACGCCACGACGAAATCGCCAAGCCTACGAATGGTTCTAAGCGAACCGATCTATCGCGGAGTCCGATTTTACGGAACCGACACCGTGGACGGGCGGCCACGATATATCCGAGCGGGTCCCGGCCCCCTGAGAAAGCAGAGACGGCCGCCGCAAAGACAAGGAAAAATGAGGTCGAGGCCCGATCGAGGAGCTGATTTAGATACAAGAACCAACCTAACTGTTGCAGGTCAAGATCTTGTAGGGAGAACCTTAACAAAACAGCACTCGCAAGCTCTGCAAGCGGCCATGGAACAGGCCGCCGCTAAGCGCTCAAGGGGGAGCAATAGATTTATACGTCCGCCATCCTAAATCGGCGGTACATGTGAATTGTAATATTAGAAACCTACTTCTCGTGCAAGACGTGAGATGTCACCATGTATTAAATCTACAAGAACTCGAACCGATCCATTAACAAATAATATTTTCATTTTATGTGCCATTTCTTTTAGGTATCGCCAACTCCAACTACACACTTCGCCAATGCCCATCATTGTGAACAAGTACATGATGCAAATCTTAGCGTGCCCCTCAATATTCCCGTCTTCTATTCCGGTTCTCCATTCCCTTTTCCTTCTTCCTCTTAACCTTCTTATCAAAACGACCCTTCTTCCATTTGCTGAACTTCTCGGGCTGGACAACAGCCTCGATCTTCCTCTTCCTGGATCTGCCCTCGCGGCGATTTCTGGCGCGCTCACTGACAGCGAGTAGCTCTTTCGTGTAGTCGGCAGTGCCGAATTTCCTCTGTAGAGCATCCATGACGTCGGTAGCCTTGGTCTTGAGCCCCTCGTGTCGCGTCTTGAATACTTCGTCGAGGGAGAACGGGGTCGGGATTGACGGGTCAGTGAGGCGGTGTAACGGCGTCAAGAGGATATTGAGAGAAGGTCGTAGAGATGCATCTGGTAGCGTAGACGCAAGAATAGATAGTATATCCAGCGCGGCGACTTTCGGAATTAATGCGCTGGCTCGGGGACGTGTCTCCTCGACGATGATATCAGATAGCCAGACGAATAATGTGTGAAGGGTGGTCTTGTAGGCGTTTTCTTCCGTATCAATGCCGCCCCACTCCTCTTCATCTTCATCTTCCGAACCGTCTGCGTCGCCATCTGACGATTCAGAGTCTGCCGAACCAACACCAAGGAATTTGCTTAGCATTAGGATAACTCGACCAACTTCAGCAGCAAGTGTTTCGTCTAGCTCTACCGGACTTTCAGTTCCACCATCATCCATATCAATGAACGTGATGTTGCTTTTCCTTTGCATCCTCCTTTTCCATCGTCGCAGCGTGACTGGACTAAGAACGCCTATGGCATAGAGGGTTAACTGTCCCACCATTCGTGCATGCAACTCGAGGCCATGAGACCCCAGGATAACCTGAGAATCGCCTGCATTTTTATTGTTCTCGTTGAAATCGGACAGGTATAAACTCAATAGGCGCACACTAGATAGCTTAACAGTAAGATCCGGGTGGGAGAGAGGTAGCGGGATGGATTCCCACAGCTTCTCGTGCGATAAAGCTACTGCCGGGTGCTTCTCTATGAGAATCGGGACGCTTCGAAGGCTTGTATCAATCAGTTCCGTCTCCTTAGAGTATGCTGGATTGCTCAAGATTTTTGTGGCCGTTTCGAGCAAAAGATCCAGGTTTTTACGGTCTTTCGATGCAGGCTCCCTGGCTTCGAAATAGAGCGAAAACGATTGTACCCCTAGTTGTAATACCGAAGAGTTATCATCTTTCTCTGTCCAGGACCGCATCAATGATAGGAATTTCGAAGTCTGGTCTTTGTCGGCCTTGCGGAAAACTTCTTTGATCAATTCGCTAGCTGCCAAACGACATTTATCGCTGTCGTCGTTGACCAAAACAAAAACTAGAGGGATGAAACAAGTGGATACAACTTCCTGAACGAAGTCATCGGCGGATTTCATCAGGAGAAGGTGTATGATCTCCATAATTGAAAGTCGACCACCCTCCCTCTCATACTTCAGGTTTGCGACGATGAAGCTCAACTGTTTAGCCCAACGGTTCTTCTTCTGAGGATACTCGCGAAGGAACTGGAAGAAGGCGCCTCGAGCCAAGTCCCTAGTATTCTTGTCATCATTGGTAATCATGATGGTTCCGACTTGGTCAAGAATATCATAGACTGTAGCTGTCTCGACTTTTCTATCAAGAACTGATCGTAGAAAATTGAAGGTGACGTGACGATATAGAGGTTCTGTCAGGTCATCCTTGACCTTGTTCAGGAGCATATCGACAGCTGCGTCCTTCACCACAACATCACGGCGGTCTCTGATTATGACAGACATGAGCTTGAGAGCGGTCTGTGCGAGGTCTGTGGCGGTTGATGTAGACATCGAAACACATTTCGAGGCTTCCTTTGATGCTACCTTATAGATTTTCGTAGCATCGTCGGTCTTGAACGGAACTTTGACAAGAACCGTCAATAGCTTGAAAGTCGCTATTTTAACTTCCTCCTCGCCTTCAACGAGAGCATCACCGAGGATTGGTATAAATCCAGAAATGTTAGCCGCGTTTCGAATATCGTCGTGCTTCCTCAGCACAGCTCGCAGAACATCAACGGCAAACCGCACAAGCTTGTACGTGTATTTGCTAGTCGTCCCACGATTGCCGCTCCTGTTGGCACCCTTTTGGACGAGATATCGTCTAAGCTTCGGGTCCAATCTCTGCTCTGGTCGAGGCTTTTCGCTTTCATATACTTCTTGAATAACCTCGTAGCAAAATATCAAGGTATCTCGACTGCCGGCCGCAGAGTTGCCTAAAAGACCCGAGGTGATCCTGGACAATAGGTCATCGATCTTTCGAACCATGCGGAGATTAAGCTTCTCAAGCAGCAGTGACTGAAGAGGCCGAACAAGGTCGACCAAATGGTTGACTGAAGCAGTACGTGCAATAAGCTCCATCGAGTCTTGACTCTTGCTACTCTTGATTTCCTTCATTTGGCTCACGTATTCCTCTGCATCCTTTTCTTGGCCTACAACACCAAAGATATCATCCATTATGACACTAACGATCTTATCGAGGCAATAGTCCAGGTCACCTGGTTGAAATTCTGGGATGACGTGAATCAAGATGGTGTGCATCGTATACGACAGCACGTGAAGTTGGTAGCCTCTCACAAGAGCTCCTCGCAGTTCGTTAAGAACGAAACCGAAATAGGACGGCCCCAGAAGAGACGCCATAGTTGCAAGAGTGCCTCTTGCCATCTCCCGAGACTCCCAAGATTTGCTGCGCAAGATGTGGCAAATATCTGTAAGCACACCAGGGAGTTTTTGGCTCAGCAACTCGCTCGGTAACAACTTCAAGATCTTCACGATAATGATACCAACTGGGACACGAGAGCTGACCAAGGTCTCATCTTTCTCGTGGATATACTCCAGGAGAGATGGGAGGATATTAGTCAGAACGTCTTCGTCGAATTTCTGACGGCCGGGCATTGTAGTTGCCAGTCTACATTTCTCTGGTGACTCTGCAGCAGCAGTAGAATCTATGTCCATAGAATCCTGGCTCTTTTCAGAGGCCGCTGTGGCGAGCGTATCCACAAACTTGCCAAGGAGCCTTATCAATTGCTTCTGTAGTTCCGGCTTCGACTCAATATATACAATATACTTGCGAATAGTGGCGCGATATTGTTGCCACTCTAGAGAGACAGCTATATCAGCAATCGTTGTTGCTGCTTGAGCACCCACGCCGTGATCATCACTTCCCTCTTCTCGACCGAAGATGAAGTGCTCGAGAAGAGGAATAAAGAAATGAGTCACGTTCTTGCTACTCAATGGTGTGCTGTAATTGACTTTGGATAGTAGTTGGAGTGCTCTCATCTGCCTCGCCGTTGCCGGGCTGAGAATGTTGCTGAAGAAACTCGGGTCTGGATCACTATCATCTGGATCAGGGTTGATCGCCACAAGATCAGCGACCGGTGGCCAGTATGGCATCCGCGAGACCAGAGACCCCATAACCCTTACGGTCTCCCTCCTTACTGTCTCTGATGGTTCCTTTGCACCAGAGTATAGAGCTGGCATCAAAATATTCGAGAGCATGTTGTAAAAGCTGTCTTGCTCTTCGCCCACTGAGCCTGCAGCAGCTTCTACGAATTTGCACAGGCCGTCGGCAGAATTAGCAGACAAGATACCATATTCTTCATCATGCTTGATGTAGAAGATCATGTTGTATATAAGTGGTTTCCAGTCTCGAGACGTCAAGGGGACATCTCTCGGCTGTAAGATAGTGCCGAAAGCAGCTAGTCGTTTCTCATAATTTGGCTCGTCGACACGGCGGTTGTCGTATGAATTGAGATCTGCGCAAAGTGTAGATAATTCGAGTGACACCGGGTCGTCTGGATACAGTACTGCCAAGACATTTGACAGTGCTTGTCGGTTGATGCGATCCTTGAAAAAGCCAAAGAGGATCGCTAGAGTCGAATAGATCCGGCCTTTCAAGTCGACAGAAAGATCAGACCCTGCAAGCTTGATGAAATTTTCAAGCATAGAGAGGATAAGCCCTTTAGCTTTGGGGTTTACCCGCCGAGATGGTTGATTGAGTAGGGAAACTGAGATATCAATGAGATTGGTAACGTGGATAGACTTTTGGACTATTGGTGATATTTCCACAACAGTTTCAACGCACGCCATCAGTAGATCCCTCCCAGTTTCACCCTGAGACGTTAGGACGACGCCAATGCTCTCCAATACGATATTGATATTTGGATCGATTATTTCTTCCTGAATCAGTTCGTTGAATTCAGACTGTACGGCCGGTTGCTGGGAAAGTTCTACCAGATTGCGTACAATACGTAGCGAGAAGATTTTGACCTCGTCCTTGGTCTTTTCGAGTTTCAGACATTCCATCAATTTCCCAATGATGCGGTTATCGACCGAAAGGAATAGAGCAGTCTTTGGGAGTTGTGATAATGTACCAAGGAACTGGAGGGTGCCGGATATGCCTTGAGTTGTCTCGGTTGGAAGAATCTCAAGGCGCGGGCTTACGACCTCGCTGATGAATATATCTTTATAAGGAGTCCAGTCGAAAGTGGGAGCATTTCGGAGGAGTGCAACTATACATTTTAAGGATGAACTCTTGACAACTCGATGCAGAGAGCTTTGCGAAGGTGAGTCTTCTGCGTCGTCGATATTTCGGTTCAGTGTTCGCGATGATAGTACAAGACAATAGAGTACAGCATTGAGGATTTTATCGGTAAATGAGATGACGCTCGTGCCAAGCTCATTAATCATGGCTTCCATCATGTTGAGAAATCCAACTTGCTTTCGCACAGTCAAGATTTCGTGATCCAAGACATTTTCACGGAGTTGAGCGTTCTCGACAATTTGGATACCACGAAGATCACCAAGGGCGACATCAAGGAACTCTCCCATGGCTTCCACAGTAAGCTGCCTAAGAACGGCAAGCCTAGTGGCGTGGAGGCCATGCCGTCCACTCGCAGCACCCTTCTTCGAAATTGCCCTACCATAGAGCAATCTTAGCAAGACAGGCATCATCTCAGAACGATGCTCTGGTTGGATCTGCTGGTCGCCCTGAAACAAAACGGTGAGCTCATTCTTGAACCTAGCATCGTCAAGGAGATACTCCAAGTTCTCTTGATAAGGCTTGACACCTTCTTGTTTCCAGGCGAGTATAGCTTTCAGAGAAGATTTCTGGATATCTGCATCACCGTTGGCGAGTAATCCTAGAAGAGTGTCGTAAACTTGCTGGCTTTGATATAAAACCTTGGGGTTTGTGAACTTAGAAAATACTCCAAGCAGGGCTTTTTTGTCGAAGAGAGACCACGATCCGTCAGCAGGAAGCTCCGAAGCCTGAATCTCGTTATCATCCTGCTCTTCCGCATCTCTAGCCCAAGACAGCAGGTAAGGCACCAATCTGCGAGATCGTTTCTCTGCTATACCAGGTGCAGCTGAGAAGACCTTAAGTGCTTGAGACCTCGCATTAGAGGGCGTCACAGGCACCAAACTTTGACTTCCCTCAAAATTCTCTAGCATAATCTCAGAAGCATAACTCAACACATGCTCTGCTTCTTCAGCGCGCTTAAGTAGATTCGTTAGGGTTTGACATTCAAAATCTGTCATACCGGCATTAGATGAGGCTGCCGACTCCTTCTGTGGACCATCCCATCGTTTTGACGGAATTTCCATCCAGTTGAACGCAAGGTCACATATGATTTCATCGCCAGATTTCACTTCGCTGATCTGCTGCAAAGCTTCCACGGCAGAATCCCAGATGGGGGCCATGCGCACCGTCATCTGTCCAAAGAGAAATGCAGGAATTGCTCGCCGAAGCCAAGAACCTTGGCTTAGTTGAGGATAGTTTGCTGCCAACTTGCGAATGTGGACTTGAAGAAGCCGAACATTCTGTAATTCTAATGGCGTATCCTCCGCTTGAACCATAGTCGCTAGCGAGTCTAGTTCGTCGGAAGCTGCATCGAGTCTACTGAGCAACTGTAATGACGCTGATCGATGCTCATGAGAAGGGCTAGACAAGTTGTCGATGAGACTATTCAGGAATGGGTCCTCTTCCCCTTCGCTGTCGGATCTACTTTCACTTTGAGATTGAGGGCTTCTTTTAAGATTAAGCTGGTCCTCGTATGCAATCATTGCTTGAAGAAATCCAGTAAGTCGACGATACCGAGGGGTAGCCGCCTTGAGTAAAGGCGCGAGAGAACTATCGATCTGCCCGGCTGCTTTGCTCATTCGCAGGTATGCAGAAAACCCTTGACTAACGATGAAGTTTGCTTCTTCATTGGCTAAGGAAAGAGAGGGCTTCAGTGCGAGTTTGAGCTTCCTCAATAAAAGTTCCGCAATAGGTCCATTCGTCGAAGGCCGGACAGCAGTCGCTTCTAAAACATGGAGTAAAGCCGAATACTTAGGCAAACATTTGTCGTGCCACGTTTTCGGGTCTTTATCATAACCAGCAGAGGTCCCCTGCTCGGGGAAAGGAGAAATTTCCAGGCGTTCAAATTTGGTGACAATCTGATCTTGCCAGGACTGTGGCAAGGCAAAGTTATCGGTTTCTGCGGTCGATGGTAGAGCGCAAGATTCTACCATGCGAGGTAGCAGGACGCATAGCATATCCTCATTGGAGCCCTCGGACCAGTGTG
This sequence comes from Hypoxylon perforatum, assembly GCA_028571165.1. Classification (NCBI taxonomy): domain Eukaryota; kingdom Fungi; phylum Ascomycota; class Sordariomycetes; order Xylariales; family Hypoxylaceae; genus Hypoxylon; species Hypoxylon perforatum. Next base: position 2,151,986 of record JAOXNQ010000001.1, read on the forward strand.
TTACTACAAATCTACACTCAAGGTTAGTAACGGCTATTTTAACTAGCCAGGAAAGGCTTACTTTTGAAATGGTTTTAATAGAAGGCTGCGAAATCTAGTGGAGTCGAGATTAGAGAAGTAAGAACAAAATGGTATGAACCATCTCATTAACGGTTCTCGTGTCATGAGATTCGTAAAGTCAGTGATATATGGAATAACAGAGTCCATCGGGGCTTTCTGCCATACGATAGCTATGTTTACCATCACTTGATGCCAGACTGCTGACGAATCGACCTCCTCGAGGTCACTTGGAGCTTTCGAGAGACTCTTAAGAGACTCTAGCATGCATTTCAGAACCAAGGGCCAGTCAACTATCCGATTACCTCTTCGAACTCCTGATATTGTCCCTAACAGTCTTATATATAAGCAACAACGTAGTGGATAGTCGGTAAGGAGTTCGTCTTCGGCGGCTGTCTCGACTATGACTTTTGGAATAGACTCGAATGTCTCGGGTGTCGTATGATGGACCGTACTGACGAGCACACCGCAGACAAGATCGGCCCACGTTACAGGATCGGAGGAGATACACTCGTCACTCGGAACGGAAGCGATCAGTGATTTGACGATCTCAGGTCCGCTGGTATGTAAACCATGCCCCTGTCCTTTAATGGCCTCCGCAAACATGGTCATCAGTCCATGATGATACAGTCCAAACTGACGGCTATCCCTATTGGCTTCAAGGTCGAGCCTGGCGCGCTCAATTAATGAACGTAGAGCTTTCTCTCGGTTCGCAGGCGCCGCAGCCTTCTTCACTAGGAAGCTAAGTGCTTCGGCAGCAAATCGAGCAATATGGGGAGGATTCTTCGATTTTCCTAGCAGCGGTGCAAGCGCATCGAATGTCGGGCGAACGTCCGGAACCAATAATTTGGATAGATATTTGAAGAGAAAGGCCAAACAGCCAAAAGTCCATTCGATTACAGCAGCATCTTGAGGTCGGCTTGCGATTCCAGTGATCAGGGTCAAAGCAGTCGGGTAATGCTTCTCGAAACGCGTTCCCAGATCATGCGCTAGGGCAGTCAGGAGATCGAGGAGAGGTTCCAGTGACTCAGGTTCATGCATGGATATGTACTTGGCCAGCAATTCCATTATCTTGTCCTGGAAATGCACAATCTGAGGTAGGCTTTCGCAGAAGGGCCGTACTTCGCGACGGAAGGAAATGAATCCCTTGGATACGTTGATGTCGATCCATTTTTCCATGCCATTGCGAAAGTAGGAGGTGGTGGCTTCAAGGTTTTCGACATCGAGGTCATGGCGTCGTACTCTTCGGAGGGGGTCGAGAGAATGTAGCTTGGAGATCTTAGAAGTGAAAGATTCCCATCGGTGGGTATTTCGGTAAGGAGTGTTCGAGGTGCCCTTTCGGGACTTTACTATACGTCCCGACTGCGTTGAGCGCATTTTCATAGCCAAGGTCCCAATTGTGGTAGGGGAAGATGGGCTTTTGCTACTCTTGCAGTCGAATCTGAATCTTTGCTCTGTTCTTTCTCCACTGTAAATAGCATCGCAAGAGCATTGCGACTGCCCAACTTTTTTTTTAGAGGACGCTAAGATAACCCGATAAGATAGCACTATCCGGACAATGATCGGTCCCACCGTCCCAGCCGATACCTAATATGGCTAAATAGGTACTCGGTCCCTTCCAGCTTAATTCTTAGCGCGTCATACCTACCAAGCCAAGCTGTCGGCGAGCTATTGTCCGTTCCTAGCCGTCGCCATCCAATTATCGCAAAATCAATTGGTTTGAGACCAGCCAGCTTCTCTACTCGCTTTGCCAGTCTCAACACCACACACACGCTACCATGGCAGCTAAAATGTAAGTCAAATCTTTCTAGTAGTTTAGGTAATTCGTCTTCTAACTGCGATACAAGTCTTGTCCTTGGTAGCGTCAATGGCAAGCTGGAGCTCGCCTTCCAGAAGCTCGCTTCTTTACACCAAAAGCAGAACTTCACCTTCGCTATCATCACTGGCGATCTCTTCAGCGTCGACCAAGACCAAGACTCGCTTTCACGACTACTCGATGGCAAAATTCAGGTGCCGTTATCTACGTATTTTACCGTAGGCACGAATCCGTTGCCTGAGCAGGTTGTTGAACGTGTTGAGAAAGACGAAGATGTACGTTCACAGTGGTCCTTTCCCAATCGCGGGAACTTTGCTCTGGTGCTAACTTCCGGAATAGGTCTGCGAGAACCTTCACTTCCTCGGCAAGCGCAGCGTTACCAACACTTCCGATGGCATCCGCATCGTCGCGTTAGGCGGCGCCCTCGGCACGACCATTGTCGGCGGCCCGTCCAAGGAGCAACACCTCCCTTGGCATACTGCGGAAGATGCCAAGATACTTCGAGGCGCAAACTCTGCCGACATCCTACTCACAGCTTGCTGGCCCTCTGGTGTATGGACGAATTCGAGCAAGGAACTGAGTCCTGAGAACCAGGCTACCATTGCGAGTACCGATGAAATAGCTGGCCTATGCTCTGCCCTCAAGCCACGCTATCATTTTGCAGCAGCACCTGCCGACTTCTTCTTTGAACGTGAGCCCTTCTTCTACTCGGCGAGCACCGTTGATTCGGAAACTTTTGTTACACGTTTCATCTCCCTTGCCCCTTTTGGCAATGCTACCAAGGCGAAGGCTATGTACGCATTCAACATTGCCCCTGGCGAGTCGGCCACTTCTGTACCTCCAGGCAGCACAATTTGCCCGTTCATTTCAAGAACTAACCCCAAGAAACGACGTTCTCCTGACGACGATCAGCCAGACCATTCAACCAATGGCCATGACCATGGCGGTCGTCGCATGCGTCGCAAGAGAGAACGATCCCCTCCCGGGCCTGATCGGTGTTTCTTCTGTCTTAGTAATACACAAGTAGACACCCATATGATCTGTTGCATTGGAGAACATGCATACGTTACTACGGCCAAGGGACCATTGCCCAGTCCTGAAACGTTCGCCTCATCGGGGCTCTCTTTTCCAGGTCATCAACTTATCATCCCCCTTCCACACGAACCTACCTTCCGCTCCATGGGCGAATATGCCGGTAAGACGTATCAGGAGATGGTACGATTCAAGGAGTCGATTCAAGCGATGGTTTCTGCCCAATCGAAGTACAAACTAGGCGCCGTAACATTCGAGATCAATCGACAAGCGGCAATTCACCTTCACTGGCAGTTCATCCCCGTTCCCGCAGAGCTTATTCGGAAGGGACTTGTCACTGCCGGCTTCAAGGTGGAGGCCGAGAACCGCAAGTACCCGCCTTTCGAGGAAGCGGCTCTAGAATCTGGCATGGATGAGTCCTCTGACTATTTTCGCTTATGGATTTGGTCCGACGATAATGACGCCGGGATCCAAAGTGAAGAGCTGGTAATGCGTTTCGACGGTAGCATGTACTTCGATCTTCAATTCGGTCGTAAGGTTTTAGCGAAGCTTCTTGGGCTTGAGGACCGACAATACTGGAAAGACGTTGTCCAGTCTATCGCAGACGAGACCCAGGATGCCGAGAAGTTTCAGGAAGCATACAAACCCTGGGATTTCACTCAGGCGTAAACTTGTGGCCTGTTAGGCCATTTCTTAGAATCGGAGTTGGTGGTTGGGAAAAGCTTGATACCCGCAGAGAGATCTTTGCTATTTTGCTATTTTGCTACGCAGCTGAGATCGCAGCATCATGAATTCTTCGAGAGCCAAGTAGATGGCTTATAACGATGCGCAGATTTGTTTTAATTTTTACAGTATATCCTGGGCTGACTGCGAGATTGGCCGGGAAGACCGGTTCGATGATTTACATGTTAATTGCTGGGTCTTATGTAAACAGGATTGCGAAGCATTCACCAATAAACACGCATATTTATACAAACGTCATCCTAAACTTTGAGTGTATCACAATTTTTGGCGTCATTACACTTATGATATCTAGTTAATGAACAACACTGACAATTTAAGGGGCAACTACAGTATATATCGGTCATTACGAATATCAGAGCACATTTCGAGTTGCTACCTCTTTAGACACTGTATTGGCCAACTACTGTATCTTCAGTTCCCAGTTTGTCGGCTTCATCGCGAAACACCTTTCGCAACCTCCGTTGATGCCACCAAGCAAGCGCGCAGACAATTCCGATGACTCCGACTCCAGTACTTCCGGTGATTGTCCACCAGTGCTGGGCAGCTGCGATGTCCTCGGCGGTATTGTCGCTCAGGACGATAAAAGCCTCTGGATCGCTCAGTCGCGGCCAATACCTTATCGGGACCTATAACATGTCAGCTAAATATCGCCTACACGTATGATTGCCACGGAACGTAGCCAATCTACTCACTTTGCAAGCACAACTACGGTAAACGCCCAAAAGCTGCATTAGAGTACCACCCGCGGCAGCGAAGATGGCAAAGAATCCCACGAATACCTGACCCCACCAACATACCCTCTTAGCGATGGACCGAGCCTCGGGCCACCGGACGCCGTACCTAATCTTCATCCTAGCGGCACACGACCATAGCGCTATCTCGCATACCTGGCTGATAGCATAGACCAGGTACGTCAAGCTGCGACAGGAGAGTCCAGCCTGCGGCGTATTGTACGACGTGAGAAACGCGAGGCAGCAGGGCGCGAGCACCGCGAACAGAGCCCCGACAAGAACGTAGAAACAGTCTAGGCTGTTTAGCGTCAGTGACTGGCGTAGGTCGCCCGGCGATATCCTCACGTCACCACTCCGAGATGTCGTATAGATCGCATATTCGCTGACCGCTTCTTGAACCCATTCGCGTTTGTTCAAACCGCGCTTCCAGAGCTTTACTGTTCGAAACCCGCCCTCAAAAGCTGTTTCGATTGGGTTGTAGTCCTCGAGCTGCCTGATGATGGGTCCTATAACCCTATATGACTTCATCTTCCGCTTATACTGGGCCCAAATGCTCGGCTTGAAATGGTCTTTGGGGGTAATCACACCACCATCATATACAATGCCATCCAAGGTACTGGGGCTATTTGATGCTAGCATTGCACAGGACTGTAGAGTAAGGTCAGTTTCCGTTCTTTCAAGCCTACACCAAATTTGTTTCGTGATCCTGAGCAATCCCTAAATGTTTCAAACTCGGTGCCAAAGGCTAAGGTATAACTTACAATGATCGCCAAATAGGGGATGACCATCCACCCTATTATCAAACGTCAGCAAGTTAAATCCACACTTTTAGTCGTCCATATTGATTGAATGCAGCTAACTTACACAATCCAAACGCAAGAGCGTGGGCGGTATCGTTGTCGCCCAGGTTATTATCGGCGTCCAATACAGTATACACAAAACCACCAACAAAGAACAAGACCGGCGCCCCAACAGTCGATCCGAAGCTAGAGTCTCAATTAGTACCCGAGAATCAACATCGCACAGATAATATTTTACCTCGCTTGTGAGTTAAGCAATGCCTTGAGCTTAGTCGGCAGCGACACAACTTCTCGGGGCGGGCCGCCAATCGCCCTCAACGCTTCGTATTCGTCTACGAGCACCATGACCTTCTTCCAGACGCTATTATGCACAAGCCTGCTCATTCTGCGCCTCTTGGTAGCCGTGGAAATCTTTCTCTCCAGATCGCCCGAAATCGCGCTATCGTGGCGCCCGGCACTTCGTAAATCATCATCCTCAAGCGTAGCCATGCGGATGTTACCGACGACGACAGCCAGCAGCAGCTGAGCGCGCAGGCGGGGCGTGATCTGCGGCGGGTCGCCGCCGGGCGGGGCCAGAAACTCGAGGACCTTGCGGTCGAGCGCGTACTCGTACATGGCGCTCATAAGCATGGGACCAGCGAACGCAAAACAAATAGCCAACCACATCATAGTGTCCAGGGTAACGAGCAGGACCGCGCCCAGCAGCCGCGCCCAGTAGGAGCCGAGCCCGACGAGCGTGCGCGGGTGCGCGCGGAACACGACATCCGGGATCGCGAGCTTGCGCGTCCGCGGCACGTTGGTGCAGAACGCGAGGCTCGGCACGATGAACTGGACGAGCGGGCCGATCCACTGCTGCATGGCATCTGAGTGAGAAATCTCCCACCCGGGGCACTGCGACGTGCACCAGTCGTAGGGCACGCGGACGACGGGCGCGCCGTCCAAGTCGCCATTGAAGACGGCGCCGCACGGAAACTCCTCGTTCTGGAATGCGGCCTCGAGCGCTGGGATCGAGAGCCCGGGAGCGACGAACGACGTCGGCGCATAGGAGAGGTTGCCGTCGGCATTGACGACTAAGGAGTCATTTAGCGCCAGCATGCAGCAGTGCGTGAAGTTCTGCCCGCCCAGGCCAATCGGCAGCGTGCCCGGCGGGCTGAAGGAGAGGCCTGCCAGCTGGGGGATTAGATCTCCCAGACTCATCTCGAAGCTCTCCTATAGGCCTTCTGCGAAAATGGCAAGACAAGAAAAAACCTTGAAAACTCCGGGTGGCTAATTATCTATACCGTTGCTTCCTCGATAGATCGAAGAGGAGTAGATGCCATTCCCGTCATCGTGCAGATGTGGTCAACAACTAAGGAGAAAATATCAATTAGTTCGGCCTAAGAGGCGTTATGTACTTACCTCCCACCCACCAAGATATAAACGTGGCTTTCGAGGCGGTGTATGTGTTTCTGCAGTGGGAAGCCACGGGAATGCGCCCCGACAGCGAGACCGGCATTGGCGTCTGCGTTTGTCTCACGATACACTTGTCGCCATAGGACGGGATAGAAGCAAAAGCAAAAGGGCCAAGGACCAGTGTGCGAGCCCTTACCTCGCCACCACGGTCCGAGTGGTTCATTCCGTGCAGATTTATCATCATGTCTTTGCCGGCATCCCGACCCGAGACAGCCTTCAACAGGATTTGACTGCATACGTGTCGCAGAACATTCTGATCGGTGGCTGGGTGTATCGCTGGCTCTGTCCGCCATCTATCGTCATCAATTTTACAATAGGTAGTCCATTACTCGGGCCAAGTTGTTGCACGCGATGCACATTTGTTCTGTGGATCAAGAGCCAATTTGCGGTAGAATCAAAGACCAGTAAGGCCCTTGGGATACTATCCAACGGATTAACAACACGTATGAAGCTGCCTTTCGAGAGGCAGATATATGTAGCCACTCGTCGTCATTGAGTCTTGCTATTAATGATCTCCATGTATAAGATTCAAATTTGGAATTTTATTTCTCTATCCACTTAATCCGGTGTTGGGAATATCTTCATCGCGGATAAACTTCGGGCGTGACAGGGTCTTCGGTAACGGAAACACAAACTTATTACCAAGACAAGCAAGTCTTGAGGCTAATTTGACAACTTCTTGAGTAACGTCAAGCTTTACTCAGCCTTAAACACTCCATAGTTTCCGCCATCCAGGTAACGAAGGCTCTGAGTGGGCTTACCAAGTGTTGGTTTGTAAATCCGGCTTCATGTTAGCGCCGCGGGTAGATGGAGCTCGTGGGTCGAAGGACATGCTTAGTGATTAAAGTAAAATAAAGATTCGATGATTAGTAAGAAACAACTTACCGGGAATGTCCTCGACGTTGAACATCAAGCCGAAAGACTTTGAGGCAGGCAACATTATGCGAGAAGAATGTAGATATCAGGCGACTTTTTAGCTTTCGGGAATTTCGCAGCCGTGAAGACTTACCAGTAGAGTCATCGCTCAGCCCAGGGTAGAAGTCATTTCACCTACCTGCTTCATCAGATTGGACTCCCAGCTAGAGACAGCCCATGGTAAAGAATCCTAGTCGCGGTGCTTTATCAGATGGCGCTAGTAGACCGCTACCGTCACCTTATGATGCAGAGAAGGCTTATCAGATCCTTTCCTGGGATTCTATTGGACACTAGGTTGCAAGCCCGGTTGGCGGAGTCATTCATGCTTTCGGGATGCGCTTCCGAAGTCGACCCTCTTAATTCTTCCGCGATTATATCTAGGCCGGCGCCGGAGTTAAGCTCGCGAAGCTCGGTTTCCGATCTAAGTCGTAGATGAGATATGGGCTAACCAAAGAAAACCCTCGTAGCGTTGCTCTGGAGTGGGACATTCGTCGTAGGCCGGCTGATGATTTATTCCCATTATAGTAGGTCCCCGTTTGCGGAGGTAAGTACCAAATGTTCGGAAGCGCCACATAGCTCCAAAAGCTTCTAGGTTCTTAAAGGGTTATCCGTATAATTGGCTACGACCATGACATCCGCCTTCAACTTACAAGAATGGCGTGACTGGGTTTGTGGATACCTATGAGATTATAAGTCGAGTCGTTCCGCCAGATAATCTAAATTCCAGATTCTCGTTGTAGTCGCCACCCAACATGTCGTCCAGCGAAAAGAAAGAACAAGGCGTGATGGCCGGGCCGGCAGTAGAAACGGATCCGCAGTTGTTGACCGAAAATCCAGAAGAGCCGGAAGGGCAGGTGGACCGCGAAGATGCGAAAGCCGAGAAGCGCCTCGCTCAGCTCCTGGAACAGTACGGCGCGACATGGGAGGGACCTGACGACCCTCAAGACCCGTACAACTGGCCCGAGTGGCGGAAAGTGACGATCGGCATCATCTTTTCTATTGGCCAACTTGTGACGTTGATGTCGGCCAGCATCATAGCTGCCGCCTTGGAGAACATATCCCGCGATCTGGGCACCGACGCGTCGACCACGCAGATAACCCTTTCCATCTACTTCCTCGGCTTGGGCATCGGGCCGTTTTTCATCGCCGCCTTGTGCGAGATGAATGGCCGCAAGAATATTTGGATTATTAGCAACATATGGTATATCCTGTGGAATGCGTTGTGTCCAGTAGGCGAATCAAGGGCCTTGATGATCATTGGTAGATTCCTTTCAGCAACGGGAGCAGGCGCTGGTGTCATAGTAAGGAGGCATCCTTTCCGAATAAGTCAACGAGTGTGCTAAAACGGTTTCCTCCTTTCTAGCTTACGGGTCCTGTCATGGCGGACATGTATCACGCCAAGGACAGGGGCAAGTCCCTCGCCATCGCCTCCTTTCTTCCGTATTTGGGGCCTGCACTCGGGCCTATCGTCGGCGGAATCGTCGTAGACTTCGTTTATTGGCCATGGCTGTTTTGGATTGTCAGCATCTTTGACGCGTTTATAACCGTTTTGGGTGCTTTTGTAATCAAGGAATCGTATACGCCCGTCTTACTTCGGCGGAAGGCGGCGGCGCGGTCCGGACAGTCAGCCGGTCCAGTCTTGTCGCCCTTAAAATGGGCCTTCTGGCACGACTTCTTCTCCCGGCTCATGGTTTATCTCAAACGGCCCCTTCGGCTTCTCATACGGCGTCCGATCATCCAGGTCATATCCCTCGTTCTTGCTTTGAACTTTGGAATCTATACCTTCATGCTCTCGACATTCGCGACGCTCTGGATCGACCGATACGGCCAATCCGCCCTCTTCGGAAGCTTACACTATATATCCTTCTCGATCGGCTTCTGCCTCACAGCCCAGATCGGGGGTCGCATCAGTACGTGTTTCCCGTTAATTATATCGTTATCGCAGCTTTAAAGGTGGTGACAAGCTGTGGCTGGGTTCCAGTATGGGCAGTTGTGCCGCACATGAGAACTTGGGAGTTTTTCTACTGCCGCCATTGAGCAAATGCTAATGCCGAATGTGCCAGTGGATATAATATATAGGCGCCTCCGAGACAGACCGAAGAACAAAGGCGAAGGAAGACCCGAGTTCCGCGTGCCATATAGTAAGTAGCAGGCTTCAAATTTTTATTTGTTTTTTTTTTCTCCCATGAAGTCAGTTTTGGTGGTAGTGATTCCGTATTACGGATAGTCCGGAGCCACTACCCGAGACATGCTTCAAGGCTCCAATAATCTGCCTAGAGAAGAACCCATTACTGACTCCCGTCATTGCAGTGATTCCTGGCGTAATCTTCATCCCCGCGGGCCTGTTCTGGTATGGATGGTCCGCTCAGTATCGTATAACCTGGGTGATGGTCGACTTGGGCGCCATAGTCTTCACCTGTGGGAGCTCAATCCTCGCGCAGAGTATGCTGGCATACACACTGGACCTATTTGGCGACCTCGGTGCTTCGGCGAACGCGGCGACGCGATTGTTGTCGAACGTCCTGGGATTTGTCTTCCCAATTTTCGCCCCCCAACTGTATGCGCGGTTGGACTACGGCTGGGGAAACAGCCTACTGGCGTTCATCTTCGTGCTTTTGGGCGTTCCAGTGCCGCTGTGTCTGTGGATATGGGGCGAAAAGCTGAGGTCGCTCGGGAAAACGCATCACGAGGACCATTGAAGGTTGCTTCGAAATTTGGCGGATGTGCTGTCATCAGCGTCGTGTTACCACGGAGTCCTGACGTTTGATTGATACCGGTTAAAACAATTCTCGGTCGGTAGATTCTGGGCACCGGAACGCTGTGTGGGTGCCGACATTACGAAGGAGTCCTACCCCTCGAGCGTCTCGGATGTTGTTGGCTGTATCGTGATGATACGTAATGTTCCCGTCAATACGTTCGTGAACCCACTTTATGTTGTCCCGGCTCTTCGCCTCTTTTGAGGGGGTAGACAACAGCTTGAGCTTAAATGGTAATTAAGCGGCCAAGACCACTCTGTCTTGCGAGCCAAGTAAAGATCCGGCAGCGTGTTAGTATTGTTAGGTAGCCAACTAGGATCCATCTGTGAGCCATTCGAGACGAATTCCAAAGACTTGTTCAAAACCTGTGCCTTGACTAAGAACGACACGAATTGTTGTGGGTGCAGAACTGGTCGAGACGACTGTGATGACAGTCAACCCGACCAGGGCGGCAATAGGAAGGCTGCTTGAGGCATCGTGACGAGTCGGCCCGCAGGCGCATGTCAGGTATAGAGAAGACCGTGGATGGCTGGCTGGGCTACCATAAAGCTACCATCGCCTTCCTTTTTCCGCAATGGCATCGTATGTATCGCGTCATTGAATCGTCGCCAACAGGCGCAAAGTTGGGGGCGAGGGCGAATATTGCTTTTCCTCACACCGGAATGGATGCCGGAATGGGATGAGTGTATGCGGGTTCCTCTTCGTACATATGTACGCAGACTGTTAGTCATGATCCCACAGGACTAATTTCTCTGGAAGCGAAGGTATGTATCCGTAAGAGCTCCTACGGGACTGATACATACATCCGCGGTCGGGGAAGAGGGTCAAAACGCATACGCTCTGATGATGGATTGACAGGTCAGCTGCGATGCCTTTAGACTATGGATCGTTATTTATGGTGCATGGCCACCTTTGGGACTATAAAAGAAGCTGGTCCCAACTCACTTCGAATTGTCTTACAGTTCGAACGTGTAAAAATACTAACTGCTCGAAATTCTTGATTCATTCTTGAATCTATCCCCTCTTTCCGATCTTGACGTCTTCATCCATATTTCATTGGGATTTGAATATGCGTACCTCAAGATACCACTTCGGTCCCGAATCGTTTGCTCGGCGAAACGTATCCAAAGTATTCTTGGCCTAGGAATACAAGGCATGTTAGATGGTGCCGACTCTTTCATTGCTAGATGCTTACCACATCACGGAAGCGAAGTTGATTGTATAAGAAGGACACTTTATTGCCATAACGGCATCAGGTCCTTGGATAATGACTATCCCAGGCGAAAATCAACTCGAAATCTGGGTGGACGATGGGGACTGGATGGAAAGTCCAAAGCCCATCTGCACCTGGAGTCAAAACAAGTCAGCCGGCCGTCAGGGGTATCACTTTTCCATTTTATTATCTCGACAAAACCTTATCATTAATCATTAAATAAGCCGATAGCATCGATTAACATCCTCCCTTGCGGCCCTCAAGGCTTTTAGGTCCTTTGAGTCTAATGGCTGAAAAAGAAACGCAGCGACTCAGTGCAGATCGTGCGCAGATCGTGCGATATAGTTCTGGATGATATCGCTATCGCACCTGCTGTGCTTGAGAATTTCGGTTCTCAGATCCAGAATCTCGTCACGAAGACCTCCCAAGTGTTCGCGCAGTACCCTATTCTGCGAACTCAGTTGTCGTTCCCGCTCCTGGAGAACCGACGTACTTTGCTTGGCCTTCTGTCGGCACTTGTGCGCCGCTACTCGATTTCGTTCTCGGTTCCGTCTGTTTCTCGGTGCTACGGGAGGAGAGTCTGCGGCCACGGAAATGGGAGAGTTGTCGACAGTTCCGTCTGTCATCCAAGGTGCATTTGCCGACCCAGTTGGCGATATTGCCGATTGGGGAGAGTAGAAAGGAGATTTTTTCGTGTCGGGACTTTGTGATAACCGCTTACTTCGCATTGTCGTGCTTGAAGGAGTAAGACTATCATCAAAGACTAGCTCCTCGTCGGCCGGGATTTCATCATGGTCATCGCCATATGATCTCCTGAGTCCCATTAAAGGAATGTTGTTGGATAATTGGACATGTTCCAATGGGACCGTTGGCTTCGCAGCGGCATGTTGTTGCTGGCCGAATTCCAGCGTGTTTGAACCTGTTCCGGGTCCTAGGCTTGCAATGTTGTCGATTGTGTAGCCAGAGCCAAACTGGAAGTGATATTAGCGACATGGAAAAATGTGCCTTGGGGTAAAAAGGTGCATTATGATACAAACTTCTTTATATCAAAACCTCCCCCTTGGTGTACGGGAGATGAAATTGGAAGAAAGACTTACGTTGTCTGCGGCGTCAAAGCCATGTCCTAACTCTTCTCGAGTTTGTGGACTATTCGAGTCCCCCCAAAAGTGCTGGTCAGCAAGAGCCATGGCGTCTCCGAAGGGGGATGTGAAGATTGATGATGCCCATGGAGAGGTGTCATCCGGCCAGCCTTCGAATTTATGGGGGGCACAAACTGTGGCGTTCATGCTTGCGATAGGCTTATATGATCCGGGTTGTAAGCTATAGTGTTTGTGCTTTATATCAGAAAGTCTGTTCAAGCCAACCTAGAAGCGCTGGACATGGAAGCATTCAAATATGTGTTTGAGGTGTTGAGGTTGATGGATAGTTTCGGTAGGATAAACTTAAGCATTGAACAAGAAAGATATACTGACGCGGGCATGTGCGCATGGGAGCTTAGTGGTATTTGTTCTTCCATTGAGGCGAACTTTGATATCTCCTATGTCTAGGTTTCACCAAGCAAAGTGTATTATACTGGGCCTAGTTTCTCGATCCAAAGATGGAGGCACGTCATGTCAACACGACATGGATGGATGTTCGTGGGCGGAGGCTAGGCGCGTTTCAATCGACATGAAGTAGAGTATTTGTATCACGGGATTTGGTAATGTTTTAACTGGGCAGGCAAATGTCGATATGAAGCATATCCAGGGCCGTTTTCAGAAATCCATTCATGATAGAGTGGCTCGGGACGAGCTGTCGCCATTAACTTGCCGGGGTATCGGTGTACAGTACCGCTGGGATGGACTGCATAAATACGTGCAGTTCCAAGTCGACAGCGGTCGAATATACATGTACATCGCAGAAGACCAAAATTGTTCGGGCTTGGCTCCGGAAGCTGTGAGTGGATGGGATTCACTATGACGGAGCGCACGCACACCTTGAAGCCCGTTACCAAGCGAGCTTGCACACCGCGAGAACGGTGGCTTGAGGGAAGAGGCTGCGGCCGTGGGGTACTTCGAAGCTACTGGATCAAACCTACAGACATGGCATCGTATTGTACAAATACCAAATAGCCGAAGAAAGGTGGCAAAAGCAACTGCAGGGGGGTGAAGGGAAAGAAGAAAAGCATTGGTCAAGGGCGACTGGGCGACAAGGGAGAGAGGAGATTTTTAGGATAGCACAGACGTTCTCGGGAGGGACTTGTCTTTTTTTTTTTCTAAGGTCATCATCATTACCACATAGTCATGAGCTTTCTATGGAACTATATTGCATTCCTTCAGATGAATAAAGGGCTGTGGAACTAATAACTAATGAATACAATGGAAGGAAAGAAGCTCTATTGCTGCTATGTAGTAAAAGTGCAACGATGTACATGGACGTGCTCATCCAGCCAGCCAGCCAGCGCCCAGGCAATGGATATCTCGATGTGATACATTGGGGAATCCAAGTTTGGGAACGCGCAGTGCAGCTCCCTGGGCTAATCACCTGTCACCCCCACATCTCCTGTCGGCCTGTCCTCCGCTTATTCAAACCTGGATGACTGGACCTTCGGTATGCATGCTGAGGGTCGGGGGTCCTGGGCGTGGGCTGCCAGGCTGCCAGGGTCTAGTGTACTCGAACCTTTCCTTATTTTAGTTTCCGCATGGCCTGACATGGGCCGTGGCGGGCAATGATCTCCCCTTGGGCTGCTTATTCGCCACCTCAATTTTCATATATCGATGAGCTCCCCTCCTACGGAGCCGTGCATGTTCGTCGGCGGTATGCTAGCACAGCCGTGTTGCACATGATATTGCACTCTTTTCAGACAGCAGCAAATGTCGCCTCCATGTACCCCCATACGGGCGTCCCTCTGTTGTCTTCAATAGCGGTCCGGAATCATCCTTATATCCGGCGCACATGATTGGTTCGGAACGTGCTCCGCAGTGCACGTCGCATGCGGTCCAGCTGCAGGACTCGACGAAGGCATAAAAAAAAAAAGCAAAAGCAAAACCCAATCCCGTCTCCCGGGAAGGAGACCAGCAGGCGGAAAGCACAGATAAAGAGGCGTACATCTAGCGACCCGAATTTGCTGGGCGAGAGACAGCCCCTTGACACCCATCCATTTTTTTGCTTTGCGGCGTGTCGATTTCCATCGTCATCAATCGCTTTGTCGCCTATCGACGAAAGAATCCCCCGCCTCCCTTGTCTGTCTTCTTGCCCGTCTTCTTGCCCAGCGACAAGAGAATGCCCGGAGCACCATCCCTCATCCCTCGACAGATGTCGCCCCTCTCGCCCTGCCGAGTTGAGGTAACCCATTTCAACTAGGTTGTAGCAGTAGACGACGTTTGCTAACCGACCACTACTCCTCAAGATATGGGGACTTGTTGGACGTGCGCAAGATCCATGGGGTAAATCAGGGTTCAGGGGTCTGGATTCTAAATACCGTCTGGCATCTCCATTTCAACATTAGGTATGCGCAGAAAGTACATATAACAGGTACCTAACAGGTTATAAATGCGGCCCGGTGTGACGCGCTACGGCCGAGTTTTGGCAGGAGACGACTACGTCGCAGATAAGACGGCTTTTAATAGATTCTTGTTGATCATTATAGACCATGATATGGCAGATTCCCGTTACTTGTCAGAACATTTTAGCACTCCATCTACAGCTCCGTTTCCAACAAGAATCAACCTAAGCTAGGCGCGGGGTAGTATTGAAGATCTCTGATGGTAAGCCGAAGCTAATCGAAAAATGTAGGTACCTAGGTTCATATAGTATGATGTTTCATTAATCATACCCCTGTGCTGTCCTTGCAGAGCTGGTAGTTGCGTAAGGGGAGGCACGTCTACTGTGGGGGAACAAGGTACGTTGAGACGAGTCATGATAGTAGCTGGGACGATGCCCATCCAGGTAAGGCTTGTCTAAACAGATCTCTGTCTGACACACGAGCATGCTGCTGCTTCACTCAGCAGTGCCGGCCGATGTAAATCTAACATTGCTTTCTTCCTATTGTCCTTGAGAGAGTCTACGTGTCTGCCTATCTTCCAATGGATCTTACATGATAGAACAGAGACAATCGAGGCGAGCTTAATCCCACACCGGCCCTCTCTAGAGACGGTTACAATGTGGCTTGATTATATTGATACGAGATATCTCCCCGCTAACGCAGGCCGACAATTTGGAGCTGCCGATACAATATCCGGATAGCCCCTCTCCGGGAGGATATGTAGCCTAGATGAATGATCGTACATGGTTTACTTTTTTATTTGGGACATGCTCGCCGAGAAAGGGAGACTAGATGATTTATTATCTCCAAAAGATGCATTCAGGAAAACAGATTCTCGGATCCGGGCACCTCAGGCTCTATCTCCACGCTAATATAGAAATGTAAACGAATTCGGAGATTTTGCACAAGATCTGACCGTGTTGTAGATCGTAGATCATATCAAAGGGGTATCAACCAGTGGGGTCTAGAGTCTAGGCCCTTCTCATCAGCGCGTTCGGCTGCATTATCCTCGAAGCAGAAGCTAGGGTAGAAATCAATATATATTGTTGGTGATCACATGTTCCTGGGGACAACGGCATAACTCTTTGTTTTTTGTTTCTTACTAGAAGCAATAAATTGCGAGACCTATGTATGGGCTCTAAGGGGTTTGAGTTCTCGGAGTTCACTCCGAGTTTGCTATTAGGTAACTAGGGGCATTGTTAGTCATGAACCATTGGGGTTGTTATCCTCCATATTTGCTAGATGCCGACGAATTTATATTTTCTCGAATACATACAATGTCATGACTCGATAGGCGACTTGTGCGAGGTTGGCCTCATCTATACCCATATAGTCTTTGTGTTTTCGTTTTATGCCGTAATCATCGAGACTTCAGCCGGACAACGTTACTAACCAAACACTATTTGGAAGCTGTAAAAAGCACCCAACCTTGCAATCGAACAGGTAAATTGCGTATCATGATTTTGAAATATAACTCTTATATATCTCCGTAATCGAAAAAGACGGAAACCAAAGTCAACTAGAGTAAATTAGTCCCTAACAGCAGCTGAGAGTTGAAAGCAAAATGAACCGTTTCACTGTACATTAGCGAGATGACCTTTTGCAGTAGTGAGGCTCTTGTGTGAAATGTCGCCCCATCTAGTACGGGTACACAATTCGGACAAAGCTCCCAGCCAATGATAACTGCAATAGCCTTGTCACACCAGTGATCACTCACAGGCAAACATATGTGAGGCTTTCTATCACATTGCACATGTATGTACGACGCCCTTGGCGCGGAATTCCGGTTGATCGTCAAACGGAATATAGATTTATCGTTCCTGATTCGCTACATACGAAGTTGGGTAATCGACACCACGATCCTCCCTAAGCCATCACCCCATGCGGAAAACCCGCAAACCAATAGACATCAGCAGGACGCCTCCTGCAGCCACCGCTGTAACACCCTCTCTCCCGAGAGCAGGCTCTATGGCCTGAGCAATGGAATGGCAATCCCCCGTGCTCTCGAATCTCCATACTATCTCCCGCATAGATTTACAATCCAGGTTCCTGCCTTTAACTATCATTAGACTATTAGGCGGCTGGGGGCCGGGCCTTGTTGTTGACTATTTGTGTGACGATGCTTGGTCGAAGCCACTAAGGCGCAATAATGGTAAAAAGCAGATATCATCCAGGCTTTGGTGAGTATGCGGAAAACAAAAAACCGACTCGGTATGCAAAAAGAAATGGCCAATAAATGCTGCCAGAAGACAAAGGTATCTACGCCAAACATAAAGCAATTCATCCCGGCCCAAATATATATGAACTTATCCATAGTGATCATGAGGTCGGGGCCACGTCGGGTTGTGGTATCAGATGCGATCATAGTCTATTTTCCTCCCTTAAGCGGCTCTTAGAGCCTTGCTGATTAAGCATCATGTTCCCCATAAACATAGAGCTTTCTCTTCTTTTGGTCTTGTTATATGATGAGTCATATGCAGATAGTGAGTTGTCGCTGTAGTCTTGCTCATATGAATTTCCGTAAAGTGGACGGTCGTAGCCAGGTGGACCAGATTCATAGGCTGGCCGAAGAGACGACTGTGACCCTGCTTGGGCTAGATAGTGTGGCTCGTAAGAGGTCTGGCGTGGGGGTGGCGTGGCTGTCGGGCGGAGTCCTCCACCTATAAGCGCAGGCGGTGGAGTAGGTGTAGAACGCTGATGTGCTTGGTCCATTAGTCTTTGCCTGTGGGGTGAGTCTGCTGCGGTAGAAGGCCGAGGCGGTTGGGACTCCGGCGGCATGCGTGAGTCTGCGTCAGACACCGGCGAGGGAAGCTCGTACTCCTCTGGGTCTATTCCGAAAATGCCTTCGTAGTTCTGTAGCAGTAGGGCAAAGACCGGAGCCGGAATGTTCAGCGTTGGAGAGAAAACGATACCAACATTGCGTACGGTCATTTTGTTCATGTCTGCGTGGTTGATGATTTTAATTAGGAAAGCAATGAGATACTTGAGCAACGTCTCATTAGCTAGAGGAAGTTGCTGTACAAGTTCTGCCAACGACCCTATTTTCTCTTGCTGATTCGACATCTCCGTGACAGCAACAAAGTTCATGTGGAGGTCCCTCGTGAGGATTGTTGTAGGTAGCTCGCGTAGGTAAAGCTTCAACAAGGAAGCTACAGCGTGTATGTCGTAATATGTCTCGTCAGTTAGGAGGTTGACGTCGCCTTCGATATTGAATCGTTCGCGTAGCTGTTTGATTACTACATTAGATCCACTGAGTCGGAATATGCCTTCCTCGCGAATAGCACTCTTGGCGTCGAGGTATTGGATGCAGCGGTATACTACGGCTGGAAGGGGGACGTTGGCATCGAACGGCCCGTTGAATCTTACAGCTTCCGCCAATGGGGCTCCGAACACCTGCCGAATGGGACCTCGTGGCTCAAATTGAGATACACCACCATTAGAACCATATAAGGGATCCTGGTCGTCGGTTGAGGATCGAGTTTTTGGGCCAAACCCAAAGAAGCTGCGCTTCCTCTGTTTCTTCTCCTCGATTGTAGGGCCAGGTGGAGCCAGTCCCATCTTGCTACCCCATGACGCCGAGTCGGGGATCAACTGTGGATCCTTGGGCGCAGATATGGTATATGTCGGGTTGTTTGTCCTTTCTTGAGGTTCTGGGGTTGCGGTTTTTCGATGTCGAGAAGAAGGGGCGCCTTCGGGAATGTTGCCCTGTTTGGCCGAGTCGTAGCTCATGCCGATTAATCCATCCTGATTAGTAGGCGGCCCTTGTTGTTTTGCCTGCCCATGCCCCTTCTTCCGTGCATTGGCATTGCTAGAATTAGAGTTGTTCCCTGCCTGGTTCCGGTCGTGACCGGTAGACGAGTGTGCCTCATCCTCATTTCCGTCCCGATAGTCAATCCAGCGTAGCAGAGTTTCGACCCACTGGTCACGCTCTATGTCGCTCTCGGCACATAGTACATGCTTAACATGACTACTAGAATCTTTCTTTTTCGGTTCAAGAACAAGGAATGCATGGCGGTACTGATTGTCCAGCTCTTCGCCGTTAGGTCCGGTGGAAGGAGACCCATCATTCGTCTGCTGAGACTGTTTGCCGATTTGCGCGTTCTGGAGCTTAATGGTTCCCAAATGAGCGCCACCGGGTGTCTCGTAATATTTCAAATGAGGGCCATCCAGAACAAAGAATCGAGCTTTCCAGCCACCAAAATTCTTGCCTCTCTTTGTCAAGTAACCGCTCTTGAATGGCCTGCCGCCAGGTCCCTTCTTCTGCACAGTACCTTCGTTATTGGACTCGTTCGTAGTAGCAGCATCGTCAACATTGGGCCGGAGAGTGTTAGTCGACAAGTATCTGCAAAGTTCTACAGCGACGGACGTTTCGAGAGGCGTGTTAAGGAGTTCGTCAAGATACTGGTCCAGAATAGTACGGCGTGCATCTAACTTTGCAGGTGAATGACCGCTGAACAGAGACCTGTCGGGAGTCTTAGCAGTGAAAGTAGCGCACTGCTTCATCTTTTGGTCAAGTTTGGCTAGAGAGGAAGTGTCTTTCTCCACCCTCCATAATTCAACTCGTTCAGACCGTGAAAAAATAGCGAGGGTAAAAACGGGATCCTCCTCTAACTGTGTTAGTGATAAAAGGCTGGCTCGTGATGGTTTCATGCGGGACGATGCAACCCTAACTTCGATAGAGGGAAGGGCATTTGGCGGCAACAGTAGGTCGGGATATTCCTCTGTGACAAAGCCTTTGTAGATCTTCATCCTCTCAACAGGGCTATCGCGACTCGAGGCAGATCCTGGTTGCACGGTTTCAGACGCTGATTTACCGGCACTAGAATGCTTTGTGGATGTTTGGTTTGAAGGCTCGGTGGACGAAGGATTAGATAAGAGAGTGTTAGGAGGCAGCGGAATCGGTTGCCTAGGAGCTCGTGGCGAAAGGGGTGCTGCCATCCCTATACCTCGAGGAGATGAAGGAGGAGAAAGCATAGTTGATTTCAGCGGCATTGGCCTCGGGCTCGCTGGTAAGCCCGGGCTCATCAATGAAGCTGGAACTATTGTCTGCCTGATGTCGTTGCCGCTCAAGACGCCTGCTAACGAAGGAATATTATCAGGGGCCAGCATAGCTTGGACGCCGGCCATTCGGGGACTTGCTGGAATACCGTGCTGAGGAGCATCAGGTTCCTGAGCTATGGGGGTTCCCTTCTGACTACCCTTCTTGCTTTTCTTCGACAAGCTCCTAGCCTCTGCTTCTTTCAGCGCCAGTATTTCTCGCTCTCGGTCATCCTCCTCTCTGGTTTTCCTTCGTCCACGTTTCTCGGGAATCGGCAGTTCGTCTACCTCTAAGAGAGAATCGTAGTCGGATTCGGAATCGATTTCGTCCTCTGGGGAGATAGAAGTTGGGACATTAGTGTCCTTCTTCAATTGTAGCGGGGCAGGCGGAGGTTTGCGCGGCGGCGGAGCAGATGGAGGAGGAAACTGAGAAAGGCCTTGATCAACCAATGGGGTTGCTTCGATGACTGACACAGCTGGAGTGTTGCTTATTGGGGGCTTAGGAGGTGGCATTCGAGGAGGTTCACTCGGTAGACTTCGAGACGGAGGCAGTCCAATATTGATCGGAAGTTCTCTCGCCGCATCAGTAGCTTTCTTAGCTTCATCGGCGGCGCGATCCTCCTCCTCGTGGTCGAAATGGTCCAAAGCATGTTCGGATGCCTTTGGCATGGCGTGTGAGGGGTCCAGAAGCTCACCAACTGCAGACGGTAGATCGTTGTGGACTTGATCGGCGGGTGGTGTGATCGGGTAGGGAGCTAGAGAGACGTCAATGGGAGAGTGTTTGACACTATCCGAGTCAAGATTTGACGGGGATGCAGGGACTTCGACTTCCTGCTCCTTAGGTACATTTACATTGACCTGCGGAATGCTCGGCCTACTTGATTGGATACTTGATTGGACAAGTTCAAGCTTCAACCGCTCATCATGCGCGGCCATTACTTCCTTCAACTTCTTTCTGTACTTCTCCTTATCCTTTAGGGAACGCTCAAGGTCTTTATTGAGGCCTAATATCATAGCTCTCTGCTTGTCGACGAGTCTCCACAACTGCGCATTTTGCTGAGATTGAGACTGTTTCTCCTTCAGCAGGTATTGTATGACAGCTTCGGGACTGCCTGCTGCTCTAACTAAATTGGCAATGTCTGCAGTTCCAGCCTGAACATCCTGTAAATTCTGATGGGAATGGGTCCTCGATGAGATCGCGGATATGGCGGAATCGATAGATGACGTTCGAGGAGCACCTGGAGAGGCGTCCGGTATCGAAGACGCCGAGCTGCTAGCCATCTTAGGCAGACTCGCAGCGGCAGAGCCTACGGAAGACTTCGTGGCTACGGCTAAGTCGGAAACACCCCGAATATCATTCGAAATATGGGATACGAACGTCGTCCTAAGCGCGAGCAAGTCTAGTTAGATTAAATGTCATAAGAATGCGATCAGGCAGTACGAACCCAGAGCCAGAAGACACAGGCGAAACTGGTGAAATATCTCCTTTGCGGCCGGTTTTTGTCTCGCTGTCAATGAGCGGGGAGTGTCGCAATGGCTCGCGCGATAACGCTCGAGTAGCTGATGCCGTTGGAAATAACTCGTGAATAGGATCGGGGAACTGGGAACGGGACGGACTCGCGCTGGAAGGCGGAGACACGGCCGTACTCGTTTGTAGAGGGCTAGGAGCAGGTTTCCGTTGTCTAATAACAAGTGGAGATTCTAGTCAGCGCCGGTGTTCAATTTAAAGATGTGCTGTAGGTCACTTTTGGACACTTGAGACCAGAAGCTTCGGGCCGCAAATGGATGAGAAGGAAAAAAATATTACAAAAATATTATAAAAAAAATTATAAAACAGTTGCCTCCACCAAGCATTCCATAGCATACGTACATATTTAGAGACAATAGTGGAAGAAACAAAAATTGAGTAAGGTGGTTAGGATGTAGGTAGTAAAGGAGAGACTGTGTGTCACTCACTTTGTGCCAGTCAATGATATGGACAAGGACGGCGGCGGGTTGGTGTCAACGGAGGGATAATTCACAACGGCCCTACCAATGGTTGGGCTATCGTCTAGAAGTTGAGAATCTGACGGACCTTCGCTACACTGGAGCGTCAGGTGCGACATGGTCCACAATGCAGAGGGTCGATTGTGTGCCGTTGTTCAAGGGGGCCGGGAAGCCAATCGGCGTCACCAACTGTCGTCAAGTCAGAGCTTGTCATTCGAGACGCCTGGGTGACCCTGATTGACGCCGCATATATAATCTGACAGGGTACGAGGGCAAAAGGAGTGAGACACAAGACAGCTAAGCGCGTGCCGACACCTGCTGAGCTGCCACAAGGGTGCCCAGTAGTGGTCGCGTCACTTAAAAATTAACACACAGGACGTGTAGAGGAAGAATTTCATGACAGTCAGATTCAATCCAATGAGCACAAACGCAATGTAAAAAGAGAAAAAAACAAACAAGACGAGGGTATCCAAAGAGCAATAGGGGCTAGGTCTCAGAATCTTCCTGGGCAAGCTAAAAAACTTACAGGCTGGAGAGATGAAATGGTTGCATTTTCCAGAGAGCCTTGTTCGCGATCGAGAAGGGTGTGTTCAAGAGTCAGAAGTACCTATTTTCCACAGCCAAATTCCCGCTGACTGGGGGTACCTGTCAGTGTTCGGTGGTACTGCAGCTGTTTAGGGTCTAGGGCGGTTTCTAAGATTTTCTAGCCACCAATGGCAACGGGCGAGAATACGGGTACACTGATACCGTACCTACATGCATCTAACCATCCCCACAGATCCAAGACAGACTATCGCTAAAACTCGCTAAAACTCTAACTCAGAGATTCTACAGCACATCTAGTACCTACCTAAACTTACCATGCGTGTCAGCGGGTCGTTAAAAGAAAACTTTCTGCACGGCACTAGATCTAAAGTGCCTACTAGATAAATGCCAACCTACCGATTTACCTCGTATATATGGACAACCACGTGGGTTATCAATGACCTAACGGATGATATGCGCAGCCATCAGAGATAGATAGCTTGGCTGCGGCTCTAACCGATTGCTTATTTACCTAGGCAGGTACCGGTATACTAGGTATATATACCTGTTCAAATATAACTTAGATATGCTTATAATATTATTTATACTTACATGATAAGTCAATTCATTTTCATATATGAATCTCTAATTTTATCTATCATATTATCTAGATATGAGGGATACCTAACCGTCGTTCGGTCTCACGGCCTCGAGTTACAGTCCCACGGCTCCAACCCTGACCCCGGATTGGACCATTATTAAAATCCAACACTAGGGTCCCTGCTTGAACCCCTGTGAATCTAGTACTCAACCTCGCCAATCAGACCCCTCAGTTCCTCCACTCTCGGTGCGCTCAGGAACCGAAGCTCCCGCCTCAGTCCCATTTTAGCTACCCCAGGTTTTGAAAGCCAGTATTGATACCAAATCGGGTATATGTTTGACACAATCCAAAGAAACATCCGTCACTAGGGTCAGAGATACCTTCAGAATAATATAATAGATATGTATCCAGCTTTAGGACCAAAAGGTCAAGATCTCGGTAATTCGCGATGGTGAGCGATGCGATTTGCCCATTCCAAGTTTTCTTAAACTTAGGTAGAGATTAAGAGCAATAACGCTACGTGCACATACATAGTACAGTACCATCGGCGGTGGGTGTTGATAATGTATCATGCAGGAGGCAGAAAGGGCGGGAGATTTCCTGCAGGAACAGCATCGTTTAATCTAGCGAGCCTGCGAGCCCCCTATTGAAGGTCCCACTGCCGATTAGCCTTAACCTTCGGCGTCGACCAATTTTACTAGCCGCGCTTGTAAGAAAAGATAGAAAACAAGATACAGCATTGCCTTAGCAAACGCGAGGCGAGTATGCAATTGAACCTTAACACCGTCACAAGGAGCGAGCCAATCATCGCTGAAAGACGTCTGTTGAACGTGATTCGAGTTGGCGGTGTGATTAAGTAGGCAGTCCAAACAACCATACAGCTATAATATAACTTGGTATATGCCCCTTTGACAACTGGCCATGTTGAATATTCTCCTATTCGCCTAATCGAATCTAGATTGGGCATTGCGTGCGCTTACATGCCGTAGGAGGTGCCAAAGTACTTACTAGTAGCCTATCGGTCGGTAGCCGCCACAGTCCTTCAATCGGCTGTCACAAGCATTCCTCGATTCTTACTATGGCCATTGCTTGGAATTACAATATTCGGGTCTCTGATTGGGCATGTCTGTTACGCCACCAATGCCACGTCGACAAGACGTTTGATGTGCAAGATACCGATCTCGATGAACGCAGCGAGAACGAAGCATGTTCAAGCCGAGCAGCCGGTCGGGGGGGAAAGAGGTAAGAAAACACAGCCTTACGGATATCAGGTCGCGAAGTCGGAAGATCTACTTCCTCTCGCAAGGAACCGTGGCCGTGCAGGTCCAGCCATGCCAAAAAAGATACGATTGGGGAGTGCCTCAGACACGTCCCTTGGCATCTCCATCATTTAGAACGGCTTCGAGGGGGACCTCCTCGTCGGCTGCGAGTGGTCGATCCCCCGCATGGCCGCACCTTCGCTACTTCGGTGGCTAGATGCCGCGGGATAAAAACCACGAGACCTAGAATCTTGGGTGATGATGTAGCATTTCCACTCGACAGGGAGACGCCATCGTTCGATTATGACGATGCATGCCGGATGCAGGACTCTCTTCGCAAGGACTCTGAGTAGCCGTGTACATCAAAATGTGAAAATAGATTGCGAAGCGAGCGTGTAGTTACTCTAGGGTCCTTTTGGCAGAATTCCCGTGGTTTCGTATTGGTTTCATCGGGAGGCATTGAAGATGGGCCAGTTACTTCGTTTGCGATATCCTGGCCTGAGCTTTTTGACCTGTAAGCATGTATCAGTCCATGCTCACATCCATGGACCATGGATGTACAGTTCACCCCTTGAAATAATGTCAGTGGGGCGCCCGTGCGGTTACATTATCAGCTTTAAGAGGTTTAAATCGTGTATCAGTACTTATTTCTGAAGCCTTAGATGTCTCAAAAGAAGCTGGGGGTGTATCATCTCAGCAATTTTTTAGTGTATAAATACGCTGTTTTCTTCCTCCCATACTTAACTTTCTTAAAGGCTTAGTATTGCTACTATTGAAATTTCTAGAAGACTAGGTTATTAGCCACAAATCTACTAGCCCACACCCCGAGCATGTAAAATACCCTATTAAAATAAGAAAAAATAAGAAGCTATTCCCAGATTTTTTACGAAATTTTGTAATTACTCCGCCTTTACTCTTGCCCAAGGGGTAGGCGTAGCCACATATACTAAAGTACCGACTAGGGATCCAGAATTACATTATTTCAGGGGGTGAACTGTACTCAGGCTGCATGTACTACCTATCAAGGGTCAAGGATTTAGAGTCAAGGATTTAGGGTCTAGGCACTGCAAGGGCCAGGGGTTTTCAGGGATTGGTTGATAAGACCTATGATAAGAGTGAATGAAATAAGATCCCTTTCTATCCCACCAAGCCAGAGTCGGTGATACATCGTGTCTTTATTGTCGAGAGCAATTCTGCGCTTTAGGAGCTTAACCTCATAGCATCATACCCAAATAGCTGAAAATCCCGCACATACATAAGATTATAAAGGAACACATCTAGTTTCATTCTAACTACATAAAGAATGTCTGTTTATCCAAAAGTCTTTTTTTGCGTGGTTTGCGTGGTCACACAAAGATACGAGATAACTGAAAGAAACCACGTGAAATGTTAAAATTAGTTGGAAATTGGAATGTGCCCTGACCCAACCCGCCGGGTCCTATCTTTTTCTTTATTCTTTGATCAAGTTGAGCCGCGTTTTGACCGTCGAGAAATCTTTTTTTTTGTCACGACTATCGAACTGCTAACTTGGCAGACCCATTGGCATGTCCATTTGTGTATCCGTTCGTGTAGCCGTTTGTCTCTTTGAGCAGACCCTCGGCGGCTAACTCGATTAGAGGCCCGTACAATGAACCGCTCTTAATAGCGTCATGGATGACGGACACCCAACCGCCGACAGTCTTCTTCTCGCGGCCGTTGAGAGTGTTGGCCTTGATAGTGGGGTGCTCGAAGAAGCCTTGGTGGAATGGTACCTGGAGTTCCTGGCGTACGAACTTGTACAAAACCTTACCGGCCTTTCCCAGGACCTTGAGAGTGTGGGGCTTGGCACGGAAAGCATCGGAAGTCTCGGTCCAAGTGGCGGACACGGCTTTGGTGGCGTTCTCCTTCCACTGGTGCACGTCTGCAAGGGAGCCCTTGATGTGGTCGACGATGATGGGCACGGCCGTGCTCACTAGCGTCTTACACCGAACCTCGAGATCCAATTTAGACGACGACGACCAAGAAGGGGATACGTGTTTTGCCAGAGCCTTTTGGAGAGCTTCGAGCTCTTCAGCGACCAGAGTGCCCGAGAACGATTGCTCAGTGACGAATGCAATCGTCTCCTTGGCCTTCTCTATAAAGGTCAAGTGCAATGCTCTGAGATCGACGGCCTGGCATGTAGCATACAGATGAGCTGCGGTCATCAGCGTCAGGATATCTGTCGCATTCTTGCTCATACGTGCTGACGCTAGGGCCATTGAGTTGACAGACTGGTTGTGCATCTCGGCGGCCTGGACGTGCGAGCTCATAGGGTTAGCAAAGTAGGAAAGCTCGGCCATGTAGGCAGCCATGTTGATCTCAACACCCTTCATGGTGAAGGACAGGCTAGGATCGTCCGAGGCGAGGTTAGCCGGCAGACCTCCGTTGAGTGTTGGGTCGACTAATTCAGTCAGCTGCGAGAAAAGCATCCGCCCAAACATCTGCAGCGACAGCCGCGCCTTCTCCATGGCTGATGTGATGCATGCTGCCTGGAAATTAGCACCGTAGTGAATTTCGGTGTTCTCTACGTCGACGAGAGGGTTGTCGGTTGTGGAGTTGAGTTCAATACTGATTTGCTGGTCTGCGAGCAGGAGATCCTCAAGCTGTGGGCCAATCCACTGCGGGGCGCTTCGCACGGAGTAGCGGTCCTGAACCAGTTCGTCAGAGCGACGGTCCCTTCCTTCCTGGACGTCGCGCGCAAGTTCGGAGTCGCTCATAAAATAGTAAATATTGCGAGCGACCTCGATCTGGCCAGGATGTGGTCTGATCCGAGCTATGAAAGGGTTAAAGCTTTCTCTGCTTCCGTGGAGAGCCTTTGTATCACATTTTGTTAGTTTCTAGGGTCATGGGGAAGTGGACGGTTTCGGCTAACCTCAACAGCCATGCCAGTAAGTGCCTGGGTAAGCAAGGCTAGGCGGTGCGCATCAGTGATGACTATAGATGCGAGTGCCGCCGACGACGATGTTCCATTGACCAAACCAAGACCCTCCTTCGGTCCAAGTTTCATCGGTTGCAGTCCCGCCTCTGCCAACGCCTGGTTCGCGGGAATGACTTTGCCATTCCTCTCAACCAGGATATCGGGATTTCCCTCGATACTACCCGCAATGTATGAAAGCGGCATCAGGTCGCCTGAGGCGGAAACGGAGCCGCGTAGTGGGATTACGGGGTGCAAGTTGTGTTCAAGTAAAGCAGATATGGACTTAATGATTGGGAGTGAAACAGCAGAGTGCCCACGCAGGACACTGTTGACCCTGACAGCGATAGCTGCTCGGACCCAGGATGAGGGCATAGAGTTCTCTGGCATAGAGCCATCTTTGGTGCGAGAGAGGATGCCACTCTGGGTAAGCTGCATCAGGGATGATTGCAGTGCTACAACTTGCTCGGTACGAGAGTCTGCACTTCCACCGAAGCCGGTATTGACGCCTACTCTTGATTAGTGACAGGTATAGCTAAGGGCATTGCATTGTTAATGGACCACGTACCGTAAACATGCCACCCATTTTTGAGGTATAAGGATAGCACGTCAACACTGTCTTGGATTGCCTTGATAACCTCCGGGTCTTCACTGACTCGAGGCGTGCAGCCGTGGCTAGAAACAGTTAGTTTGGGAACAGGGACGGGGACTCAGGCAACATACAGTGCAGTGGCTACTACATCTGATATGTGGAGGGTTTGGCCGTCTAGTTCGTAGCCACCAGACTGGATACGCTTCTGCAGGTGGTCCCATGCCTCGGAAACCTTAGCGAGGTGGTTGCTCTTGTTACCCATTTTGACAGTGAGATCCTATGCGATTGGCGTGTGATATGAAGAGAGCGTGACTACTAAAGACGACTTTAGGTAGACCTTGGGTGAACTAAAATACTAATTCGGACTTCTTTCAGCTGAGGGCCTCTTGGAGTGCTTTGAGTAATGAGTGGAACAGGTCCAAGTACACTCCTTTCAGCCCGGGGCCGCCGATCTCTTTCACTTATATATTCCTTGGGTAGGCGTGTACCTGAGTAGAAAAATAAGCCATGCACGAAAAGATAAGTGAGTGATGGACAAAAAGACACGGAACCCGGTTCTTACCTACTCAGGTACCCTCCCTATCAGGACCAACCACGGCGAATCGTAGATCGAGAACATCAACACACGTCCACCACTTTCTTCGTGAAACATTTTATATCAAATCAAACCCAGCTCAGGTCATTGCATCTGCAAGATGAAATTCACACAGATAGCCCCCTATTTACGGTTCGATACCCCCACAAAGCGCCACCCAAACTCTCAGACCGGTTTGCACGTAGCCTACATCATGACTACTTAAGTGGCTCTATATACGACGGTAATCAAGTAAGTCACGTATGAATCAACTCTCCTTAAGGACCTCCACTTCCTTACATTTACACGTATAGTATGTGGGTACCTGGCAGCAAATGCAGAATCCTTCCCTGCAACCACTAATAACTCACTGGATACATTCCAAGATCTCAAAGGCACTTGGTATCTTCTTGATCTCAAGTCCTAGGATACGGTTGAAGGATTGTAAGGCAACAGTGCAATCGGCTATTATTAGGGAAGGTGGTAAGATTTACGTTGTAATCAGCAGCAAATCCATCGCGCATGCACGATCAGATGATATAAATGATAAACTAGCGGTATGCCTAGCAATATGAGACATGAGCCTCAGTTTCCAAAATCCATGGGTGCTTACTGTCCAATTCCGTGGGGTGGACGGTGACAATTGGGATTCCGAGGCGATGGTTTACAAGATAATTCTATAGTATAACCCATGTTTCATTGTACGATCGTTATACCGCGGGAAATTTAAGCTCCTTCATGAGACTAGTAGATCTGTGGGGGAAAGAGTTTAATTGGTTATACTTGCATACGTGAGTGGTTACCCCTATAGTAAAATAGCCAATGGCAGGAGACCGGAGTTGTTGTGGCTTTAAAGTCAGGTTACATCGGTCGACTCAGTCTTAGATACCTGACAGCCTGACCGTCTGGCTCCAGGAAGCTTACTTCGCACGGCACGGACATACTATATTATTCGGGGTTCCTAGTAGCAGAAGCCTCCCCGATCGCCGGTGTCTGCATCAGTCGGCTTGACGAACCTCTTTTTGAGATATTGATATGTTTCGTTCCCGCTTCTTCAAGCCCCCTGCTCCTATATGGACTAGGTTGTGAATTACTTGGGTACGTTCGTGGGGAAGTGGCCAATAAGATCTCGTAAGCAGACATTAAAATATAGGAATACAGCCACATAAGTCATACACTCCCGTAGGATCGATCGGGAGATACCGAAATTCGGCCCCCTGTTATCCCATGCATCAAGCCTTGCCATTTTTAGGCGAATCGCACTGCTTCGACACTACCGAGACCCAGTTTAGACGGCGACGGCAGCACGGTAAGGGGAGATATCATATGATGGATTCTTACACCAAAGGTACCGTTCGGCAGGCTTCTTATAATCCTTACCTCTAATCCGGGCCAATTGCCCATTTGGTTAGAGTATACTCATTTTCTATACTTAAGCGGCAAGTCACACGGGGCTGTGTGCGAGTCTAGCCACCACGTCCAACTACCGGTGCATAGAAGGAATCGGGGCGACAACCCAATTTAGCATAACGGTCCCCGTATACCAGGTAAGCCTACCCAGGCGGTCACCGAGAAAGCCCCCCTCGATGGTTGATCGGATTCACTACATATCTAGCTCGACAAGTTGGAGATTGTCTTTGGCGTGCATCTAAAGCCTACCTAGATGTGCTTGTATTATAACACTGAAGACTAGCTCATAATGGCCGTGGATCGCAGACCGTCACTGTAGGTCATATTTGTATGTAATTGATTCCACCTAGTCATCACCCCTCATCATCCTTACTGTGGCGCTAGGGAGGATCCAAATACTCTTGTGGTATAGTAAGCAGCAAGGAGAAAATGGGGCTAGTATACGGGAAGTCTGCGAGGTATAAGACTCGAAGTTACACAATATCTCAGCAGAATGCGACTACGTAGTCCTGATGATTACAAAGATTTTCATGTATGCGCAACGGCTGCTAATGCAGACGCGGGGCGCAGATCGCATTCGGGTGCAACATGGCCACATAAGCTTAAATCTCAGCGGACCCCATTCGCACATATCAAGCAACAGTATAATCTACTCGGTGGTCGCACATGGGCCTAGAAAGGGGCGTGGGTTGCAAGAGGATCAGGGCAAAAAAGGGGTACATGCATATTAGTGGGGACGAGGCATGTGAAAGGGATCACCTTACACAAATGAAAATGATTGCAATAAGCACGGGTGCTCGTACACCCGAAAACCATTTCCTTGGTAGGCTCTTCGACTCCTGTGGTTGAGAGGACAATAACAGAAGGAAAGGGGGATCATAGTAGTGCAGTATCATATTGTGGCGACATGCTCCTTGTCTTTATGATAACAACATCGACAATCCGAGTTGATAAGGCACGTTCCATTGGACAGAATACTAGTCAATATCTTCTTTTAATTCTCGTCTTTGTTTCTTGAGACATCAGACATGTGGCAACTGGCATATGAATTGCCACGTAGAAGGGTCCGCACTTGTCTGCGCATGCTCCGCACGTGGCCGGTCTATAAAAAGGCATGATTGACAAAGAGAACTTTATCTTTGCTTTGTCGTTGAGGGGCGAGGAGGTTGAGATAGTTCTGCAGCAAGACGAAGCGGCTTCGGAAAGTTGGATGCCAGTCTTGGAGTAATTGTGACGCATCGCAGTAGATATGGCATGACAATTCTAAATCTTTAGCAACTATTGCCAATCAGCCCATGCGCCATCTTTCACAGTTCCTTGGTATGTCAACCTGCTACCCACCTACTTAGTCTTGCTATACTATCCAGATTACGTACCCAGTGGGTATTACAAGTTAGATAGGTACCATATACCATAACACATGTAGACCTAAAGAAGTCAAGCTAGGAAGAAGCCTGGAGGAAGACTTTCCAACAGTTTCTCTATCTTTTGAAATGTGTTCAAACAGTTGCTCGCTCGATGACATTGAAAAGAGATACTCTAGACTAGCGCAATACGTCAATGCCCTCCACGCTCATAGCATGCCCTGTAATTTAGTGTTTAATTGAGTGGGTGAAATTTGTTCGAGTCTGTATTAGTGATACACTCTTGAACGTACTATGTTCTATCCGATATGTTGAGTCACGAATATATGTGGTGAGTAGGTGAGTAAATAACTAGTATAGTTACCATATGTTCGACAAGATCAAATTGACAGTTTACATGCTGTCCAATAAGTTCTGGGTTGCCCTAAGGCTCAATAATAAACGAGGAATTTAAATAACATAGAAGGTTATTTCAAGGCAATTACCTACAGATCCCGATGCCCCCTTAAACGATTATTGATATATAAATTGTCTACTCAGTAATTTGAAACAAGTGTAGCTGCAAATAAACTGTTATTAAACTAACAATAAAAGCTAGATTGCAGTTGCTCTCTGTCTAGATGGTAAATTGCCACGTTAATGAGCAAG
Organism: Hypoxylon perforatum; assembly: GCA_028571165.1. Lineage (NCBI taxonomy): Eukaryota > Fungi > Ascomycota > Sordariomycetes > Xylariales > Hypoxylaceae > Hypoxylon > Hypoxylon perforatum. The sequence continues at coordinate 2,183,953 of JAOXNQ010000001.1, forward strand.
CAGCCGTCTGCCATAGTTCCGACCTTCAAGATCATGACCCTTAACAACCTTACCGAATGACGGAAGGGCTCAGTTCCTACCTAGGCATCTTTAAGGCACGCATTATTGAACCTTTTCCGTTATGTTAATAATTCCTTGAATCAAGGCCTTGCCATAATCTTGGGTTTGCGTTTCCGGTTCTCATGACACCATCCATCATTTATGTCTACTTTCTCTTTTAGAACTATGTAAGATCAGCCTAGTGTAACATTAGGATACTTTCAAGTCTAAAAACTTGCCAAGCTGCTAGCTTTCTGCTGCTTAACCCTTGGCCTGGAAGCTAGGCTTATTAGATGAGATGATGCAGAAAGTAGCATAATAGAGTTTTCCTATATGAATACTCGTGTTACGGCGCAAGCCAAAGGCGCGAAGCCAACCACGATGCGATGGCGTAAATTCCAATGAATCTAATTACGAAGATTCATATTATATACATACCTTGGGTAGTCGCTGGGGGTCTTTGTCCTCCGGGCCCAACCTTCCTAATAACATCAACAAGTCAGCCAGCGGGCATACACGGCTAGCCTCTAAGAGATTGAAGACCTAAATGCTAAAGCTCTCACAATTTGGGGCCGTACGGAGTTGAGATGAGAGTCCTGTGTGCATGGAAAGTATTACTTCTCAGAGTGCTAGACTTGAAGAATGGCAGAGCTTTAGAGTATGCATTACTATGACTGTTGAAATTCTCCCGAGATAAAGTGAGTGCTATAATTATACGTTGGCAACAGGGAATTATTTGCCAGCTCACTGAATTGGTCTATTGTCGTCTAATCGTATGAGATGTTAATCTTTCGGGCTCGATGGGTGATCATGGCACCAACATTATATAAAACTAATTATAGATCACCTTCTTATTTAGCAGCCGCCAATATAAACACCTAGGTGCCCATTATTCAGGTCTGTTTATATGTGTTGCCGAAACTCGCTATTCACTAGGATGTTAGTGCGGTGCCTATATTCATTCTAGGCAGGTTACTCCTATTGGTTACACCAGTGCTCGTACTCTCTATAGCCTTGTACCACTTATCAGAAACTGTTAGGTTATCTATGCATTTAATTGTATTACGCGTACCCTAGTATCTTTTAACCATTTATGATAATAGGGTGCCTGGTAGTTTACATGTCGCAACTCTGGAAACGCATTTGCACGTTTAGACTTCGTGAAGCAGGAGAGTACTAGGGTTTTCTTTGAAACACAATCACTGTTCAGAGAGTAGAATGGCTATTAGAAAAGCGGAGGCAAATCAATTCATCCGCGGGAGGAGAGTCGCAGGATCATACCGAACCCGCAGCTAAGCCACAGTGTTTATATAAAAGTTCAAACAAACGACGCACTTCGGAACGTCCGACCCGCCTCCATGAAGCAAAGGCCTCATTTTGAGCCACAGTTCCAGTTGCACTACCACGTATTCCCGCTGTACGACGACATTGTTGCACCGCAAGTCCCTGTAGAAACCTCCTGGAGGAGTTCTAGACCGGGTAGGTATCCGGTGGCCGTTGCAGATTATACGGGGGCCCTGAAATGGCTGTGATTGGTAGATTCGGTATTGCTCTACGCTGATTGGACGTTTTTCTCTCAACGACGGTGTTGTATGAAATCCTAACTCCGCTAAACACGTACGCCTAACCCATGGCCGTGGTGATCTTTAAGACGGGGGTTTTGCTTTCCGAAAGGCCTGGAATTACTATGCATAGGACGACGTCGAAGTTTATAGGCCTCTGCTTGTTTAACGTTGCGTCGAGTTCGGACGGTCGGAGATGGAGCCCTACATGTTGCAAGTCGTTTGCTCCACTGCCGAGTTATGACCTCACAACCCCGGGAATTGGACGACTGTCAATGCATAAAGGGCGACATCGTCCGGACGGATTTGGCGTACATGCATATATGTATGCCTGTCTGTCTTCACCGGCAGCAAAATTCCGACCATCCGCCCACCCACCGAGGTCACCATGGTCAAGTCCTCGCTCGTTCGTCTTCATTTGGGCCCTTTAGGATAACCACGAAAGACCGAGAGCGAATCCGAAACGGAATTCAAGCACTTAATATAAGCTGAGACCTCGTTCTATCATCGTAGAACCTCGTACTAGAATTAATACCTTAGCACTTCCATTGACACTTCGCATCGCACATATATGAGTTATCATGGCGCCTCTACAGCAAGGTAGCCCACTCGATCTAGCCCTTGTAGGCTGCTCGCTTGTGAGTACGCCCCTCTTCGCGCTGGTGAAGCATTCAAGATTGTAGGATGAGAATGAAAAAAAGCAATCGTCTAATCGTCCACACAGGTAATTATCTACTTTGTAGGCGTCGCTTTTTACAATGTTTTCTTGCACCCACTGAGGTCTTTCCCGGGACCGCTCCTGTGGCGTACCAGCCAGTTCCCTAAATCTATCAACTTGGCGCAAGGAAAACTTGTCTTCCGAGTGCGAGACCTTCACGCCAAATACGGCCCCATTGTACGGATCGCCCCGAACGAGCTGGCCTTCAGCGACCCTCAGGCATGGAAAGACATCTATGGTCATCGTCACAACGGAGCACCGGAGCTGCCCAAGTATGATGGTCTGTACCGCATCATTGACAACGTGCCTAGAGGTATCATCAACACTCCACGAGACGAACACTCCATGCTGCGCCGCCAGCTCGCCCACGGATTCTCTGAGCGCTCCATGCAGGCCCAGGAGCCAATTATTGGTTCTTACGTCGACTTGTTGATCCGGCGGCTTCAGGAGCAGTGCAATGCCGGCCTTACCGCTCTGAACATGCGCGAGTGGCTCAACTGGACAACTTTCGATGTCATTGGGGATCTGGGCTTCGGCTCCTCCTTTGGCTGCCTCGAGAAATCTGATTACCATCCGTGGGTGAAAATCCTCACCCACTCTGTAAAACAATCCGCTTCCCTGACTGCTCTCGCTCAGGCGGGGTTTCGGCCCCTTGTGCGGCTCGCCTTGCGATTTGGCAAGATGGCGATCAAAGACAACCAAGATTTGGTCCGGCAAAAGGTGTCGCAGAGAATCGAACTTGGCGTTGAGAGACCGGATTTCGTCGAGGGTTTAGTCAAGAAGAAGAAAGAAGGCGAGCTGAGTTTCGAGCAGATCGCTGCTAACTCGACCACGCTCATCGTGGCTGGGAGCGAGACGACCGCAACGCTTTTGAGTGGTGCTGTCTACCTGCTTACCACTCATCCTGATAAGCTTGAGAAACTCACCAAGGAAGTCCGATCCAGGTTCAATAACGACGATGAAATCACCTTGACCTCAGTCGGCAATCTATCGTATATGCTTGCCTGTTTGAACGAGACCCTTCGCCGGTATCCACCGGTTCCTACTGGCTTGCCACGACAGGTGCCTCATGGCGGCGCTTATATCTCAGGAAAATTCATACCGGAGGGTGTAAGCTATATACACCTATCTACATTTAGTACATACCATACTAACTGAGCTTCAGACCGTCGTCGCAGTTTGGCAATATGCTATCAATCACGACGAGCACTTCTGGACCGAGCCATACTCATTTGCGCCAGAGAGATTCATGGGCGACGCCAAATTCAAGACGGATCAGCTCGACGCAATGCAGCCATTTAGCGTCGGACCCCGTAACTGCATCGGCCGCAAGTAAGTTTCCTTCCCCCGATTTCTCTTTCACCGTGCCACATTCTAATGCTCGATAGCCTGGCGTATGCTGAGATGCGCCTCATCATGGCTAAGATTATTTATAACTTCGACATGACGATCGACAATAGCAGCCGAGGATGGATGGAAACCCAGCAAGCATTCAACCTATGGCATAAGCCGGGGTTGAACGTTCACATGAAGCCTGTTGCCAAGTAGATCTAGGACTTGATCTTCAAATCGCCCATGTTTTCGGTTTGGATTACTACCAAACCTAGACACACGAATAAGCTCATGCAAAAACCCGTAATATTATCTATCCGCGCATAAGCATCAGCTTAAAGGCTGCCGGGGATCTCATCGGAGACCTACCGGTAATTACAAGAGGATTTGAGGGAACATGACTCTGCCCTAAATCCACTCTCGAATCCAATATGTGTGCATCAAACTTTCTTATGTCACTGGGTTATGAAGCACTGGAAATTGGCTTCAGTTAGAATTTGGACGGTATGCTTATGGTAATTTTGGAATAGTTAGTATTTGCATCATGAACTCATATTGCCTTAGATCAATACCAGGAATTTATTTTCGACCATTCGTGTACCTCTTACACCGTTTGAGAAGCATGCTGTAATAGATGGCCTTATCCAGACGTAATATTGGAACTGTCACTATCATAAAAGTGCAAAATAAGCATTAAAATTTTCAAGATCTCATAAAATTGAGCTTTCAGATACGATAGCCGTTGAATCTATTTACTAATGTTAGAATAAAATGCGACGATTTCTAAACTGCATATCGATATTCTGGTCGGCTCTCCATTCCCGGCGCGCAAGGTAGTTCACCGGAGTCAATTTTCTTGTTCAGTTTAACATAGTACTGGCGCATCACCACGGCGGCAAGGATGAAGACACCCTGGGTGCATCCAACAGTAACCAAAGCCGGGCGGTACACAGGCGCGTCTTCCGTTCTGTATATCAGTGACGACACGATACCGGCTAAGTTCATTGCCATGTAGTTCAGGCCCAGTGACACGGCGCGGCCCGTCGTAGTCGGTGTGTTGGACGCAAGCCAGGCCGGCACGAGATTGCTCGGGATGAAGGTAGCAAAAGTGATCAAATATGTCAAGAAATAGCCGACCTGAGGTTGATGCACCAGGTCTAGAGTTCCGAGAAGAATCCATGCCACCAAGGAAATGACTGTGGTACCGCAGGCAAAAGTCGCTCGCTGCTGATACCGATCCGACAACCAGCAGATTGAAACCTGGAAAACTGAAGCGATCAAGTTAGGACCAACGGTGTAAAGATTGGCGGTGGTAGTTTCGCTTGTGAGTCTTTTTATCATTGTCTATTAGGAGTTGTGTCAGTGTGAACTTAGTTTGCACTGTGATTTTGCACAGTGTGTTCAGGGGCTCAGGGGCTCAGGGGCTGATGCCTACCGGAAGAAAGTTCGAACTGCTGGCAACTCCGACACCATACATAAGAGCCATAAATGCGAACGCCCAAGTAGGCCAATGCTTAAGTTGCTTCTTTGCGTCATCCCAGCGGAACTCCTTGTCTTGCGCTTGAGAGTCCTGCTCAAGGCGGGCCTTAGCAAGCTTGACCTCCTCTTCGGTATACCATCGTGACTTTTCGGGACTCCTCGGGGCAAAAATCCACAAATAAAGGGCAACCACAGTCGTGATTGAACCTTCAATGAGGAAGAGATATTGCCATCCCTTGATTCGTATAGTTAGTAAAGTATGATGACATTTAATCTGCGCTTATCTCACCTTTAGTTTTCCCTCCCATTGAAAAACACTCCATGAGATCAAACCCGAAACGGCTCCTGCAATGAACCCCATTTGGCCGATCCAAGAAACCCGAAAAGCCATTTCCTTTCGTGTGTAGAATAAAGATAAGTAATATACTTCGCAAGGTTTATCTAGTGTTTTGTTAGCATCCACCATCTAGATAACTCAACTCCATTTCGAAGTCATTATGTTAGTTCCTGAACGTACTAGATTGTCTGTTAGCTTCGAGTCTCGAGAGTATTTAAAGTGCAGCCGTAGAGCACTTACCAAGCAGCTTCAACAGCACCCATAACAATCCTGGTAGCCATAATACCAGCAAAATTCTTGGCAGCTGCAGCGGCCATCGTACATACTCCCCAAGCCAGGATAGCAAGTGGAATTACTCGAGCAGAATTATACTTCTTCGCTAGTATGGTCCAAGGAATGTTGAAAATGGCATACGGGACGTAGAATAGAACAAGTAAGAGCGAGTATTGATTCCCAACAAGACCCAGGTCCTTTTCGAATCCGTCGGTCTTTGCGTTTCCGAGATTGGCGCGATCGAGTGTATGGGTGAAATATGCAAGAGCTTCGACAATTAGCATCGTAATTGTAACTGAAAAGGGAGATGGTAATAAGACTCACCTAAGCCTGGCATCATTAATAAGTCCGTCTTCCTCACAAGTCGTTTCTCGGCTGCCGTGTCATTCTCGAGCGACCTGTTGTCATCGACGGACACATCCTGAAGATGCTTCTCGTCCCTACTGCTTGCCATCATGATCAAAGCCAAATCAACTATTGATTGATGTACTTTTATGGGAGTATTAGGCGATGAGAGATAGATAATGATATGCAATGTAACCAAAGGTCAATGAACATTGTATATATACTATCTCTACCATTTCTATACAAGTACCTGCAATCTTATCATCCTGCGTGTACCCCATAAACCCATGACTGAGCCTCCAAAAGTCGTGATTGCGTGATACCGACCTTGCCACATTCCTTGTAGCGCTTGAAAGATAGACGAATGTAGCTTAATAGGTGAATCCCAAAAGACCACACGTCAAGGGTCTATCTTGGAATGGTTGCAGCCAAGATGCATGCCGATAGGTCTAGTCCCATCGCCGTATAGGCTCTATCGGGCCCGCCCACACCAAATTCGGAGCTGATGTCCCGATGTCCAAGTATATAAAACCCGCGCCGGATCCATCAGGTACGGGTTTCTCAAAGCTTTGGAATCATCGCAAACTTCTAAGGTTAGCCCTTCATCCTCGATAAGGTCCCGCTTAATGCTACCGACGACTCTAGCTCGACACCAAGCTCACCCCCACTTAGTCATGGTGGTGTGATGTCGTGATGCAAGGGTAGCATCGCGTTCTCCAAGCTAAACGCTACGAGAAGTTTTGGACAAGATGGAAGATCTTCACGTGTATTGGACTAACTTGGCAAATGTCGGGGGTCATTGCTGCGATAAAGATGGACATGGGAGAGCCGACGAGTCTAGTCTGCAGGCAAGTCAAATGCAGCTATTTACTAGCTTCACATACTGGCCTGGGCCTCTACCTAACAATCGGCTACGAATACCCGACGACCCCGACCTCGCAGTCGTCGAGCTTGGAGTTAGAGCTAAGTTTTGGGGAATCGCGAAACCACATCGACGATGATTGCGTCTTCCAATTCTTGTCAGTTTCATGAGCAGGGCAAGCAGGTTTTGTTCGAGAGAAGGGCGACATCATGGCCGATGTAACATCAACTGCCGAGCGCAGTTCTGAGCAAGACACGCCTCTCCAGACGGGAACACCCGATGGGAACGCCCTCATTATTCATCCTCAAGCTACTCCTTATAACTGGCTGGGGCGTTGGCGGGGCGCATTGCTTACAGCTGGCTTTGCGATTCTGCTTGCCCCTTTTACGTCCCTAGGAACTTGGCTATCGCCAACTGAGGCCCCAATTGATCCGACTAACTACGCGTTGAGGACGAAGCGCGTCCTGGAAACGACGCCGCTTATTGATGGCCATAATGACTTTCCATGGCTTCTCCGCGTGGAGCTGCATAATCGCATATATGACGGCAAATTCGACCCGAACCAGCGTCTGCTGGGTCATACAGACATCGGCCGGATGAGACAGGGGATGATGGGCGGACAATTCTGGAGCGTGCATGTGAAATGCGACGTGGCCCAGAATCACTTCGAAGATCCATCCGTGAGTTCCTTCTTGCCTTGATCAATTTTGTAGTTCCTAATAGTCTTGCGGGATCTCCAGTGGATAGTGCGCGATACCCTCGAGCAAATCGACGTAGCCAAGAGATTCATCGCCGAATCACCTGACGTTTTCACTTACTGCGAGACACCTTCTTGTGCGCGCGCCGCCTTCAAGAGTGGCCGCATTGCGAGCATGCTGGGCATCGAAGGGGGCCACCAGCTCGGTGGTTCCATCGCTGCCGTGCGACAGGCATACGACTTGGGAGTACGCTATATCACAACTACTCACAATTGCGACAATGCGTGGGCGACCTCCGCCTCAACCGTCGCGAAAGGGGGCCCAGATAATGGGCTCTCACCACTTGGCGCCGCCTACATCCGTGAGATGAACCGTCTCGGCATGATGATCGACCTCTCGCACGTCTCGCACCAGACCATGCGCGACGCTCTGTCCATTACGCAGACGCCCGTGATTTTCTCCCACTCGGGAGCTTACTCTGTGACCCCCCACCTGCGAAATGTGCCCGACGACGTGCTTCGGAGCGTTCGCCGCAACGGAGGGATAGTGATGGCCGTGTTTGTCAATCGGTTCCTGAATATACATGACCCGGATGCGGTCACTATACATGATGTTGTAGATCATATTTGGCATCTCGCGGAGGTTGCTGGCTGGGAGCATGTAGGGATTGGGTCCGACTTCAGCGGAACGCCCTTTACTCCAAGCGGCCTTGAGGTAGAGCATCAACCACACCATATGCGCTTGTACGTTTTCTTACTAAGTTTTTCATAGGACGTTTCGAAGTATCCCGATCTCATCGAGCTGCTGATGGCTCGAGGCGCTACGGATGACCAAATCAGATTATTGGTAGGGGACAATTTGCTACGGGTCTGGGAGTCGATCCAGCGTAGAGCTCGGGAGATTCAGGCTCAGGGTGAAAAGCCGATCGAGGAGGAGTTCGAGGGACGGAAGTGGCATAAGGGCTATAAGAATTCACCGTACATGTATCGCGAAACTCGGGAACGGGCAGCAAGAGAGAACTGGGGCCACCCTGATCAGTTCAATGTTGCGGTCAAAGCCGAGAACGATCTGTAGTCTTTAGTATTTCTCATTGAGAGCGCGCCATAGTGACTGGTTCTCCTAAGTTGAATCACCACTTCAATCATCTTAGCTCAAGACCCTGTAATTATTAGTCAGGGTAAAAGATGTTAGGCCACAAATCGTCAACAGTCCACTGTATCACGCAATCCCAAGTATGGGCTTCGAACAGGCACTCTAATGGTAGTCCAACTTGAAAATAGCGTACCCCTCGGGCGCTAAAACCCGAAAATTCGGCAGGGCCCTAACCGATACCAAATGCCCGGGTCTCTTGGAGACTATTGAAGCTAATCGTTTAGACCCCGATCCGTCTCCGAGTTGATCAGGGTTCGTGGACGGGTAGTATAGAAGCGATTGATAAGCATGTCGCCTACAGCGCGCTTCTTTACCTAGCAGAGTCCCGTCACAGTGCTTGGCCAGCTATTGGACAACCTGATACCACTACCCTATCCATGAGGGGTATTGGACCTGGTCCGAAGATGATGCTACATCAGACGATCTTTGGAATACTTCAGGATTGTCACACCTTCTTTGATTTAGTGGGGAGCAGTAAAATCTCCTTTATGTGGTAGTGTCGAGAGCTAATATTATAATATTGATCTTCCCCTTTCTGCTGTACTTGCAGACTGAAGCTCATCGGTGGTATCAAGATGGCCGTCCTCCCTACGTCGCTGAGCGACCTCCCGGCATTTGATCTTTCTTTGCTTGGCTTACTAGCGAAGCTGCTGTTTATTGTGCCAACCGTTTCTTTAACACTCTATATCCTCCTTAACGAAGTAGTGAGATTACGCGCTCGGATTCCTAAATTGCCAGGGCCTCTTGGTTATCCCTTATTAGGAAGTCTGCCGTCTCTTCGAGGCATTGCAACTTCGGACGAGTATAGGATAGTATGTGGTTCTAGATGCCCAATTCTCCCCCCTGACTGTCATGTATCCTGAATATTAATTGAGTTTTCCTGTTAATCTGGTACTACAGTGGGCTCAGCGTTACGGCGATGTGTTCCAGGTGCAGCTCGGTAACGTTCCCGCCGTAATAGTGAATAGCACAGCAGCGGCTCGGGCGCTCTTCATCGGGCAACGTGAGGCGACGAACTCGCGACCTGTATTTTATGTCCTTCACAAAAAGGTACAACAAGGCGGACCCGTGACCTCTATCGGCACAAGCCCCTGGAATGACAGCTGCAAGCGCCGACGTAAAGTCGCAGCCACAGCTTTGAATAAGACAAGTACTGAAAGCTACTACCCAGTCAGTAACCTCTCTACTATTATAGCGTTCTACTTTTCCAGGGACTGACCTAAGTGGCAGATCCTTGATCTTGAGTCAAGAGCATTTATTTTGGATATCCTTTCCAGCTGTAAAGGGGGTAAGGAGTCAGTCGACGTACTCGATCTCACACGCAAGTTCGCCCTGAATCTTAGCCTGACGCTGGCATATGGCACTCGCGTTGAGGATGTCAAGGACCTTCACCGAGACTTGGTGATCTCCGAGATCCTCTACATCGAGGACGAGATCTCCAAGTTCCGAAACCCCACGAGTAATTTCTCCAACTACATCCCGCTGCTGCGGCCCCTGAATACGATTGCGGGATGGATCGGGCTGCAGAAGGGTTCACACATGGCCGACGTAGGAAAGAGACGAGTCGCATACCACAATGTGCTGCAGGAGAAGCTAAGAAGGGATATCGCCGACGGTGTCGATCGACCTTGCATCCAGGGCAATGTTCTGAAGGATCCCGAAAGTAAAGGCCTTACAGATGGAGAATTGCTCTCTGTCGGCCTGAGCATGCTGGCGGGCGCCGACACGACGAAGCGTTCGCTGATGTGGGCCATCCTACTACTCGCGCATCGTCCCGACATTCAAGAGAAGGCGTACCAAGCAATCAGGGATGTAGACGCGAAGTTACTAGAGTCGCCTCATGCCGCACATTCCAGGGTCGAGTATGTAGAGGCATTTACGAAAGAAGTCGGTCGCTATTTCGTGGTGCAGCGTCTCGCACTGCCGAAAGCCACGTACTCGGAAGTTCGTTGGAACGGCGCAACCATACCCCCTAACACATTATTGTTCCTCAACTCATGGGCATGCACAAGAGGTACGAAGATGTGATCCGTTCTCGAATCAGTGAAAGTTATCAGCTAACAACCCATGACTTCATAGACCCCTCTGTCTTTTCCGATCCCACCACCTTCGCGCCGGAGCGGTGGATGGACGGCGACCAGACGGCGAACCGCCACCAATACGCCTTTGGGATAGGAGGTCGTATGTGCGTGGCAAGTCACGTCGCTACCAAGGCGCTCTACGCCGTCTTCCTTCACCTTATCGCGCACTTCCAAATCCTACCAGCGGAAGACACTATGGACCCCATCGTTGCGGATCCTATTGAAGGCTTGCTAACCAGAGAAAATCCCATTGCGGGTCCTAAAGCAAGGACGGTCCGCTTCGTGCCACGGAACGGTGATGTTACTCGACGAATGCTGTCTTCAGGGTCTTAACAGCATATCATAGTGCAATGAGTAATATGTGGTTCATTGTATACCCATGGAGTCACTAAGCTATATATACGCATAAATATTTCTACTTTATCTCAATCTGCTGCTTCCGGCATTCCATCCACTAACCCCCTATAACTATAGGGCATCTTATCCCTTAGCCCCCTTATAACTATAGGGCGCCCTATCCCCTAGCCCCCTTATAGCCAGCCTATAGCGTCACACTTATGACCAAACTCCAACCGTGGCGTCGTCACTTGCCTAATGCCAGGCAGTCTTATGCAAGCTCTTCTCAAGCTTGCCCTTGATGGCATTCTCTGTTGTGCTCTCCAACATCCGTGCCAATTCCTTGTCGACACGTCCGAACATTGCTACATCAAACTGAGTCAGCGACCACACCATACTCTCCGCGGAAATAACAGAAGGAAATACATTATCACGTACCATAGGCCTCGTCCCTGATCCATTTCGTATGCGCGTCGCTGAGGTGAGCGGATACGTTACCCACGAATCGCTCCTGGGCACCCTCCTGCTTGCCCATCACGTTCCACAGCGCTCTAGACTGCGAGAAGTCTGCATCAGTCACCTCCGAGGAGAATGCTACCGGAAATACGCTTCCCGCTACAGCCTGATCGAGCCTTCTTGGGGTCGCATCGCTATCTACCCCGTCTTGCCTGCTGGCGATGAAGCGAACAGGTTTGATTTTCGTGCCGATGTAGTTCGGATCGCCACCGTAGTTTGTCGTAAAGTTCATGAAGCCATCCCGTTCGATCGGGCAGTAGACCTCGCTCTTGGCGGCATTAGTAGGCAGGAACTGGTAGTTGACCCCTAGACGGTAGCGCGCGGCATCTGGGTACGCGAACATTCGCGCCTGCAGCATCGGGTCGGGACTCGCCTCGATGCCGGGGACCATGTTGCTGGGACTGAACGCAGCCTGCTCGACCTCGGCGAAATAGTTAGACGGGTTCTTGTCGAGCACCATGCGGCCAACTTTGCGCCGGGGGTATTTATCGAGAGGCCAGGTCTTTGTCATATCGAAAATATCGACGGAGGCGTCCGCGATATCCTCCAGGCGGATAACTTGCACGAACATATCCCACGAGGGGAAATTTCCCGATTCAATGGCCTCCTGTAGATCACCAAGGTGTTTGTCAGGTTCGGTACCCGCAAACTTGGCCGCCTCTTCGTTTGTGAGGTACTGAATCTCCTGGTTCGTGAGGAAGTGGATGCGGACGTAGCAGTAGGAGCCGTCGGACTTGGTGAACATGTAGGTATTACCGCTGTAGGCATTCACATGTCGAAGTGACGAAGGGATGCCTCGGTCTCCGAATAGGAACATCAGGGCATGGATAGTCTCTTGGTTGTTGACGTGGAAGTCCCAGAACATGTCAGAACTAGACACTATAACACGAAGTCAGCAACAGATGCAAATAGCATTTTTAGTATTTAGAAATGTGATGTATAAGTAAAAGGCTCAACTTACTGTTGGTTCGTGGGTCTCGTTTGTGGCTACGATTCAATGATGGAAACTTGGTAGGATCACGAACGAAGAAGACCGGCTGCATCTTTGTTAGTCTTAATTTTGTAGATATACCTAGTCATAGCACAGCGATAACATACCTGGTTGTTAAACACGAAGTCTTGGTTGCCCTGTGTCGTCTTGAACTTTGTAGCAAACCCTCGGAAATCTCGTAAAGTATCGGCAGAACCTCGTTCAGGGCCAACGGTGGAGATCCGAGTAAGTATCTCTGTCTTCTTGCCGATACCCGTCAGGAAATCTGCATCTGTGAGGTCTGATATATCGTTGGTGACTTCGAAATATCCTCGAGCCCCGGCGGCTTTGGCATGTACACTTCTCTCCGGGATCCTCTCCCGAGCGAAGTGTGCCAAGTTCTCAATTAGCTGAGTGGATGACAAGAGAACAAACCCGCCGCCACCACCGCCAGTGCGGATTTGAGTTGAGGTGTCATTCCTTGGAAGAGGGGACCCCTCAGCCAGAGTGTAGTATGGTGTTTGTGGAACTGCCATGGCAAGATTGGAAGTTGTTGAATTCTCAAGGTATTACAGATAGTTAAAAGAACAAGTAGCAGGTCGGTGAACTCTGGTTAAATATTGAACTGAGGAGATCCCAAGGTGTGGGTGCTGAATAAGCTCAATGTATATAGATGTATAATATGAAGACTATGGTATTGGAGCTGCAGATGCTATAAAGGTTGAGTTTGATGAGGATGATTTATTAATCTCTAGAACGAATGTGTCAAGACAACAGCCCTGATTTATACCACAATCCCAATATCAGTCTACCCTGAGATACAAGCCCATCTCATTTCATGAAATCGTAAATTGTTAACACCATGTTGCCGATGGTGAAGCTGTCATACCTGTGTCTGGTAAACTTGAGCGCAGCAATGAGTTTACTACTTTCCGAAGCCCGAACCCCTTTTCTAAGGCCCGGTGCTCATCGGGCTTGGCTCGGCATGTGTGAGTAACCCCCACTCTCGGACTCGGACCAAATCCACATCTCCTCGGTATGTTAAAGATTTAGGGCGCCGCAGGCACCAGTTTAAGAATTTACCAGTGACGGGTCTCAATCGTATTATCCTAGACTCTTGATGATGCTAATAAGGCTGTCGACTCTGGTTTCGTATCTGTCGCGCAGCTGATTGAGCTCTCGTTGGTGCTTAGTCTCTAGCACTGTTATCTCGTCTTGGCGCTTCCGCTGCTCAGCTTTAAGAATTTCTCCGAACTCATCTTCCATTGTCTGCATCACACTTTTCAACTGCTCAAGCTCGCTGCGCTCAGGTTGGTGGAGCTTAGCGTCTCTATTGCCGGGTTTCCTGTTCGCTGTCTGAGGCACGGGAGAAGTCGAGCGTGTAGTCGAATTAAAATCTTCGAGCTCGGAACCGGGAGAAGCTGACGGTAAGCTAAGCGTAGAGATATTGGCGTGGAAGCGTTATGTTCTTGCACGACATGGATCGTCTGTTGTAGTTTGTCCTCGGCATTTGACTTCTAGCTTATAACGTGCTTATCTATCGCACGAGCTATTTCGGCTTGTCTCTTGGTTTTTGGAATACTACACGGAAGCCCGTTGGTGTTATAATAATCGCACAGGTTCTTAGGCCAAACCCGATCTATCGGGTTACACTAAGTCAAATTAGCAGGCACGATACCTAAGTAGAAACAGAATGGTAATACACGAACCTTCAAGTGGGAATACCGGCAATAATCACAAGTGAAATTATTTCGCATCTTCTTAATTGTCGCCGAGGTGGCATTGGTTTGCTCCCGGCAGTTATAGCCTTTATCCAGGCATCTTTCACATGCTTTACTCCCGGGAGGAAATGAACACTGCTGAGCGTATAAGTCTTCTGTTAACTGGAGCTAGTAAACCAGTACAACTACCTTTTTTCTATCGCGCTTACACGGGCTACAACGCGGATATTGATGTTTTAGACGACCTCCAGCCATGATAGAAATGAAGATGTTGCTTGAGTCCAATGCGAAACACGGATGTAAACAAATGAGAAAGGACAGACAGAGAGAAAAAGCAAAGAATTTCTCAGCCTTATCTTGCATAAAGTAATAATAATTACCTTCTAGATACCTAAGTATTGCAAAATATGTAACTAAATAGACAGTTGACCTGTCAATTATAAGCATTTTATCTTAAACATAAAGTCCTACTTCAATGCAAGTATTAAAAGGTTTATTTTATATCGAGGTAAATTAGTTATTCAAGTATCGCATGTTCTTTACTTCATTAGAAATTTCAATAACAAAGTTTCCATAACTAGAACATACAATTGATTCTTCCTTCCCCGTTATTCTCTAGCTTTAATTTATTAATTTGAAACATGACATCAGAGGGACCCTTGGAATAAATGGAATTGTGTAAATAAGGTTTATTTAACTAACTCGAGTTAGATTACTATGATGACTTCATAGACTTTCGGTTTTATGAAAGAAGCAATAGCTCATAGCTGCCTTAAATGGCCACTGAAGCTGTTGCATCTTCTCCCATTTTTATCTCATCACGGTATGATTACTTCCTGCTGCATCAACCGTCGCAATGCTTTCAAGACACGTTCTGCCTCGCGCCATATGCAAGACTCGGCAACTCTTGCCATCTAGAAGGACCTACGCCGACGAGCGCCCGCCTTTGAGTCATGGAGGAAACAACAGAACAGTGTATGGACTCCATTTGGCATGTTGTGACCACATTTGCTTACTGACTGCCCAGTATCATAACCTTGGTCGCCGTGATGATCCCCGCACTGGCTTGGTTCTACATGCGAACAGACAAGCCTGTCACCGCGACGAACGTGCCAAGCCCGGTTTTAGATCCCGCGGAGCGAACGAGGGTCAAGCGGGAGAACGAACCTAACGCCCCTCAACAAGTACATCATGAGCAGGAGGATCCCGAACTAAAGGCGCCGTTCGGCGCACTTCATAAGGCGAAACGAGTCGATGGTCCGCCCGATGCCCGGAACCACCAATCACTTAGCGATAGGAGTAAAAGCAAGGCCCAATCAGCTGATGTCAGCCGCTGAAAACAAGAGTTCCGAGGAACGAGACGGAAGTAATTAGACTAAGCTACTAGGCAACTTAATCAAATATAGTCCTTCATTTTGATATTTGTTTTCTGTGGTCGTCTTCAACTGGTTCCTATGTGCTAGTTCCGCCAACACACCAGCTTCATTTTCGCCTTCGTGAATAGATCATGCCACGCAGCTATGCAAAACAGTTCGTCATAGAGTATAGACCAGCTTCGCCGCACTGATCCCGTTATTCTTCAAGTCGTCCAAACCCTTAATGACGCCCTCGAGCCCGCTACCCCCCTTATTGACAACAGCACGAATAGGCTTGATAGTGCCGTTCTCCAACAGCCCGGGACACAGCTCTAAGAACTTGGACACGTACTCCGCAACGTCAGGTGCGGGGACCATGGGACCAGTCGGCCACAGGTACTCGCCGCCGAAGACGTCGTAGGCAAGGTGCGAACGCACGCCCTCGACCTTCGGATTGAGCCTGTGGACGAGGTCCTTGTCGACGCCCACGATGGCCACGTACTTACTCGGGACCTCGTCGCTCAGGGCGCCAGCGATCAGCGCGTCGCCGTCCGCGGCGCACGCCCAGGCCAGCGTGAGTTTGTTGCCCGTGAGCGCCTTGATGTCGGCCGCAGCCGTCGGCGAATTGTAGTCGAAGACGGCATCGGCGCCCAGCGACTTCACCAGCTCGAAGTTGCGCGGCGACGCCGTCGTGATCACCTGCATCCCGGACGCCTTGGCGAACTGGATCCCGTAGATCCCGGTGGCGGTCGAGCCGCCGTGGATTAGGATTGGGATGGGCGTTGGCGCGGGCTTGTCGGGCCACGGAAGCCGCAGGATGTGGTAAAGGCCTTGTCCCTGTTCGAAGTCGTCAGTTATACATCGCTAGGGAACCATAATCATCGATAAGTGAGCCACATACTACCGTCGATATGGACACGCTGAGAGTAGCGGCCTCCTCGTCACTAATGTTAAGGGGCACCTTGAAGGGAATATGCTCTTTGACAATTACATATTCCGCGAAAGAGCCAGCTTTGATGTCGTGTAGATCTCTGTGGTCCAGGTCAAATATTAGTTATGACAGTCTTATCCATGCGTCGACCCAAGATCGCCACTTACCCAGACCGGACCCACCCCGTAACGCGATCTCCCTTCTTGAATGGCTTTGATACATTCTCGCCGATTTCCTCGACCGTCCCGAAGAAATCGAGCCCACACCTACCGTCGGGAATACCGCGCCAGTCGATACTCTTCCAGTCTGCGGGGTTGATACCGACTGCCTTCACCTTGACGAGTAGCCAGCCGTCGCGCAAGGTAGGCTTAGGTACCTCCCGGATTTCGACCTTTCCCTTCTCGATTACCTCGATGGCCTTCATGGTGACGCTTGCTAGTTCGAAATGAGTTTACTGGTACCTCGCGGAATGAAGTGAGAATGTAACAAACTCAAGAGTTGCTACACAAGTTGGTGAAACATATGACGACACCTATTTTATACATGGGATGCAAGGCTCTTTGATGACAAACGCTCGCGATACAAACTCGCGAGATAAGCGCGAGGGCTACAGGCACTCCAGTGCATACCATTCCTATTGCAATGTCTGCAGGAGGTAATATATCGAGTGAAAGCACGGTAACCAGACAGCTGTTGCACCACGTGATTCGGCACGGTGTAATTAGTTATTGTTCATTAGTAATAGGTTATGCACCTTGCTAGCGCAGTGTAACTTTGAGATGTCTATCAACGTAAGAGCTTCATGTCGCAAGTCTCGCTCGATACAAGCAAATTTGATCCTACAGGACTTTAGGATCTGGAGGTGATAGGTGGTGAAGAAACAGTAACCAGTCTATGGCTGGAATGACCTGCGGTCTAATCTTGACAACTACCTTAGGCAATGAATCGATCCAGGACTAGGATCGTGGGATTCTTGTAAATACCTGGTGGAGTAGACCCCTCCATCCCCATGGGGCTGATAAATCATGAGCACCTGAGCCCCTGTCAAGGCCTAAGTCCCCTAACCCATATGAATAGACAAGGGCAATTCTTCTCTGAAAAGCCCCACGCGCAACTAATCTATGCATGTTTAAAGTTTGTGTATAGAATGGACTATGAACTGTAAGGTATCGTAGATAAAATCATAAAAGGCATATAACTCCCTATTGGTATCTATCATGCCGTCTATTAAGAAGTAAGCCAACCTCAATGGAGAAAAGTAAAGCAAGTCATATAAAATCATTCCGTGTCCGAATCATAGTCGTGTCAATACCCGTGCCATCAAACCGCTTTGATATGCCCTCAACTCCAGTAATTATGCCTTGCTAGCCGTGTGGCAGACCATATTAATTCTAGCGACCGCCGTAGTCGCTGGCATAACCTCCTATAGATTCGCCGAAATTTTGTTGCATACCACCCTCGCCGAATCCGGTGCCGGGCCCGCTCACGTAACCCGTCTCGTCACCATCATCGTAGTCGGAGGCGTCAAAACTCGAACGACCACTAAGCTCGTCCTCAACATTACCCATGTCGTTTTGAGTCCAGTTCACCTGAGCTAATGCTGGGTACTGTGCCAATAAAGCCGCAGGTAACGAGTACCCGCTGGTGTCCATTCCAGGATAAACGTTAGGGTCCATGACTTGTGGTTGAGCCATGTTATGAGCCATGCTCTGCATCCTCTGTTCTTGCCAGATTCGCTGCCTTTCCATCATCTCTTCGTCTAGCAATGGCTTGATGCATATTCGCCCGGCTTCGGATCGGAAGTGACGACCCAATGCATCCGCTCGGGCAAACCGTCTGCCACAACCCCATTGACCGCCAGCCTTGAGGTCTCCCTTACAGACAAATTTTTTCTCACCAGAATGGAGACCTTCATGACGTTTCCGGTCATGTTGCCTGGCAAATGCTTTCCCACAAACCGTGCACACGAAAGGTCTCTCGTCCGTGTGGGTACGTAAGTGAGAACGCAAATTGTATGCCCTAGTAAAGCGTTTAGGGCAGAGGGTGCATTGGAATGTGGCAGGATGCTTCTGTACTCGTTTCGTGCTTCCGTTGTCCTGGGCGGCTTGGTATTCGGGATCTGCCAGGCGGAGAGCTATTACATTATTAGGTACTGCCGACATAGATTGGCGTCTTCTCGAAGCAGCATTGGCACCCCCAGACCTGTCACCAGGTGAAAGAGACCGCGTGGATGACTCGGAGCCAGACCGATTCCGGTTCGCCAGATCGGCACCTAGATGAGGTGAAAGACTACCGGGGGTATTAGGTCGCGAGAGGACAGCTCCTCCGCTATTGTAGGGGTCCGTAACCGCCCTTGGACGAGACCTCGGCCGACCTTTAATTTTGTTAGTGTCATAAAACCAAAATGATGGAGAGACGACATACCTCTATCTGGCGGTGTCAAGGACTGCGCGTCCATTGGAGGTTTCGGGGGCTCGAAGCTGTTCTGCCTTGAGTTGGGTGCGAAGTCGATATTAATTGATGGCGGCGCCATGTTCTGGGCCATTGAAGGGTCTATTACTCCGTCTTGTGGCAAAGGAGGGAACTCTTCCCCTTGGACAGGATATCCCATGGAAGGGTTCGGGTATCCGGCATTTAACATGATGCCCTGACCCGGTTGGCTTACATCAGGCATCTGTTGAGGGAGTATCCTGGGCGAGATGGCCGGGCTGTGCGAAGGGCTGCAGCTGTTCTGATTGGGGTCTGCTATACTGAAGTTGCCCAGCCCTACCACCCCATCATAAAATCCGTCCTGGGCTCGTTGCATGGGTGAATGACCGTGCTCCACCTGCTCAAAACTGTCGTGGCCTGTCAGGTTCGGGGACGCAGCCGCAGACGAAACATCTGAGTACTCCGAAGGTGACCTTCTGTGCCCTTGGAATTGCGGCAGATTCCAGTCCAGCTGTCCAGGCATGAGAGCCGCCTCTGGGCCCAGTGAAGCGTGTCTTGAGTGACCTGGCGAAGGCGAGAACTGATGTTGGTTGAAGGAAGGCGACTGGTGCGCAGACCCCGGTTCCGGCTTGAGGAGATGAGGTGGGGTGGGCGAGTGATGCGTCTGTGGGGATGTCATGTTGTTGAGGTCGTTCGGGTCGAGAGATTGCGCATTAGCTTGCGAAAGGTCGCCAAATAAGGGAGCTGTATTGAACTGATCTCCTTGGGTGGAGGGATCATATAGAGAGAAGTCTCCGCTGTTGCTGAAATCGGATGTAAGGAGGCTGTCAGAGAATGCGGCTTGGGACTGCGCGAGGGATTGAGCGAAGTCTTGATTAATGTCAAAGGCTGTTGGGTCGACAACACCTTGCTGATTGAAATTCTGCGGCTGTGACGTATCTAGGAATTGATTATTGACGTTATTACTATCGTAGGCGTTGAAGTCCGAGGTGTTAAACTGAGGGTTCGCTGACGAGGGGTCTATACCAATGCCGAGGCCGATCGATGGTTCCGGGGACTGATATGGATGAGGCGAAGGAGAATGACTATTTCTTATATGAGGCTGTTGGTTTCCCGCGGACGGCGTACGGCCTCGAGCCGGCACACCTTGTTGATCCATGGCGCGTAAGCTGTTTCTGTCTTTAGAAATCCCAAGTCTGGCGAGGTTGACTGCGGTTAACTTGGGAATCAGCCTGGCAGCGTGGCGCAGCGCGGGTGCGTTTGAGGGGGCTGTGCTTTCGGCGAGTCTGACCCCTTCGAAGTCAAATGAAAAACCGTACCCAGTCAAAACGATGTGGGCCCAATGCGAGACACTATGTAATTCTCTTGATGGGTGGTGAAATTGTAGTAACTTGTAGTGGAGGAAATTGAGAATTGAGGCCGTTCTAATTTGCGCGACGTATAATAAGACAAAGAAAAATCCAGGTGTTGCTTTGTCGGAGTGCGGAGGGGCAGAGGAGGATAAGAGGATAAGATCAGATGAGGAAGAAGACAAGGCCAGGGCAGGTACTATGGGGAGGTACCTATTTGGTATCTGGTTGGTTGGATTGGGTACAGAAACGCTACGTTTCGTTGCGAGATCTGCGACAGTGAGACCCTTGCTTGGCACTTCTTCCTTCCAAATCACCTGGCAAGCTGGGCAAGCTGGACAAGCTAAGCAAGCTGAGGCGCATAAGAGATGCCGTCCTTGTTGAATTCGTGACGTGTCGCGCAGAAACCACCGGCTGTTCTACGGCTCGCGGGGGCAGTGTAGGTGACCGGATAGTAACAGAATAGTGCTGCCTTGGGGACCCTGGATCCGCGGATCGAGTAGCGATTGCTTCCCTACCTTATTTCTACCTACCCGCCCTAGCTATGTGAGTTATGTATAGAATGTATGTACGATGTACGATGTATGTTGTATATGTTTTGTTTCGTATCTTAAAATAATCTTTCCGAAAACGATCGGTCCGACCCGACCACGAGACAAATGTTAAAACGGTTATTTCGATGTTCGACGTTTGTTTGTCGGGACGGGGTCGGTCGCGGGGATGAGATGCGAATTGCGGGAATGCGATAGCTACTCGTCGGTGAGGGGCCTTTGTTCTGGGTGAGGCGTATCGACTTGTCTATTGCGACGGGCTCAGCCTGTTCTTGCAACAGGTCAAGTATGTATCAAATTTTGACATGCATGTGCTCGAGTATAGATAACGGTTAGACTTGGAAACAGCGGTCAGCGCGAGGCAATAACGCGCTACCTGGGTAGGTTTGTAGAGTTGTAGATAATGAGCGGATGAGTAGATTCAGGGGAAAAGCGCAAGAAGAGCTGGAAGTCTAGGTAATTTTCACTTGGGTCGCAAAAGCTGTGACGGATGGGTAGCACATGTCCTATTCGCATTATCTATCCCCTTATCCTTACTAACACCCCGCCCTATCGCCCTATTGCCCCACCTGCCAATTTTCGCTCTCTATATCTAGGGGATCTGGGGATTTAACTCTATCTACATAAGCCGGAAAGTCCCCTTTTTTTACTAGAAAAATTAAGAATTCCATGTAGTGGCTGATGAGTAAGCTGTAGCATTGTTGTTGAGCTTAGAACCAGATAAGTCTCTGCAATTAATTTACCTAGGTGGGTTGAGATACTAATATTCTCTCTTCTCATTATTTGGATGCCTAAGGCGGAGCCTAGGCCAGCCCTAAAGTTCAGATCAGGGGGAGTTGAGCTCCTTGGCCCGCCTACTAAAGCCTCACCGTTGTCGGCTCAGAATAGCCCATGACATTCCTAACCTAAAGGGGACTATGAAGTCTTTTAGGGTCATAGGGCTAGATTATGCGCAATCGCCTGCGTCTATCTGCGCATATATTACAGTCTACATCTGAGATACGGACATTGGGGGGAAAAGAAAAAGTAATAAAACAAGGTTTAGTATGGATAATTTCAGACGTCTGATTCGAACAACAGAGACAGCGTGAAATAAAATAGTTCCGTCAATCGCCCTACAGCAATAGCAAATCAATATTAGGCAACCACTTTTGCACAAGGGACCTCCCCATTCGGAGGCGGTGAACGTGGATCTCTCATCGTCATGTTGTCTCGACAGAAGAACATATTGGGTACCGACCAGTCTTATTCGACCCCTGAAGAAATCCTCTCATATGATGGGATATCTGTAGTCTTGGCATGGCGCCCTTCTCAGCCCTCGAACCGCTTCGGTCTGATGATTTCCATGGAATGCCAATGCATTGTGTCGAGGGAAGTCGGCTCTCCTGAGACCAATTGATTCATCCATCGCCTAAAGAAATGTGCGATGCATGTGATATGCGGTGCTGTCTTATCCCAACCGCCGTCAGCCCTATCAAATACCGAGGACGAGACAAGTTTCTACTTTCCGCGTAGCGGGAGATCGTGGCTGTAAATGCTACACAAGACATACGCTACTTTCCCGTCCCTTGCTTGTCAGCCGTGTCCTGCGCGTCCTTGCGGAACAGTTCTGGAAAACATCTATCTAGCTTGGTCCACGTACGGGTTCTCTGTGGTTTATGAAACGTCATCGGTGCTTGCCTTATTGGCCAGCAATACGTAGAGACTTGATGATACCTAAATCAATAAAATAACAATCTCAATCTAATCCTGGGTTACACATACTGACGTCGATGTGATACCTCCCTAATTAGAACATGGTAAATCGGCGCCAATTAATTACAAACAATAGCGCTCATATCGCGTACAGGACTAGGCCTAAGATATCTTCCGAATGGTCGGAAAGCCAATATAGAGGATCACTACTACTGCACGGGGACGGGCACTCTTAAAATACATCCTAAAATAAGAGTCAGTTCGTTGGCTGAAACTTATATCCGTAAGCAGCGTATCGTGTTCAGGGCGTTCCCCAGATCGGCACGTATCTACCGTACCGCGCACCAATAGGGTGACAGGACCTGGCTGGAAGAGAGATAGCGCCATGATTTTGGTAAGCTCATCTACAAATACCTCCACGTGGGATGCAACAATGTGGCGTTTTCCTTCGCGATACATATCCAAAGAATAATACCATAGAGGCTCGTTAACTGCCTATGTGATAGTCAAGCGTCATGGAATGTCTCTACGAAGCTGTCTGGCTATGAGACTGGTTAGGAGAACATGGCCACGTTGCCGTTAGAATGATCTAAGAAACAGAGATAAAATTGTTATCATACCAAACCAGTTGAACAACCAATCATGTTAAGAAGAAACAGTTGAAATTAATCAAGTCATCGCAGTGTGTTGTTACATTCTAGTCAATTGATCATGCTACACGCACGAAATTCAAGTGACGAGTCTCTTGTCGTCGGTATGAGTTGGTCCTAGGTCTCACTAAACATGTACCTGGCTACCTCATCTCCAGTAGATACCTATTGAAGCCAGTCTGCGCAATCTGGTGACGAAACTGGACATTTTGGCAAATCTCCATATATAAATCGCTTGTAAGAGGTGATTGCCTACCTACTTGCCCCCATCCAGGCTGCGCTCTGAGTCTCTAGAATACGCTTAGCCTACATAATGAAGCAAAATACCAATAGGGCCGTTGACACAAGAATCATGTACGAAACATAGACAAGGAGTGGAGGTAGTAAAGGCTTAAAACATTTCGTAAATGATGTAAAAACCCCTCGAGCTTTATTCTAATCGATCTCTCGTAGTCATTCAACGTAAAAGGGTTTTACATATTGTTGAGACAGTCTTTTTCTATCAAGCAAGGACGATGCTAGATATGTGATACAGGAAGTAGGAGGATAAATAGGTCTTTTCATCAATAACCTACCTAATCCTCAACGTTCAACAACATGCTTACCTCATATGCTGTGCGATATGATCCGGCCCGTAACGGGCATCAGCAAGCCCAAAAATCATCGTTACACCGGTTTAGCGGTATCGTCAGATACCTATAGGTAAAGATATGGAAAGAAAAGTGGGGATTAGTCTAGTCTAATAAAGGAGTAGAGTTCTATGCCAGGGGAAGCGCGACACCATTCGTTTCTCGCTCTGGTCATTCTATGGGTATTTTTTGGCGTCTAAGTAATTCATCACTCAACCTTTGCCGGGGACTGTTTTCCCAAATATTGCTCAATAGCAAGAAACCTAACGCCGAACCGACCGACCCAATGCGGTGTAATCTCACCGCGCCGAAGTATTTTGGGTGACATGAACCGCACCGAACGTACCCCAATTAGTGGCACACGTAATACGGATGTTGAGAAACCCCCCACAAGCCATCTTCAACAGACCTCGTTTACATGACTTCTTCCCTCTCGTAGCCCTCTGCCTTCAAGGCGGGCCGAGGTGGGTTTTGTCCGCTCTTGTACACGCTCACGAAAGGGTTGGGGTCTTCCTTCTGGTTGAGGTTGCTTAGAGTATGGTTGACGCCTCGGTGGCAAGCCTCGTCGGCGCGAATATAGAGGATAAGGTCTTTCATGGTTCGTTTACCCTCGGGCATATGCCAGTATTGGACCGCGATGTCGGGAACAGCGAATTTCGGGTCGGACCATTTTGGTAAGTGGCCTTCGTCGATCTGCTTGATGGCCATCGTGTACGTATGGACAGCTTCCTCTTCTAGGTAACCCACTATGAAATGGTCAGCTCTGATAATAAGTGCAAAATAGAGAGATCGAGGAACAAAAGGAGGTTTTCGTATCACTTACCAAATCTGTGGGTTATCCTGGGAGAGATCAAGTAAGTTAGGAAAAGGCCGTTGAAGTAAACCCCCTGAGCGCCAATGAGCAGCAACTTCATCAGCCAGCCGGGCTCACACATCTTCATAAACGTTAAGAGATGCATTCTCTCGTTGTAGCTTTCCTCAAGGAGAGTCTCGATCCAGCCGTTATCTCGCTTCAGTCGTCGGATACTGTGCAGATGGCGCAACATGCCAGCGACCATACCAGGGACACCGGCGATGGACTCCAGAAATAGGAATCGAAGAAGCCATTGTCCTTCGGTCAACGGCTTTATCGTCTCGACGGCGGTAGTTGGGTTTGTTTTGTCGACCTTCTGCTCCTTCCCCATTCCAGTGAAGAAGTCCATTCCCCATCTACACGTCCGCACAAATTTCCAAGCCGCCCAGTCACCCCAGGTCTTGGGTAAACGGTGGGATGGAACGACAGTAAGCATCTCCTGGATTGAAGTTAGTTATTGTTACTTCGTGTCCAAAATCCCAAGTATGGAAATATGTCAACAAGTAGGTCAGGTAGAAGCAAAACTGTAGTCTAGAGAGCATTCAAGCTAGACTAAAGAACAGTTGGAAAAGATTTAATACTAACCTGTTCTGTGTAACCGTGATGAGGCCATGCGGGAGGCGTTTTGCGGATGTGTTCTGTCTCCTTGGATGGGAAGAACTCGCGGAAGTTGGTTATTGGGGTCGTGGAAAATGCTCGCGAGCTTCCACCATGTTGGATAGAAGCGACAAGGCCGACGCGTATTCCAGCCGGATAGCCAGAAGTAGACGCTTGGAACAGAGGCGCCAAAGCTCTAGAGAGCCGTATTGCTTGTTTCGGTGTGCAGAGCTGGGTTTGAGCCTTGGTTGACAACATTGTATGATTTATTGACCGATGTATGAACCAATGGGATGTGTGGATTGGTAAATACAAGTTAGGACCTTTCAAGTACCTAGAATACCTAAAAGGATTTGAAGAGAAGAGAGTTGTTTGAATGCCAGTTCAGTGTGGTTTGGTAATATCAGAGCAGAGGGAATGGGCAGAGGTGTGCCTCAGGGAGCAGGTATACTTATACCTTCTTGACTTATAAGCTTATGAGAGGCCACGGGCGAAGACAAATACCTTGCTGACACAATGGTCCATAGTTGCTACGGGCTACGGGATTATGGAGCAAATGGTGAAAAATGATAACTTCTACACAGTCTACCATCCTCAGAAACACCAGGCGGCGGTACACTTTGGTAGCGGATACAAGCTAGAAGCAGACGCCGAAGACAGACAGCGAAAACAGTGGAGGTTGTATTTTCGTCCCTCCTTTATTAGCGGGCAACACAAAGGGTTACAATCCTTACTCATGTACCTACAGCCTCATGCTTGGTGCAAATGGCAAATATGTCGGTACGACTAGCAAATAAAAAAATTGGCAGGAATACATCGCTGGTCATTGGTGGTGTCAGCTGGCCTTGAGAATGTCGGGATTTGTAGGAGTGGGAGGTCAAAAAAGATGGGGGGCTTAGGGGGCTAAGGGGAGGTTTCCGGCGCATTTTCGGGTGGAAACAGGCTCAAACTACCTCCAATTCACGGTCGTCGGCGACAAACCAGGGAATAAGGCGAGATAGATACCCCGACTTTTATCTTAGGGGTCCAGTTCAACGTCTTTTTGGCGAGGCAACAATACACACAGAACCGTGGAGATTGAAGTCGCCCAATTCCGTAGTCTTGAGTCTAGAACCTGGAATTACCCTTTTGATTTTCTATGGAACATCAGATTCGCGAATATCTATGAAAGATAAGGTGCATGTTAACAAGTAACAAACAACGACGGCTAATCTTGTGGATTCTTTTAAGAAAAAATAAAATCGCCAACCCCGATCCAAGTGTCAAGCGAACGGGTCAAGCGACAGGGCGTCTAGTGACTCACTAAAAATACGAAGCTATTATCAATGATAGCTACCTCCTGAGGTAGCCTACCTCGCATGCATGCAAGCAAGATCCGCAATGCGACTCGGTACTGTATTGCACCTTGCAATTACTTCCATTTTTAGTATGCCCATAAGCTGTCCAATTAAGTTGCCCAAGTGTTGTACCCACCTGCCAGTACTTAATCGACGAATATTCCTACGTTGAATGTGTTATTGCTGGCTGTTTTTTGGTTGAATAAAAGGGCATCTGAGATATGCATTACATGGGCTCCTTTATAAGTGAACATAAATTGGCTGAACCTTAATGAGCGCGCACGGGCAGTTGAGCGTCTGGACCAGTGAAGACTCTGTGGCTCAGTGGTTTAAGGTGCGCTTCGTGGAAACGTGGGAGCACGGGGACTGCAGGCAAAACAGAGATCCCGCCCGGCCCTGGAACTGATCGAGCGACTTACAGAGAGACACTCTGCCCAGAAAGGGAGCCAGACTAGCTAACTGAGACCGACAAGGAAGAACGCTGGTAAGATGCTCATCATACCCTTATTTTTTCCCCTTTTTGCTTCTTTTTCTTTTCGGAATAGTTTCCTGAAATAATAATGAAAAGGTATTTTGGCTGGGGAATGCAAAGTAGAAGTCATATCAACTCGATCAAGGTTGTATGCGCAGGTGAAATTGTGGGTGGATCGTCTAGGTATTTTCAGGTATCAACGTCACATAGCATAAATTGGGATTTCTTAGTTGGGTACGTCGTTGCGCATGGGCGCTTTGTAGGGGCTGAGGGGACAAGACGAACAAAAAATGCCCCTCCATTGACCCCGCGCCCAGCGCCCAGCCGTTCAAGACGTTGTAAGAATAATCCATTGTCAGTTGTTTTTCCACTGACAAAGGCCCTGTGGACTCGACGAAGAAGGAACGCTTCAGGTACAAATGGTTGTCCCACAGCGCACGGCTACGCACAATTTTTAGGCAGAGCTAGAAATCTGACGCCGTTTTTTTAATGCCCAATTTCTGCTGCATTCCATCTACAGTCCAACTTTTCTCCTCACTTTTCCTTTCGACACCCGACACCGACTTCGAACACTCTCGCACTCGATAACCATCGCTTCCCTGTCGCGAAGCTATTCGGAATTCCTTATAGTCAACTAGACGTCATTCGCTTCACAATGCCCCCTAAGAAACAGTGGGGTAAGTCACTCTCCTATCGTCCTTTTGTACTTGCGCAGAAAAGTGCGCTGTCATCAAGTGGCCACATCTACACTTTGCATGGCATGACATGACATGAAATGTTGAGGCGCATTACCCAACCATTTGGAAAACCTGGGGTAATGTGTCGCTTGGAAGTACTCAATGTATTCATTCTGTGCTTTTTCTGTCTATTTGCTTACTCTATTCTCGATGCGCCATTCATATACGGCTGTGTGAGACTATTCTAATGAAACTGGCTGACCACCCTTTTACATAGACGACGAGGAAGAGGAGTCCGGTAGTACCCCTCCATCTTCTCCCCCCGCCGGTGCCCTTCGCCGCAGCAAGTTCGACGACGAAGAGGGCGAGGATAGCGACGTAAGCTCACCTTTCCCTGGAACCTCAGTAGTCAAATAAACACCGGAATACTAACCCTATTGTTTTAGGTCCTCGACTCGTGGGATGCCGCCGAAGATTCCGAAGTAGAGCGCGAGAAGGCCAAGAAGGCAGCCGAGGCGAAGGCTAAGGCTGATGCCGAAGCCGCCGCGAATAAGAAATCCAAGGCCCAACGAATCGCCGAGCACAAGGCCGAACGAGCTCGTAGATTGGCAGAATCTGATGAGTCAGAGGATGAGGATGAGGACGAAGCTGAGCGTCGCGAACGTGTACGACGCACCGAGAAAGAATCCGACCTGAAGCACGCAGAGGATCTATTCGGTGATGCTGGCATTAGTCTCAGTAATGGACGCAAGGCTACCACCGTTGGTTCTGCTGTTCCTATCGATCCTAAGGATCCGACCAAGACAGTCGACCTCAGCTCGCTCCCCCTCTTCAACCCCCAGACCAAAACGCAATTCGAGAATCTCCGAAACACGGTTGTCCCCATCATTGGTAGCAACCACAAGAAGGCACACTACACCTTGTTCCTTCAGGAATTCGCGAAGCAACTGGCCAAGGAACTGCCTAGCGATCAGATTAAGAAGATTGCTAGTACCCTTACTGCCCTCAGTAACGAGAAGATGAAGGAGGAGAAGGCTGCCGAGAAGGGCGGCAAGAAGACAAAGGCTCAGAAGACCAAGACCACCTTGGTTACCAGCCGAGCCAACACAGCAGATGTCGGCACTTATGAAGAAGATTTTGGAGAGTAAGTTGACCATAGGTATTTTGTTGGTGTATTATGATTTAACCTTGCATCCAGTGATGACTTCATGTGAAGAACCGCGAATCCAACATAATTTCGGCCAATACTGCGATACCCTAGAGGAGTGATACCCAAACTCGTGACGATCCAACATCTTGCAATATGGTACATACTGCAGACGTTAGCCATCTAGCTACTCACCTACCTTTACCCCTTAATCCCTTCCCCAGCTTCGCTATAGCTGCTGGAGCCGAGACTTTGAACCGGAGTGGCGACGGCTAGGCCAAAAGATTGGTTGGTGCCTTGCATGAACGAAAGAAGTCTTTGATGGGAGACTTGCTTGCATGGTGCTATGGACTAAGCCGAGCTGTATTGTTGAGCGGTTCTTACAACTGTATGCTAGCAACCATTTAGGGCTAATGGGATCGTTGAATGGGAAGCGCGTCTTGGAATGAAGACCACAAGGGCCGAAGATTTCCCCTAGATAGATTGCTATGTATATTGGACCGTCCATTAATTGAACACAAATTCCCCATAATGTATATGCTGTAAACTTATATGATTTAACGTAGAGCATCATTTCTTAGTAATCGCTGGTCGAATCTACAGCATCAGCATAGTAAGTACAAGCAAGACTTTGTTGGTTTCGTATATTCTATTGCCTAAGGGGGGTATTTCCGACTCGACGACGACAACAACAACTCGTCGCCATAACTAAAGACCCATATAAACCTTCTAACCAGGGCACCAAAAAACGCCGTTACATTCATACCCATTTGGCCGAACCGCGCCGCCCAAAACAAGAGCCGCTTTTCTATGCACGCGCTTCCCATCTATATCATCATAGTTCATACCGTTTATCATTTATTTACAGAGAAGGGGGGAGACAGGGTACCGGGAAATTTTAAATGACATTCCCGGCCATGCCCATAAACAGAGCGTGGACGGCCAGACTTAGGGTCCAGAAGCCAACCTTCTTGAGACGTCGGACGCGGCTCTGCTGGTCCTCGACGTCACGAGCGAATGCTGTGTACACCTCGGCTGAGGCGTCGTCCATGAGCCCGCAGTCGTAGATGGTCCAGGAGCCGTCGAAGTCGGAGGCGCGCTTGACGATGCGGCAGGTGATCGGGATGTAGGTACGCTTCGCGTTGATATACGCTACTATGGGCCGTACCAGCGCCTGGTTCACGTATGATAAGTTGGACGTGAAAACGGGCACTGAAGCCTTTACATCGTTGAGGTGAATCCGGAGGTCCATCACAAGATAGCGTGGCGGCTCATCGTCTGTATCTTCGGTTGACACTACCGTCTCGTCTTGGTTGCTCTCTGGCACTGGCTCTGAAGGCGTGTGTGTAGTTGTAGGTTCCGCATTTTCCGGGACATCATCGGATTGTAAATGGTTAGGAGCATTAAATATGACTTCCTCGTCCCGACGAGGCTTGTCGAGAATATGGAGGTAACGGTTTGATGTAACCGCTTCTTCCAGCTTGTCGTAGAATTCAGACATCACCTTGGCGATGCTGTCATCATCCTCAGCTGGAAATCTGATATCGGATACAATGTCAACGTTGCCTTCGTAGATCCAGCCAAAGGGGCCTTCGACTCCGCGATTGAGGTGGTCTATCTTTAGTCCGTCTATTCGAATACGGCTGAACTTCTTCCACGCATCCAGCCCGCCTAACGGGTCGGATACGTGCTCGCGACCAGAGGGAACACCATGTATTTGGCGAGGATGTATCGTGAAGAGCGATCCGTCGTAAGATCCGGACATGTGGGTAGCGGATAAGAAGTCGTAGAACAAAAATTGTCTTCTTAGCTGGGGAAGTTCGCAGGAGTATATGCTCACGGAAAATGGTCGGAATCCTCCGGGTTGATGAATAGTGACAAGCAAATCCTCCATCTTGAAGGAATCGATCTCGAAGTCGCCTGGGTTATGTTCACGTCGGTATGATAAGGGGTCAACATGCTGGTTGTTCCACTTTACATGCGTTCTATCCATTACTCCCCGAACGCCTTTGATTTCAACATCTTTTAGGAGGCCCTTACCGTTCCACCACTTTACGAATGAAAGTGTGACATTCACCGTATTTAGTGTTACGTCGAATTGTGTGTAGTTTCCATCGTCCACCTCAACAACTTGGGCCTCTTTATCGGTCCCCCTTTCAGCGGCAGCAACCGCCGCGGCATTGGAGGAAGATCCCTTGCTAACGGATGATTTAATCTGGCCAGGTCTTCGTGACACGAACACATTCTTGAAAGAGATGACACCATCCTTCCACTTGGGAACAATAGCAGACTCGAAAACAACTGTCAGACCAGCGGATTCGGTTAGATAGTCGCCAATCCATTTCGCAAGGGTTTCTGTAACAATTAGCCAAACTGTGTCTTCTTGAGCAACTGGTGCAACCTCTTACCTTGAGCGAAGACAGTATTGATGAAGAGGATAGCGAGTGAGAAGAATGTAGTTGTGCCGACCAGAATCCAGACTAGATGCCCAAAAAGAAACCAGGAGACAAAAGCACCCCACTCATCGATATTCCACGGCCGCATGCTTCTGATAGAAAACCACTTAAACCGAACCTTCAGTCGTTCCCAGAAGCCATTCGCTGCAGCTAGAAACTCCTCCTTTGTCGGTCGATGTGGCAAGTGCGGCATGGCGGGCAGATGAAAGTATTTCGACACAGAGGCGTGTGTTTGCTCCCCTTCAACTGGCTTCACATCGGGCTTCGACTTCGGGGATGCCTGTGGTGGGGGGGTATTCTTCTGTTGGGTAGCTGCCGCATTTCGATCGGGGTTCGACTTAGAGGTCTTATTTCTTCGGTGAATCCTTGGTGTACGGCTTTGACCCGTATGTATGCCCCTTATCCACGCCTGTCTCGCCAACTTGCTGACATTGGTAGCTTTAGCCGTGCTTCCGAGAATGGCAGAATCTGCAACAGCTGAACATGTCGCCGCGACGGTGGAAGTAGTCGAAGAAGGCGAAGCGATGCCGATGAGAAGGAGCCCACTAGAAGTGAATCTGCTGCGAAGATTGTTGCTGTAAGCCCTTCGCGCTTGGCCGAAGGGCCCTGGGGGCTTCGATGACTGCGGCCATACCAACGAGGAATAGTTTGCAGCACGGTCGGTATGGTGCGGACCAAGAGGATTACCTGGGTTCCGCCTCGGGGACAACTTAGAGGTGAATGGATCAAGTAACTCGTAGAAGGATCGCCAGACGTGGCGTCCCTGGCCTAACACCTTAGACCTAGCTGCCGAAGACATTGTGCAAGTTCATGGTGATAAGATGGTTAGGGCTTTAAAGCTTAGAACCGGAAGAAAACACCAATGGATGCCCAATAGAAATACCAGAACAATACAGAGTTGAAATTTACAGTCTAGCAGTTAGAAAGGATAACCTAGACGAGGTTCATCCTTCTGTCTCTAATACCAAACAACTCGAGGGGTACGATGCATACGGGCGATGGTGGGCACGAGCATGAATTTCCATTCCAAGAATTTGCTTGGCTTTCAAGCTTGAAAAAGTCGTCATTAGCACATCAGTGCGTTACTCTGTACCGCCTGTGAAGTACCACTAGCGTTTAAAATTCATAAACAGCCTGTGCTTTAGCACCCTAGCTCGCCTAGTCTAAGGTTATCACCGTCCCTTCAGCCCGATACACCCACTAATCAACGCCAATGTTTCTACTCCACAGGGGACTTAAAGATTTCTTTATCGATAACAAAATACAGCCCACCAAAGATCAACCGCCATTTTTTTCTGATACTGCGTGGGAAACTATCGCCAAATTCTAAGGAAAAGATCTGGGAATACTAGCTTTGCAATTAACCTTGCCAGCTTCTCAATACAGCATATCAACTCTAAATATCTTCATTCCAGATCTCTTCAAAGTTGCCGAAAAAACATCATAAGATGCCTGCGCCAACAGCCCTGCTCAAGCAGGTCGACAACACCCCGCCGACCAACGTTGCGTTGCCGGAAGCCGACCAGGAGGAAGAGTTTGCTCTTGAGGGGATGAACGAGCTACCCGAGGACGCGAATGCGGTTCTTCAGCCGGTACAAATGAGAGGAGACGGGGAGATGGAGATTGACGAGGAAGACAAGCCGCATTTTGCGCCCGTACAGAATATTGTACGTATTATCTCTCTCCTCCCTCTTCCTGTTTTTTCTCCGTCTACTCTTAACTGACCTCTCGATTCACAATATAGGATCAAGCAGCACACATCCAAAGCCGCAAGGTTCCCATCCCGCCGCACCGGTTTACACCCCTCAAGAACGCGTGGCCCAAGATCTACCCGCCGCTCGTCGAGCACCTCAAGCTGCAAGTGCGCATGAATGTCAAGAACAAGCGAGTGGAACTGCGCACCTCGAAACACACCACCGACGCCGGGGCTCTACAGAAGGGCGAGGATTTTGTGCGCGCCTTTGCCCTGGGATTCGACGTCGATGATGCTATTGCTTTACTACGGTTGGACGACCTATATATCGAGACCTTCGAGGTCAAAGATGTGAAGACGCTGAACGGAGACCACTTGGCTCGTGCCATTGGCCGAATTGCCGGAAAGGACGGCAAGACGAAGTTCGCGATCGAGAATGCCTCGCGGACGAGAGTTGTGTTGGCAGATTCCAAGATTCATATCCTAGGAGGTTAGTCGAATTTGCGTTCCTTTCTTCTGCAAGCAGACCCGCTCACATATAACCTACAGGCTTCAAGAACATCCACATCGCCCGTGAGTCGATCGTGAGTCTGATATTGGGTAAGCCTCCCGGCAAGGTGTACAACAATCTGCGGACCGTGTCCTCAAGAATGAAGGAGAGGTTCTAGTTCCAGCTTGTCACATTTGCATCTCATCGGAAAGGAGTTTGTGGAGTCAAGGGGATTTGCACTTTAGTTACGAGACACGATAAGTCTCTTAAAGGAGCCATGAAGCATCCTGTGGGTATCATAAGCTAAAGTGATATATATTGTTTCGTTCGATGATAAAACATTCGTCAATCGTGTTCTGCTATCCCTTTGTGCCCGCTAAGCCCAGGGGAAAAAATACCCGAATTCCCCACGTCCAGTCCATAAAGTCAGCAATTGCTACTTCTGTCTTAGTAACGGCTCTGCTCCATCCCTCACTTGACATGAACCTCAATCGAGTCCATATCTTCAATATCGGCCTCCTCTACCGTAGTCTCCGGCTCCAGGACTTCGCCGTCCCAACGAAGCTCGATTGTCATGTTCTCCGGTATTTGTGCCAACCGCCGATACACCTTGATCAGTTGGGCAGCTGGAGTACTAGAGCGGACCGTCGCATTTCTAACGGGGGCGTTCTTAGCTTTAAACTGGACTCGGATCTTCTTCTCTTCCTGGGAGTCCTCTGGCTGTTCAGACTCTTGCTTTTCTCCCGGCTCATCGTCATCCAGCAACTCGCCAAGATCCCGTAGCCGTTGTCTCTCCTTCTCTTTCAGATAATCTTCATATAGTTCCTGCGTCCATGCCTCGAAAAGCACTCTGTCTCGCCCGTGGTATCCTTCCTGTTCGCTTTTCCAGCTTGGGTACAGATTCCCATCTTCCTCGGGTTTGATACCCAAGGTCCGCAATGATGTATGGGGATACACTTTGTTTCCCTTCCAGGTAAAGAACATTTCCTCGAGAGTCGGTCGGGAGACCATGCTGTATTTGGCCACCTGTTGCTCAACCCATGTCTTATATACCACTGTTAGTGATTGTGATAACTTACGGCGGAACATCAAGGTGTGGATGCCTTCCAGATGCGAATGGATGAGGATTATTATGACTGGGTCTTCTTGAATTTCGCCAGTCCCATTTTCTCTGGCCTCGCGCTCTTCTTTCGCTTTCTGCGCCCGTTCCATAGCCAACCGAACGTAGTACTCAGATGGGTCTTCTTCCTTATTCTCTTCCTTTCGTACCTCGACAATATCGGATGAAGTGTCACTATCATCATCTAATGCGATTATGTCTCGATCTGATTTACGATTCGGCATTCGGGGGGCAGGTTGCAACTCAAGTATGCCGGGCATTTTTCTTGTCTTCGGTCGCTGGGTCGGAGACATCAGAGCCACTGGATCGTCGTCATCGTCGCCCTCCAGGGAGATCACTGGTGTGCCGGTCTTCCGTGATTGTGAGCGCGTAAGCCGCCCTCCTGATCCCCTTGCACTCGAGCTATGCCGCTTTGAAGAGGGTGTGCGTGGTGTCGAAGGTGACTTTTGTCTCTTTGCCGAGATAGTTTCGAGGAAACCTTTGTCGCTATCGTAGTCTTCCTCATCGTCGGAGATCGACGAGCGACGCCGTTTCTTGGCAGGTTCATTATTACGTGCATCCTTTTTGGCTTGCTCTTCTCGAGCTAGGCGTTCCTTTCGTTCCTGCTCCTTTCTTGCCGCCTTCGCTTCCTTTGCAGCCTTCTCTGCCTTTTCTCTTTCCTCCTTTTCTTGGGCTAATCGCTTCTGCTCCTCGAAAAAGGCACCGGAACGTTTGAAAAGGGAGAGGCCATCGTTATCAGCGACTTCGCTCGACTTGCGCCTGACAGTGCGCTTAAAGGGGAGCCTTCTCTTGGCTGGAGAGGGTGGTTGTATATCACCCATTATTTGCTGTGTGATGGGTGGGGTGAGATGTGTAGATGGTTAAGAAAGCGCAGCCTGACTGTGCAGATGCGCACGAAAAACCAGATTAATCAAGAGATATATAAAAAATAACCAGGATGAAGGCAGAATAAAAAGTTTCGCAAATGTGACTTAGAAAGGTGCTATACGATAGCACTTGGTATAAACGAGTAAGGCGGAGAGTGCGGAACGAGATAAGAACAAAGGCAAACATTCGAGGTTAAGAAAACCATTATGGCGGCATCACGAGATTATTTAGGGTACCTGGTCGGTACGTGGACGCGACGCATGGATTTCATTTGCACTTAACGCGTCCCGAATCCCCCACATGTTCAGTAAGACAAATTCGGTACTTGTACCGTACCCAAGTACCTGGTCTGCCCCACGTTTCCCCTCCAAATGCAGACAGAGGTGGCCCTAGCTAAAATTACAAACAGCTGGAACCTACACCCACCCACCTAGAGCCCAAATCATCCATCAGCCTTATACATCCCAATTCTCAATTCTCAATCCTCTTCGTCGCTATCATCATGGAGAACGGCACATCAGCAGCAGCCACCCAAGGTGAGGGTAAGGACCCATCTGGGTTTCTCTCTGATATCATCGGCAATGCAGTCACCGTCAAGCTAAATTCAGGTGTCGTCTATAGAGGTTAGTGGAAGGATACCTCGTTTCTCAGTCATATCTTTCATATGAATATTCTCTGACACAGTATATATAGGCGAACTACAGTCTGTTGACGGATACATGAACATCGCCTTAGAAAAGACCGAAGAGTACGTCAACGGAGTAAAGCGAAGGACCTACGGAGATGCTTTCGTAAGAGGCAACAATGGTGAGTGTATCTGGGAGATATGATTTCCCCTACATGCTAATAATTTGCTTAAGTCATGTATATCTCAGCCGACTCATGATATAGAACTATAATCTTGTTTGATAGGGCTATGGTTACGAAGTCTTTTGAGCTGCCTATCGGGACCACGAGATGCACGAGTACCATTACTTTACGGAATAAGCTGGGTATATTTATCTCACCGCCTCGACGAGATTTAGATGCGCTCTGGATTGTGTACCTGCACTACTCTCCGTAGTTGAACACATAGAGCAGCTAAACTAGAGTCATGACTGACTGCTGCTAATGATACTCGAGTCCTCCATTCCAACGCACATCTATAGTCTATCCGTCCAGAAAAAGAACGTTTGGCCGTGTACGGCAATTTCGCCCTTCTCATTTCGTTCAACATCATCCTCCCGAATGATTTCCTTGAATAGCTTGACAAAAGCCTCTCGTTCGTCCCCCTTTAGCACAGCAATCTGACTTAGAGTGTTCAATCTCGAGGATAAGGCTTCTTCACTTAGCCAGACCGTCCACTTAGTATTAGCCTCTCCAAGCGGGAGACTGAATCTGGGAAGGCTGTTGGTGAAGGTATCTTTGATGACCTGGACCGGGTTGGTTGGCAACTGTTGATCGAATACTTCCTTCCATTTCTAGAGTAACCGAAGGATTAGTTATATGCTAATGTTTCTTATCATGGAGAGGGTCATCGATCTACCTGATGTCTGAAACGAGGAAGCCCATCATCTAGCGAAAACACGAAATCATTTAGCTTCTGTTCCCACTTCGTAGTTGCTTCCCAATCCTTTGGCTTATTGTCTAAGATATTTGTTAGCTTATCTGAATCACTAATATCTTTTCGATATATGTATAGCGAGCCTACAATCTTCAACGTTCCATATGCCGCCAAATACAGCACCTGGCCTAAGAACACGTTCAATCTCCTTTAATGACTCCTGAGTGGCAAACCTTGAGATACAATGTGAGCTGATACTTCTTTAACTAGCAGTTGAGTCTTGTTACTAACCAGTGAAATGCCTGCATAAAAGTTAGCTTCAGCTCTTACCGAGAGTTTATAACCTCAATCCATCACTTACTTGAGCCGCAATGCATGCATCACCCCACTCATCCCCCACCGGCATCTTATCGGCCTTGCCGTCGATTACTTCAATACCTTTCAGGTCCTTTTGGGCAAGCTTATCTCTCATACCGGCATGAGGCTCGATCGCCTTGACGGTGAATCTCTCAGGTCGCTGAGCTAACAGTTCCGTAAACTTGCCAGTTCCCGATGCGATCTCCACAATCTTGGCTTCATCCAGGTCGGCAACCTTTAGTTTCTCAAGGAAAGCCTGGACTGCCTCAGGCGGATAAGAAGGGCGGAATGCATCATACGAGGCGGCATCTTTGAACCCCTCCTCTGCTGCTTCTGGAAGACTGCTTTGCGACGCCATCTTTTGATCTCCTACCGCACACTGGATTCGAGTAAGATAGAATTAGAAAGATTCCTTGTCGCCCTGGTACTAGAGACGATTATATGTGTGTAGGAAGTAAATAAAGTGAGTAAATGTAAAGGAGTTACCCCTCCACATAACCTTGGAAGCGATCATATTGCTGAACCATCCCAATGGCGTCACTCAGATTACACCTACCTAATCTACTAGGCTAACTGGCTAGGTACAGTACCTACATGAGGATAGGTGGGTAACCGAAAATCCGGCAAATTCTGTAGGACAAGAAAATCTACCCCCTGTCATAGGAATCATCCATCCAGCCAAAATCACATAAATGGGAGAGAATGGCTATTATTATCGAGGATAAAACACAATATATTAAACTATAGCATGGCCTACCCGAGCACCTGGGTCGGGCATTTGTATCTTTATCTGCCTGTGCATAATTCGGATAATAGCAACTATCTCCTGTAGAATTGGGATTGCCCCCAAACGCCCTGCTAAAAATAACGGTGCACAGCGTGTACAGCACATGCAGTGTCTTTCAGCTCAGCCTCAAGCTCGATTCTGCGGGCAAGCGCTAGCCCCTATAGCCCCTAGCAACAGAGCCGGGAAGAGCTGCCAGGGGCTCGCCGCTACCCATTGGCGCAGCTAAGCCAGGATGAGCCAAGGCCCCATCGAAAGACTTCAACGCTTTCAATTTGGCGCCTCTAGTTGGTCTTACACGCCGAGCACTGGGCGTCCTTACATACCTACGTACGCAACCCCTTAATCCATTCTTACCCTACCTGTTCGTCAATAATCATATTACGGCAGCCGTGCAGCAAGTCGTTGTCGAAAAACCTCATGATCCTTCTCCCTTGCTTACTTCATCCAGAACGGGGCTGGAAGGAGAAAAAGGTGTTCGGCCGTTCAAGAATGCCATAGCATCGTTAGAATCCGCCATTCGTTCCCTTTCGCTGTCTTTCCTTCAGTCTCGCGAACAGTTCCCGCTTCAACAAGAGAAACTCCTGTCTAGATGCTCCTCAAGTACCGCCGCTTCAGGCGTAACTATTTGCGCCCGGTCCTCTTTGTTCTGTTCTTCCTCTTCACCATCGACGCCTTGTTCCTTATACGCCGCCGCCCCGACACCCATCGCGCGAATCTCGATGTCGACCGACGATCCCTATTCTCTTCCCCGACGGGGAATATCTCCGTCTTTATCGCGTCGGTGCACCGTAATACGGAAATAATGCAGAGGTCGGCATGGAACCAGGCGGTGCTAGATCTTGTCGACTTCTTCGGCGCCGAGAACGTCCACGTGTCGGCGGTCGAGTCGGGTTCCCAGGATGAGACGAAAGAGGCATTGATGGACCTGAAGGCGTCCCTCGACGTGCGGCGCGCCTCCAATACGGTCAGCTTGGGCCTGACGGTCTGGGAACAATTGGAGGAGATCGACACGCGACCGCCGCCAAACGCACGGGAGCCGGGCTGGATCTGGAACGTTGCCGAAAGTCAATTTGAGCTGCGGCGCATCCCGTACCTCGCCAATGTGCGCAACCAGGCCATGGCGCCGCTAAAGCAGCTGCAGAGCGAGGGAAGAAAGTTTGACAAGGTCCTCTGGCTGAACGATGTTGTGTTCGACGTAAGTCGCCGTTCGATCCGAACTTGCTTCGGTAACCTTGACTACTAACAACTTATTTAGGTCGAGGATATCGTCACGCTGTTCAATACTCGAGATAACAACTACGCGGCAGCATGCTCCATGGATTATAAAGTGTCTCCTTTATACTACGACACATTTGCCCTTCGAGACGACTTAGGCTTAAAGACAGTATCTCTTCATTGGCCGTGGTTCCAGTCTCCCACTTCGAGGGCATCTGCCGAGCTCAATGCGCCTATTCGTGTAACATCTTGCTGGAACGGAATCGTAGCGTTCGACTCGGCCCCATTCTACGCCAACCCACCACTTCAGTTCCGTGGTATCGATGATACCCTAGCGGATCTACATCTCGAAGGCTCGGAATGCTGTCTGATTCATGCGGACAATTACCTCACCTCCGAGAAGGGCGTATGGCTGAACCCGAACGTCCGCGTTGCATACGGCGTCAATGCATATTATCAGATCCGGACAAACCGCTTTCCTAATCCCTTCTGGACAGTAGTAGGTGCTTGGATCAATCGGCTTATGAGCTGGCGCGTTGGCGTTCAGAGTCAGTTGGAGAATCGGGTAGTCCGTAGCAGGTTAGAGCAGTGGAAGCTCGAGACCCCGGATGGGGACCTACCACGATACGAGCCAGGAGAAGCATGTCTCATTAATGAGATGCAAATCATGTGGTCCAACGGATGGAAGCACTTGTAAGGTATAGACAAAATGGAATAGGCTAAAAAAAATGATTTGAGATACCCCTTAACATTGCATGGAGTTTATAGAACATTGTTACAGTTCAGCATGCCGTGTGCCTACCACACACACCGTTTCGTAAATGCGGACTATTTGTTGTCCATGCTATATATGTACACCTGAATTTGTATGAAACCCAGAAAGCCAACTATGAACGCCTTTAGTGATATAGATCATTACGGCGAAGCTCTTACTCTGCCTCGCCCTTTTCCCCGTGCCTCATAACTCCAGGGGCAGCACTCTATCCTACCTACCCAATCACCACTTCTATTCGCACCCAAACCATCTAAGCCTCTCGTCTATTTATTGTGCCAGATGAAATTCCTCAGACTATCCCAATGGTCGGACTGCTGGTAAATATATGTCATGCTGCTGCGGAGGGAAGGCTGGAGGTCGTCGGGGTGGTAGCGGAAGAGGTGCATGACAGCCGCCCAGCTGGTCGCCGCGAAGACGGGCCAGGCGTAGTACGAGATGCGCGCGGACACCTTCTCGCGCGACACCTGCGGCAGGCCCGTGCCGCCCTCGGGCTTGACGGCGAGCCGCGCCAGCGCCAGCACCACGCGCGCGAACACGTACACGACGATCTGCTGGTTGACGCTCGAGATCTTGCCGCTCTTCTTCGATCGCCCCCCGAACACCGCGTACCCGCCCAGCAGGCCCGCCACGAATGAGTCGTACCGCCCCTCCTTGCCCGGCGTCGCCCCGTAGTGTTTTAGCACGTAGCACGCCAGCTTGTATATGAAGGCGAACCGCGCCAGGTTCCGCGCGTGCGTGCGCGTCGCGCGCAGGACTAGAGATAGCTTTTGTTGTAACGTGCCCGGCCGGAACAGGAACACCATTACTAGCGCGTGCGGGAACCGCACCTTGGCCCCGTATACCGCGCCGTTCCGCGCGCCTTTGACCACGGCGAGCAGGTCGTGGTACGCCGGGTTGAGGACGATCGTCTCGAGCGCGGCTTTCGCCGTTGCTATCGTGTCCGCCATGTTTTCTTTGCTTTGGGTCGGGCTCGCTTCTAGGAATTGCGGGAGAAGAGGAAGGATTGGAGAGTAAGGTAAGAGAAATCGGTTCGGCTCGGTTGCTACGGGCGGGAGATGCAAAGAGCGCAGAGCTGGCTAGGTCGGCACGAGGTAGGGAACGATCGGGAGGGGCCGAGTTCGAGAAATTGGGATGTTCGGAGTACGCTACCGGACCATTGATACAAATGCTATATTAAAACTGCCGGGAGGAAGACGACAGCTACAATGTTGGTTGGAAAACTACAGATTCGCATTTCCCGGCACAATGGCTGTAGGTAAAGTCGGTCTTGGCATTGCACATGTCTCTACTTCTCGGCTTAATTGAGAGCTGGAGCCGGGGGTAGTCCTGGCACTACGTGCCGGGTCGGTTACGTCAGACTAGTAACATTGAGAGCGTACCCTGCATATATCTCGCAGGATCTTCTTTCTTCATCGATTTTCACGTGATATTAAAGGTTTCGAGTGTACTCTTATTTACAGTATGTGATTCAATTATAGCCTGGACGCTGCAAAGGAAGGGTAGTTAAGGGGTAAAGAGCAGAGTATTAGTTCACTACGCCAATGTTAGCCACTCACAATTAGAAGACGGCCTTGCTTTTGACCGAGCGCAGCCGTCTTCAGATTCAAAACCTTATCGAAAATAAATTGGGTGCCTAAGTAAGATATCAGGTATATACCAGAAGATAATTATCAGATAGCTTCCACTATGTAGATATAGGTTATGCGGAGCTGGTGATAATCCCGTATCGCTACAAATATAGCTTGATAGATTGAGTCTCCCCAGACTATCGGTACTGCGTGATAACCCACTAGTGCCAAGTTCGCGGGCGATAAAGAGCTGACATTATGATATGTCTAAAGTGTGCGGCGTTGGACTTTACGGACTTACGGAGCGAGCCTCATTCCAAAGCCTGTGAACTATATCTCAAGATAGCCTCTGCCTTGGAAATTCACAGCAAGAGCTGGTCTGCGAAGTCAAGATGACCGAGTTTGACAATGGAGACATATCCTTCACCTCGCAACAACGGGTAACAGTTTTACAACAAGGGAATTACCTTCGCAGTCAGATGACCACGATTCGAGCTTTTGAAACGACCACAGCTGCATTCTGCAATGCATTTGAACACATAGCGACGCAGCTAATCACTGCAGGTATGTGCGTGTCTAACTCTCATTCCGTTTCCATTTCCTGTAGCGATTTATTAACGAATTGGATCAACTAGCCCTCGACCTTGCTCCCACAGAAGACGTCGATGTCCTAACCCCAACTGGACGGACTTTTCATGGAGTTCGACAGGTAAAGCCAGTATGTGGCGTCAGTATTCTCCGCGCAGGAGCAAGCTTCGAACACGTCTTGCGTAAGGCCTACGAGTACGTCGTCGCTTCTTGGCATCGGATCAACATATTAACGCAAATACACAGCGGGCCATTGAGCTTCGGCAAAGTCCTAATCCAACGGGACGAGAAGACTAGTCTTCCCACTTACCTTTATTCTAATTTACCAAAGAATATAGGCTCAAGCAGTAAGCCATCTCGAGGACCCTTTATGATGCTCGGAAGTCGTTCTAATGTAGATGACAGCTGTTCTGATCTTGGAACCAATGCTTGCGACGGGCGGCTCCGTGTCCAAAGCCATCGAGATTCTTAAGGAGGCAGGCGTATCTGAAGAGAATATGATATTTGTTAACCTGCTGGCTGCAAAGAAGGGCGTTGACACAGTCCTCATGCGCTTTCCAAGTTTGAGACTAGTGACGGCAGCAGTGGACGACGAGTTGACCGCATCCAAGTAAGGAACCCTCCACTTTCTCTTCCTTTCGAAACGTAGGTTTATAACTGACACTTGTCTAGTCACATAGCTCCGGGATTAGGAGACTTCGGGGACCGATTCTACGGAACGACTGACTAATGGTAGAATGAAGCGAGGGCCGCGAGATTCGCATCGAGTTTTCGTTTTCTTGCGCGGGGTTAGACGATTGGTACGTGGGTCAAGATAAGCGCTCCGTGAAAAGAGTCGGTGATTCCCGATGCAAGCGTGGATAGCCCCGGAGTTGGTACTATCTTCATAGAAACAAAGAGTCGAGGCACTATACACGGACATGCTAAGGAGTCGGTTCCATTCGCATTTCTTTGCCCTCTCTGCGTAAAAGTTGGCGTTGATAGACACCGTAAGTACCTCGCTTAGAACATGCGGGGAGCAAGCACCGAACACGAGACTCGGCTCTCCGCTTCCTTGAAGTGGATCACCGCAACGTGGAGAATAGAAATACTAGCCCACCAGGGAGTCAGCTCAGAATATTGACGAGGCTAGAGTGAAAAGAGAGCCCTAGATAAGCTTAGATATGTAACTTAAGATAATAGTATCAGTCAAGGATATGGACACTCCCGTCATTATCGCAAAGGTCCGCTCTAAAAGATAATCGAAACCCTTAGATCTTCGGTGTTCCTATGTGATAGTTAGCATGTTACTATCTGGCCTTTATCCCATGGCTGTGCGTACCCTAGCGACCCCCTTTTTCTAATACTAAGATTGAGGAAGCAATGCAGGCATCTTCACCACAGTCCACCGACTACTCAGGTACCAAGTCACGGAAACGAGCTTTTTCGGAATCACACCAGCAAAATGGAGTATGATTACCTACCCTTACTAAGCTTTGCCATATTTTTTGTAATTAATACATATTACAGGTGTATGAAGGCGCGGCGCAGAGCGATGTTATGCAAACGTTAGCCCAAGGGGTAACATACAACTTTATCGCCAATGAGTTCGTGCTGTCGAAATCACGGGTCTGGACCAAGGTGTACGATCCCGTGAGCTGGCCCATGATTTCTACTAGTGTCATGTATACCTAACCGTCGCTGGGAAGGCATCGCAGAATTTCAACACTCGCGTACCTGAGTCAACCGATGTCGAGGTTCAGAATGCCGTTGCAGCCGCGGTGGCAGCACAGCCTGCCTGGGCCGCTCTGACACTCAGCAAGAGGAGAAGCTTGCTGCTGAACTTGTTGAATGTCATGAAGCAAAACTCATCTAAGATCGTATGTAGCCTAATAAATCACTATGACTCCTTCAAGTTTGCTAAGTTCGTTGGTTATTCCTAGAGACACTGCCTCTGTGTTGAGGTTGGTAAAACGCTAGTAGATGCCGAGGCAGAGTTC
The DNA here is from genome assembly GCA_028571165.1 of Hypoxylon perforatum. Taxonomy (NCBI): domain Eukaryota; kingdom Fungi; phylum Ascomycota; class Sordariomycetes; order Xylariales; family Hypoxylaceae; genus Hypoxylon; species Hypoxylon perforatum. Next base: position 2,228,485 of record JAOXNQ010000001.1, read on the forward strand.
GAGCGCGCGCTAGATTCCATAGAGACAGCATGCACCGTGTCAAATGAGATGAGCGGTATCCATCATCTTCACCAGTCGGCCGAGGTGCACACAATTCATCAACCGCTTGTGAGTATCAATCAGACTTACCCCTTTCTAGCCTCAACTTTATCCAAGATTATGAATCTGACAATCAACATAGGGGGTCTGCCTCACAGTCAGTCCATTCAACTTCCCTTTTATGATACCGTTGTGGTCGATTCCTTATGCACTTGTCACGGGCAACACTGTAATCCTCAAACCGTCCGAGAAGACGCCATCAGCGACGCAGGCGTTGGCCGAGTGTTTTTATCGTGCGGGGTTTCCCTCTGGAGTCTTCAACGTCGTCAACGGAGGCGCTGGCGTCGTGAACACATTATTGTCACAGCCAGCAATTCGGGCAGTATCATTCGTCGGCTCCGAAGTAGCAGGCGAACGAGTGTACGACCATGCCAAGGCGACGCGCAAGAGGGTACAGGTAGAGTGCAATGGAAAGAATCACGGAGTTGTTCTCGAGGATGCATCCAAGATGAAGGCCCTTTACGCCATTGCCGGTAGTGCTTTCGGAGCAGCGGGTCAAAGATGCATGTCGTTAAGCGTTGCAGTTTTCGTAGGGTCTACGAAAGAGTGGATAGATGACTTAGTCACGTTGGCGAAATCCTTGGTAATCGGCTGCGGGCTCGATCCCCTCGTCGAAGTTGGGCCCCTGATCAGCCAGGCTGCGAAATCCCGGGTGGAAGAGGTCATCACCAGTGCAGAGAGCGAGGGCGCCAAGGTCGTGTTAGATGGCCGTAATTATCATGTCCCGGATTATCCCAATGGGAATTTCATTGGTCCAACAATCTTAACTAAGGTCCAGCCTTATATGTCGTGTTATCAGGAAGAGATTTTTGGGCCAGTGCTATGCTGCGTGGAGGTAAATACGCTGGAGGAAGCAATTCAGCTCATTAATGAGAATCGATGTAGGTCAATACCCCCGCCCCCTTTTAGGATATCTCCTGAGTACTAACAAGGATAGATGGGAATGGCTGCACACTTTTTACGAGCAGTCCCGTAAATGCTCAAATATTTCAGCGTTTGGTCAACGTTGGCCAAGTAGGCATCAATGTGCCCATTCTAGGTGAGCCCTCTATCGTCCTCAGACTTGTCTCTCCAGTAGCGCTCATAAAAGTTAGCTCCGTCGGGCCCCGTTCTAAGAACAGCCAACAAGGACTCATTTTTAGGAGGTAAGTGGTACTGTTAATTCTAGAAGGTCAAATCAAAGCTGCTGACTTCGACCCAGATCATGTTCGATCTTCGTGGCAGTTCTTCGCCATGACGAAAACCGTGACATCCCTATGGAGTTAGGGTTAAACTAATAGGACACTTTTATCCGTTAGCCCCCCAATTTCACACCAAAACTTGGCCTTGTCACTCCGCTGCCAAAATTCCAAAATAAATAGTAAAATTAAAATATCTTTTGGATTCTATAGGGATTTGAGTAAACCTTGATTTATTAGAAACTATCATTAGAGTCCTCTCAATTTCGAAGAATACAGATGTAAAGTTAGAGAAAGTGCGGCTTCTAAAAAGAATTTCAATTTTAGGTGAGAGGTACAGACCCTCAGCTTTACCGGCAAATGAAATATGCATCTCTTATTAAATCGAAGGTTCTAAAAGCTCAGAAAATTGATTTAAATCAATTCTCTATGTAATGGAACTAAGATATCATTTTCTTCATTTCTTTTGGACTTTTGAGAGCCTTGCGAAATGGGTAAGTTTTGGTGTAGAATTGGGGGCTAACGGATAAAAGTGTCCTATTAGTGTAGCATGCAAGTCCACGGCATTCAAGATTGACCGGACCTCGAGCAGCAGTATGCAGAGTCAAAAAGAGTTTATATACCATTTATTACATCAAGAAAAGTGGTGAATTTCAGGTTCTGATTTGTCTAACAATGTACTTCCGGCTTCAAATTGAATAGAGCAGAAGCTGTAGAGCAGAAGCTGTAGAGCAGAAGCTGTAGAGCAGAAGCTGTAGATATAGAGTACCCTGTTCAGGCGGGGTGTTGGGGGAGGAAACCTTAAAGAACGACCAGGCAAGCCAAGTACCTAAAATTACTGGATTCCAGTAAAAATTGGGGTATTAGGTACCTAAAACGCCCCAACTGAGCCCATATCAGTAGGTACCTTCAACTTTATTTCTTAGGTAGGTAATCACGGCAGCATGGTAGGAAATCTTCATTTTTATGTGCCTCCTTATATTTCGTAATATACATCTTAGATATACTGGCACCGAAGATTCAGCTCAGGGCAGTGCCGAACAGTCTATCACCAATATCGCCTACACCCGGTTTCACGTAGCCCTTGTCGTCAAGCTCTGGGTCTACCGTACCAACTACGAACCGAGTGCTCTCTGGCCATACGTTCGCAGCTGTTTCAAGGCCAATCTTGCTAGCGATAAGACACAAGAAGGTTATCTGATCAATCCCCCAATCCCTAGTTTTCACCTTAAGTTTGAGTCCTATGATAGGAGCGTGGGGAAAACTGACTTGAGGATGGAGATAGAAGCGCCAGCTGTCCCTCCTGTAGCAACCAAGGGGTCCAGTACATAAGCGTGCTTGATCCTGGGATCTTTATGGGGTAGCTTGTTATAATACTCGATCGGCTGGAGCGATTGGCGTTCCCGGAAAAGACCAAGATGGTAAATGACCATGTCAGTCTCCTCTGGTAAGGAGGCCACGAATGAGTCCATCATGGCGAGGCCGGACCGAAGAATAATAATAACGGCAATCTTCTCGCCTGGAGCTGTTGCCGTCACGGCATCCTTGGCTAGAATTGAGGTGAGTTCCCCAACAACGGCTCGCACAGTAGCAGGTCTCAGAGATCGGTCACGTAACTTCGTCAAGACATTGGCGAAAGCTGGGTCGCTGACCTCAAATGAGTTGGGGGCCATTGCGATGAGAAATGAGTGGAAAATGAAATGGTTTAGAGATGGGCATTGAGTGGCCCACGAGACTCATCTACACGTCATTTAGCAACTATTATAACTTACATGATGAATTACTGTCACTCTATTTTTCTATCCTTTCATTCTCAACGCACCTAAAACGCGATGGGTGAGGATGAAAGGACCACAATTCAATTCATCTGAGGTTCATGATAAGACTTTGATGCGAGCTAATGATACGATATCATCGCTAGATAAAGCTACTGACATGCTATCGCAACAGATATAGGGCCTAGATAAAGCTTGCTATTAAGTACCTGGGTACTGATAGTGACATTAAAGATCCCCCGCCATTATCTAGTACCCGTAACGTCGGTTCCCGATTCCCCGTTACCGAGTCCGGTGTAACAGTGCCTTAGCTGCCCGACCCTGCCCGACGTCGGAAATCCGTCAGCGAGCGGAACGGCGGCCCTGCACGTGTGTACAATCACACTTCCAATCTGTAAGGGCGACTTAGAAGTTATCGTACTAGTCCAGGAGTCTTAGAAGTATGTGAACATAGGGATATAGGTCTAGTTTGATTGACGCGGGTTATTCGACGCCTCCAATTTCGTTTGGCATTTGATGTTCAACCCGTTCGCGGAATCAAGCTAGCACCATCGACATCATCGACATCCAGGCAAACCTTCAACGATACAAGCGCACCGCAAGCTAGGATGTCCCATACAATTTCTTGGGCTCCGTCCCCTGATATTGCTTATCTTCTCAGTCTTCAAGCTGTTCGCGAGCGGTCCCAAATCGTCTTCGCGGCTGCCCGAGAAGGCCGGCTTCACAGCTTCGAGTACGACGAACAGCGCATGTCCGCTGTAGCAGATTTTGTTATATCAGTTATCGATGTATGATTCTCAATACTCCAGTTATTTATACGCAGCTTGGTAATAATTGCGGACAGCGCGATTTCGGTCCCGACCGCTTTGCAAGCATTCCACCTCATGGCCGTTGGCAGCACTTTGAGGTCGGCGGAGTTGCCCGTGTGGACTCGTTGTTGGACCAATGGACTAAAGAAGGTTGCGACAAGATAGAGCTCACCCGGCGACTAATTGACTTGTTTTTCGTATCGGTGCTGCTCGATGCCGGCGCTGGTGATACCTGGAAGTTCGTAGAGCCTGGGAGTGGCCAAGTCTACAATCGCAGCGAGGGCATAGCTGTAGCTTCACTATACATGTTCAAATCGGGAGATTTCAGCCAGGAAACTGGAGCCCCAAAGGTCGACGGTATGTTTCATGTCCTCTCTCTCTTTCATCTTTTCGCCCAGAGTTCCGTTTCCAAATGCTGACTTTTACTCACAGCTGCGGGACTTGTCAACCTCACTGACGATGCTTTCTCCCGAGGCTTCCAGATCACGCCGGAGAACCCACTTATTGGTGTCTCCTCGCGCGTGAAATTGCTGAACAGTGTCGGCGATTCACTCCTTCGGCTGAAGGATATCGTGGGTCCTACGGGCAGACCCGGCAACCTCGTCGGTAGGTGACCTCAACGTATCATAAATTTTAGCTAAACATAAAATATTATGCTAAACCACTCCCCAGATTATCTCACAAAACTTTCAGGTGACGCCAAAACCATCGACTATGAAGTGCTCTGGTCAACGCTGCAGCAGATCCTGGTCCCATCCTGGCCGGCGGACCGGACGCGCATTGAAGGATTTCCCCTTGGCGACGCTTGGCCACTCACAGTTCTCTCATCCAACGCAAAAGATAGCCGCGAGGCGGATACCATTCAACCATTCCACAAGTTAACACAGTGGCTCGGATATTCCTTGATGGTACCGTTTGTGCGTGTACTGGGTTTTCAGGTCGTCAACGCACAACTAGGCACCGGACTCCCAGAATACCGCAATGGCGGCCTCTTCGTTGACCTCGGTGCTCTAAGACTGAAGCCAGAGCTTGCCAAGGAACATAACCCCTCAAACCAAGACTTACCTGCCTTCTCTGCGTCGTCTGATACGGTCATCGAATGGAGAGCGTTGACGGTGGCTTTGCTAGACGAGTTATACAAAATCATATCAGCACACTTTGCTAAGCTAGGTGTAGAGCTTAGCATGGCACAGATGTTGGAGGCTGGGACGTGGAAAGGGGGTCGCGAACTCGCTGCCAAGTTTCGCCCGGAGACTAAGTCAAGCCCAATAGTAATATTGGGTGATGGGACACTGTTCTGAGCCGCCCCGGTTTTTAGCAAGAAATGGGTAAAATTCAAAGGGGAAATCACATAATGTTTCGAGAACAGGTCGTAAAACTCAATTCAGTACGGTTATCACACTCTGAAATCTAACTTGCAAACGCCTACCAATTTCCTGTGATACCGATGACGTTTTGTCCGCGGGGTAATCTTGCAACCTTTTCCATCGATTACCTGCAGCCTACGCAGGTAAATAGTCACATGTAGTAGCTTGTGGCTAAGCTGATCTAATACAGAACAAGTCAGTATATATGGCACAAGCTGAGACCGGTCAAGGTCGAGGACTATCAGGCTCCATCCCAACAGAAACCTCTCGTTTACCACATAACAACATGGCCCCGACGATCAACATCGAGCTCTCCATCTCTCCACCCACATATTGCTTTTCTCGGCGCTCAGCTCCGACCATCTCTCTCAAACTTACTCTACTCACCGACTCTCTAAGCTCCCTTAACACCATCACACTCTATACCGAAGGGACGCCTCTGCATCCACGCCACGCACTCGCCAGTGCAGGCTTCACTATTACTGATCTCACTACTCAGCAGCCAGTAAAGCTCATCAAGTGGCACAATGCTCAGCGCATGGCAAACCCGCGAAAGCGAGTCCGCGGGTGTTTTGAGGAACCTTTTTTCGTGACGCTGCGCGCCGGCGAAACCGAGGAGCTGACTGGAGTGTTTGGGCGGCCCAATTTCCGGCCGCATCCTTGGTCCGTCGTCAAACTCGGACACGAAATAGACGAGACGGGGAACCCTATCACTGCGCGGCGGTCGGTATGTGTCACGGGCGTGGACGGAATGGAGCCGGGGCACGAGTATGAGGTCGGCATAAACACGGACGGGCTAAAGAAAGTCATGTGGGCGCCCGCTGCAAAGGATGATATCTTGCTAGAGAAGGGCTCTACGGGTCCCGGCACGAACCTAGCTGACTACCCCTGGATTAAAGACCAGCCGCTCGAGTTTCGAGTTGGAACTACGATATTGAAAGTTCTAGAGGAGGAAGAAAAAGAGGATTGAATATCTGTCACGGGCCCTTACATAACATAAATCCTTACGTAACATGGATCCTTATATAATATGAACTCTTATGTAATCATGCTACGTAAGCGGAAACGCTGGCGGCACCGCGTTTTTAGCTTTCTTAGAATTCCAAGGCCACCCTCGGCGGCACAATAACCCGGAGTTTACGTAAGCCAGGTTCCATATCAGATGCCCCTATTCGCAAGCACGCACGCGTCGGCGGAGGGCTGCTTTTTTGCTCCTCGGCTCGTTACACTCGCCTCCATCGCAAAAAAGACAGCCCTCCGCCTCCCGCGCGCACCCCCAAGGCCCAAGGCTAACCCAAGCTCCTCCAGGCTAAGCTCTCCAGCTTTCCAGCTCTCAAGCGAGACCACCAGACCAGACTCTCAAGTACCAGGCCAGGCTCCCCAGCTCTCCAGCCAGGCCAGGCCAACCCAGCCTAAGCCACCTAATACCAGGCCAAGCCAGGCTGACCAGGCCAGGCTCTCAAGTGCCAGACCAGGCTATCAGGTGTAAAACCAAGCTATTAAATGTCAGACCAAGTCACATAAGAAATCCAGAAAAGGAAATATATACTAG